>OU896707.1:28169256-28556323 GCA_918026855.4 Phaedon cochleariae
AATAACGTCAAAGAAGATTTTGGAATGTTCTGGAAACAATCGATGGAACAATGGGGTTGTACACTCTAATCGAATTCACGCCACTTACCTATTTTATATTGATCAGTCCATGTGTAAATAGTAGTTGATGCTATCAGTCCTTATTTAAAATCATCTAAAATACGTTTTTTCATTTATTGAAAATCAGAACCTTCGAGAAACGCCAGGTTTCGTGACGTCATCAACCTGCTGGCACGGAGAATAGCCACCGTTGCCAATTTTATAGCCAGTAATTACCTCATGAGATTCAATATCACCAATGACAGAGTATTTACGATCGCAATAGAAAATGTGGCGACCTGGTTCCATAATCACATAATAAATACTTATATACTTTGCAAGATGATGATTCAGTGTCAGTAATGATATCCTGATATTCCTTATAATGATCATGATTTTATTCAAACCCAAAACTTTTTTGTGGGTCTGGCAACAGCGCAATCGTCCAAATATCTGAAATATCAATAGAGAAGAAGAATTATTCTAACCTAACCTAAACGTTAGTCTCGTCTGTCGATTGAAACTTCAGAAATAATTTTCAGAATATCTGATTCAGTTGTGCAATATGAGTAATAAGCTAGATTCGGGTTTTGTGAAAGCTTCATCTGGGAATTTACTCATTGTGGATAGTGAAATGGTGAATGAGTTTTATGTTGCACATATCGATTTCCTGAGTGCAGGAATGAGGAATCAGAAAACCAAACGGTATGTATACTCTTGGTTGTCATATTAATATTTATTCAGACAGGTAGATACCCAGGTAACACAGAACTCTCCGCAATATCTCAAAGTAGTTATCTTCAGGATCAAAATGCGAAATCCTCCTGCGAGTTGGCAAAGATCACTATAGGCTCTTACCATGAGAAATACTCTCTGGAGTCGTCCGAAAGAAATCGCGGAGATCTCGCCTCAGATTTGATATATTCCCCATTATTGCGAATCCTTGAGGTTATCTATAACAGGAAATGAATAGGCATTTCTTTCTGCGAGCACCCAAGGATATCCTGGACGTAACAAGATCGAGAATTTCCCATTGCGAGCTCCTAAAGTAATCACAAACATAACCTGAATAATAAATGAATATTCCTACAAAAATATTGAGTTGTTTTTTTCAATAGCCTTTATAATTCAAATACTGGGTGTCCCAAGTTATCGTTTACAGGCAATATCTCGCCTATTTGTCAAGATATCAAAAGCATTAAAAAATGCATTGAATGGCATTAAATAACCTTCCTAATGGCTTATGAAGAATGTGATATATTTGGCAGCCCCCGGATGGTAGATACTGATCAGTTTTAATTTTCTAGTAGCTTATTGTCTTTTAAAATTGCGTGTCAATCTATTTGGGATACAACGATATAGCACATACTTGGTGTTTTGTTCTTGATCACAACAAAAACATGAACATTTTGTGACTTTTTTACGTTACTCAAATGACAAATTGCTTTCACTTATGTGTTCAAGAAGTTCACAAATAAGAATTATGGATCGCATTTTTGTTTCAAAATATTAATGACAGATATTCCATTTTGAACTGCAGAACATCAATCATTGCAGACGGTACCTACCTAGTGTAATAATTAATCTAATTTCATTGTGGGACATTTTTACGAACATGGGAGGAGGCAATTTTCAATCGATGTGACGTAAATGAGGTCAAAAAATTGTATTGTTAATGTTGTTATTAATGAACAAAATACAAAGTACCGATGTGCTATCGTTGATTCCCGAAATAAGATGATTGGCAATTTTCAATGACAATATACAGGGAGTCCATCAAATGAAAATTGAGGAGTTGCTACCAGGTGGCTATCTAATCTAATACACTTTTTTTGAGTCATAGGGAAAGTTCTCTGATGTCATTTGAAGCATTTTTACAATTTTTTGTTCATCTTGTCGAGTAAGCAAGTTTTTGCCGGTACCTTTACGATAACTTGGGACACCCAGTATTAATATGGAATGGGAGTCATTAATCTATGATAATAATAATTGTATACTAGATACTAGATTTTCTTACTGTCTCAGAGAATGTGTTCAACAGGTCATATTATTATCTCTCCGCCATTATGGAAGATTATTTCAAATTTTGCAGTGAATTAATGATAATTAATTATCTGCTCTGACGAAAAAGACAAAAATGTACCAATTCAGGTGAGATCGATAATCAAATATCTACCTCCAATTCGTGGGTAGATATCGGACGACCTTTTTTTTTCAAGAATACCCGGCCAACTCCTCGGAGATTTTTTCAAGTGATAAAGTTTACTTGATCAATGTCTTGCTATAGAATAATATATAATTGAAGCTCATTACGTTGATCTGACTCTAAGTTTGGTAACTCAATCTTTTTCGCTGAAACAAATATCCAGTAAATTTAACTCCACCCCAAACAATATAGCTGGCGCTAGTTAGACTTCGCCGACAGGAGACTGCTGATAACCAATGACTTCTCAAAAATTGAACACCTTACCATATTAGTGGCGATCATGTGGCGATTGATGCAAATATCGCTCTTAAAGGCCTCGTTATAAGGTGATGTGCACGGATTCTTGAACAATTCATAGTTGCGAGCACTTGAAGAGTTCGCTATTAGTAATTGATGCGAATTTCCCAAAGTTCTCTTCACAAGGCAATGCGTGCGAAAATCTCAAACAGCTCGTAGTCGCGAGCACTTAAAGACCTCGCCAGAAGCAATCGATGCAAATCTCCCAATGTCCTCGTCACAAAGCAATGTATGCGAATTTCTCAAACAGCTCATGATTGCGAGCACTTTCAGTTATCGCCAGTGGCGATGGAAGCGTATATCTCAAAGTGCGCGCCTGAGGGCATTGTATGAGAATTTCTGCGTGCGATATCTTCAAGACCTCGCTGAGCTCAGCCTAGGTGGCGGACATTTGGCCTAGATATAGCACTCTCGGCGATCTCTCAAAGAAGTTACGAAAGGCATCACAATTTCCTAAAAGGATTTCTTCAAGATATCTTTAGGACCTCTTTGTGCTGGCTGGGTAAGTATTTTCTTCTTAGATTATAGTGGAATCATCATGATGATGAAAATTGAGTTGTATTTTCCATAATATTGCAAACTTATTGTACAGGTATTTTAATTTTCTTTTGCATACTTTGAAAATCTGAATAAATTGTAGGTATATAACCAATTTTCATTCATTATTCTTGAGTACCAAGTCAAGTCGTGCATGAATTCAAGTATCTAATAGAAAGAAAATATTTTAAGGGCTGCCAGAGAATGTTATGGAGATAATGCAGTGGTATATGTTCAAGTGAAACGCAATGGATCTCAATGTGTAGTGAAGGGAAACATCACACCAGAACATAAAATTCACAAGAAGGCATATGAGGTGATAGCTATAATAGATGAGGAAGAGAAAGTTGTATCAAAATCAAATTGTATGAGCTGTGCTGCTTCATTAGGTGAGTATGGAGATCAGTATATGTATCAATTTCTTTCATTATTTGAAGAGCTATCTAATCAAAAATGGACAGGTGTAATGGCAGCAAGATGATCTACACACACTTCATATGAGGTACACTAGCAAGACAGGAACATCACAAAGGGCAGGCAGTGTTATATTGATATGTGTAGAAATTGTTTCTCAATACCAAGTGCATTATGATGAAACATGTTTTTGGTGAATAAGCAAAATTTCCACACAAAGATAAACACACATTATTGTTGAAAAGGATTAACAGATAACTGTTATACAGGGTGTATCTAAATAACACAAAAAATGCAAGGGTTGATCCCTTGTGATATTCTAGTGAATAAAGTTCATTTAAACATATGTCTCAACTTGCTCCTTTTTGAGATACAGGATGTTGAAGTTGGAAGTATAGATTGTTTCAATTTATAACCCCCTTGATGTATAAGCTTTTATAATGCCAAAATTCAGTATGGTTGGAGACTGACAAAGCTCCAAAATTACAAAATGATTCTGATTGGGGTTATTGAGTCATCTCAATGGAAGTCTTGAAAACATTACATTAAAATTTGAAGTCAAATCGAATTTTTATTATTTTCTCAAAACTAGATACAAAAGTCACACAGAGGATAAAAAAGTTGTTATTTCAATAGTTCAATCTGATGAAACTTTGAAACTCAGAAAAACCAGTGGTGTACAATGGCCTCGACAATGGCATTCATCATAAATATTGATAGGAGCTGCTAAATATGGAGAAAAAAATCTAATGAGCTCACTAAAATTTTTCTCCATATTCAGCAGACAATTATTATTATCATTATTATTACATTCAATCTATTTCACAAAATATATGTTTAATTGCAATTTTATTTCAGTGTCATATTCAGTATTGTGAACAAAGATCTAATTTTGCTGTTTCACTGCTGCCTACCTTTGTTGGGGAATTTTATAATTTAATATTTGATAGCAACAACTTTTTATGATCTACTAGCGTCTACAGTCACAGATCCACGACATCATGGAATATTGCTCCAATATGTGGGGATGAGCACCCAACCATATATGCTGATACTCTTAGATTATTTTCAGAAACGAGCCTTGAGAATAACGTAGGATACTCTTTTCTATGAATACTTCCATGGACAGCATTCAACAGAAACCTCGGCTAAATTGCCATCATCAGCAATACCAGTCAGACAAACTCAACAAGCTCTATCCTCATACATCTTTGCCGTCATCCTTGATACCTGTGGAACATCTATAGACTCGTTTGTTCATCTTTCATCAATCTTCGAATTTCTTTACCTAAGGAAGTATTCCCAAGAACCTATATCCTCCTAAAGTTCTAAAAATTCAAAACTCCAGTACACCATCTTTCCCTTGCTACCCAGAATGCATGATGTTCCATGAACACTTATCCCTTGCTACCTCAAGAAAGCTCCATGTTCCACAAACTACCCTTCCTTGCTCCCAAGCACTATGTTTCACGAATATAATAAGTTTTCCTTTCATGGGATTCGAAAGTCAGCATAATAGTAGTAGTGTTTTATCAGGATCAAAAGTGGCAGCAGAGTCAATTTTGATCCTAATAAAAGGTGCTATTTTTTCTGCAACTGAAATAATCAATGTCTAATTAATAAAATACAAGTGAAACAAATCATCATTGTAACTCACTTGAACACTTCAACTTTAGCTCCTAGACACTTATAGTGTTGCCTAACATATTAATAATTTTATTGTGTTAGTAACAGAAACGTTAAAGACAAGACCTACTTTTGGAACAAAAATTAACAACTTTTGAGTCGATTGCAAAAAAAATTAATTCTGAGAAATTGTGTTGAATTGGGTATCATATTAACAATTTATTACTGAGAATTTGTTGTATTAAATTGAGTGTTCAAATGAAGAATTATTGATTTCATCACTATTAATAATTCAACTGAATTCAGATAATGCTTTTAGTTACACTTGAAAAAATTTCTGTCAAATTTGACATTAGTAATAATTACTAATAATTTTCATTCATTGTAAACCAGAGACATGCAAAATCACATCATGCTTCTGTCTCAGGTGGATGTAAACATGGTGTGGCATCTTTACTTTGGTTACCTACATCGTAGAAGTGAAGAACCCTCTGTAACCGAAGTAAAATGCTACTGGAAAAAATCCAATTTGTCAAGGGTCACTGCTGCTAAGGAAGATATCAATGTGTTATTGAAAACAAAGCATCCTGAGCTTGGTCCGAAAAACCCGACATTTTAAAAAAAAGTAATTTCATCTTTTCCAAATGCAACTGGTGGTTTATTTGACCTATACAAAGAACCAGAATTTTCCGAAACTTCTATATACCAAATCATACTATTATTTGAAAGAGATTCCATAGACCCCAAAACCAAAACAGAAGATACATTACTGTCATTTATGAAATCGATTATGACAAGAAGTGCATGCGAAGATGCTGAAAAAAAGACAAAAAACAGTATGAAAGTAAAAAGTGGTTTGATTTGAGATTTGGAAGAATAACTGCTTCCAATGTATATGAGGCAGCACGCTGCAAAACTTTCACAGGTTAACAGAAGAGATATTAGGGGCTTCACAACCATTAGAAACTGAGGCAGTGAAAAGGGGAATCCAGTTGGAGTCTTCAGTATTAGAAATTGTGAGGAAGAGAACAAATCTAGTAATAGAAGAATCTGGATTGTTACTGTCACCAGAACATCCAATTTTTGGGGCAACGCCGGATGGAATCACAAAAGAGCATGTTATTGAGGTGAAATGTCCATTCAGAGAAAAATCTGTAGAAAGATACATCTCTAATGGTATGGTGCAAAATAAGTATTACCACCAAATTCAAATGCAAATGTTGTTTTCCAAAAAACAAAAATGATATTTTTGTGTTGCTTCTCCTCATTTTGAAGAGGATAAAGAAGTAACTATCACTGAAGTACAGTTTGATGAACAAAAAATATTAGAAATAATGGAGGCTGCCGAAATATTCTGGAAATCTGCTATATTTCCAATATTGTTCAAATAGTGGATGGATCTTTTCTATTCACCAATCAATGGAAGAAAAATCTCGATTTCTTTTTCGTTTTTTTCTGATGGAAATATGCTTATTATTTCTATATAAAGGGTGTGAATTTTAAAACTTGCAATGCAAATACCTTGTGGATTAAAAAAAAGTTAGAACAACGTCATTTGGCACAGAGGCTGAAGAGTTAGGGGGAACTAGAACCACCTTATTTCAGTGAAGGCATGATACACCCCAACTTTAAAATGTCAAATGGCACTAAGTACCTCTTTTGTAATACCTGGAATGAAAAGGTTTCAATTAGAAGTATTCACCTGTACAAGAATTTTTTTTGATCCAACAAAGGGTGGCAGGAAATTATTTTCGAATAAATAAGTAAATTGTATTCTTTTGAATTGATATTTTTTTCATCATATGCTCAAAGTGCATTCCATTCAGTTCTGAACAATAGTAGGTACAATCGATTTTAAATTCCATTCTTGTTTTCGACAACGAATTATTGCAGAATGCAGATCTATTCCAAGAGATGTGTTCCACAATGTTAGAATGCAATTTGAAAATCGATTATACTATGGCTTTCAACAGAATGGAATGTATTTTCAACAACATATAATCTCCAGAAGTTCAAAAAAAATTCCAATACCTATCTCCTTTTCCTATCCTCCCTAGGAACGCACGATGTTCTTTGAACATTATAGGGATTCCCTTTCGTGCGCTCCAAGCGATAAAAAAAATACAATTCATTTGCCGAAAATGTTTTTATGCCACCCTGTGTTGAATGAAAACAAAATTTCTTGTACAGGTGAACACTACTATATCAGTCCTTTCATTTGAAGTGTCACAAAAGAGGTAGTGCCATTTGATATTTTGAAGTTGGGGTGTGTCACGCCTAGAGGGTGACTCGTGCCTTCACTGAAATATGGTGGTTCCAGTTTCCCCTAATTCTTTAGCCTTTGTGCCAAATGGCGTTTTTCTAACTTTTTCATTTTGCGAGATATTGGAATTGAAAGTTTTCAAATTTACACCCGCTATGTTTAGTAAGGAGGAATCTGATGATTTGTCACAAAAGCTCACTACCTCTAAAAAATGTCACTAATTCAGAAACCTGAGAGAGAAATTCAAATGATGTGTCAAAAAATGTTTGAAGAAATAAGAATAAATTTTATTGACAGAAATGAAGAGGAAAAATACAAAAAATCTAGAGAAATTAATATTCTCATGAATATTTCACCTCATCCATTAACATACAGCCAATATTTATAATTAAAGTTAGTTGAAATGCATATATCAGTGCTTCAGTTCATCCCAAACACCCTTTCATTCCAAGGTCACTGACAATGTTACAATAAACTTTCATTCAGGTAATACAGAGTGAGTCAGTTTTTTGTAGCAAAACTTTAACAGAAGTTTAAGAGGAAAGTATATTCATGAAAACATATGCCTAGGAGCTCTGAGTATATACTATATATTTTTTGTATTCTTCAAGTTTTGCCACTAAGTTTCATTAACACATCTTATAAAAGCTTTGGATCATTCCAGGTCTTGTAGTAAATCATTGAGATATGTCAAATAGGATGTGTTCATAAAATAATAAGTTATTATCAGATGATTTGCCCCAAAATGTTACTGCTTCTTGGAATTTTACTTTCAGAGAGCTTGAAAGAAAAATTCATTCATTCCCAAAAAATCTGGGATAATGAATATACCATCTTCTTGATCAACATAGAAACAGTATGTAATAGGTTTACCAAATTCCAATTAATCATTTCAAAAATTGTTGGAGAAAACTTGAAAAACATTCAGAAAATCACAAACTTCGACTGCCTGTATATTGGAAAAAAAGCTCCCATAATGTTCATATGAACATTTTATATTGAAAACATGTGTTCTTCAAGCTGTTAAATCCTGCTACAAAAAATGACTCACCCTGTATAACAGCCTGAATCTCTGAAATTCAATTCATTATAGATTCCTGCATATTAACAAGAGCACATACTATGATAACAAGAAATGATAATAGTGACACTAAACTGTGGTGAACACAAGAATGTGGTTCAAGTATTGAAAATTCACGTATTCTTCTAATAACTCTTTCAACATGAATTCTCAAAGATGCTATTATTTTGCTGTCTCGAACTTCTTGTGGTGTAGATTTGATTTGTGATGATACACTTGGTGGCCTAACTAACTCACAACCTTTTTCTTGTATTAGTGTGGCAATATGTTTAAAGCCTCTATCAGCCAAAACAGATACATTTGTAGGTATATCATTCAAATAAGTAGATTTTTTTACTATCTCTGTATCAGATATCCTTCCTCCATATGCTTTAGATATGAAATTGATGAATCCATTTGGGGTACAAGATAAAAGGAATTTTACTGTATTGCAGCTTTTATATTCAGACCAGGTATTTGCCTGTATAACTGGATCTGATGGCTTCTCAATTTCAACTTCAAAACAGTCTATTATGCTCTGAACATTACTATACCTAGCTCTAAATGTAATTGGTATATTTTTTCCAATGTCTATTGTGTCAGGCCAAAATACAAAATTCTGCAATACATTTGCCATCTTTGGTACAGTTTTGGTGAAAATTCTTTGGATATTGCTTATACTAACTCCAAAATCAATACCTAATCTTTGATATTGGTCATTGAGTCTTATTTTTTTCAAAGTTATTAGACACTCTCCATAAGAAATGCTTCCCTCTTCACAAATAAGATGTACTATTTGATGACCTGGGATTCCCAAAAAAAATCTTGAATTATGTTCTATTGCATGAATTTCAGTTTTTTTACGACTGGCTTCTTTATGTCTGTCTGCAATCTCCTCAGCAATCTCATCAAAATCAGTTGAACTGTTTAGCTCATATTCCCTTGTAGGAGATGAAAGAGACTCAGATATTGTATCAGAACTTGAGAATGGAGGTTTCACACAGCAAGGTTTGATCACATTCTCCTCCCTCAACTTGATATGATGCATTATTTGAGTACCTACATCATGAAAAGTTTTATTCTCAGTATTTACACCTTTACTTCTGAATGGCCCTTTTATATTTGTCTGAATACCAATGGATGTCTTATTGAGACATACTTTGACTATTTCTTCTTCAACATGAATGATGTCAGGAACAGATGAATTTTCTACATTTTTGGATGATGAGGGTTCTGAGTAATCTGATGGCTGTATTTTTGGTTTCTTAAAAAAATTCTCCAGCAACTCTGCTTTCCTTTTTTCTCCTCATCAGTCACTACACTTATTCTATTGTTTGTGGGTGGTGGTTCATTCAAAAACTTGTGTGGCACTACATGGGGTTTCAGCTTGAGTGTTTTTCCAATGATTTTGAAATACATCCAATTAGCTGCATCGTCTTCAAGCTGAAATATCGAAAAATGACAAGGATATCACATTTCACAATGGGAACTCACATTGAAATGATCCTCACAACAGTAGAGGTCATGTCCTGGAATAAAGTTTAGATGTACTGCATCTAGCCAGTTTTTTCTTCGTTGGGTACTAGCCGGGACGGTCAAAAAAAGTTTTCCAGGCGAATTCTCACTGCTATTTGGACAAATCGGTACAAAACATACTTTCGTATTCATTTTGAATTTTCAAACGACTAACATAAAAGTTAGGTTAGATTCTTCTTCTCCACTTTAGTGTCATTACCAAAATATTCATTTCATATATTTTGATAAATGACAATCAGAAATGTTTTTGCACTTGTCTAAGAGAGAGAGAGAATAGATATGTATGTCGAATCTTATATGAATTGTTCACCGGCTGCCTACGTCACGCGCTTTCCCGCGTTTTTCATGCTACGAAATATCGTGTATTTCAATAATTATTTAAAAAATGTACAGAGCTCTGGAGAAAAAACGGTTTGCGACAGTGAACTAGATAGGGTTAGTACTTCCAAATAATGAAATGAAATTTTTCACTGAAACAGGCCCATTAGAGAAAGAGATTTTGTTCTGAGAAGCTTCTAGAACAGAAAGAAGGAGAAGGAAGATTCGAGAACGTTCTCGAACCAAAGTCTGCCAAGTGATCTCATATATAAACGGCCGAATAACTGCCGTCAGTCAGTCGAGCAGCGAGTGTCAGAGCGACAGAGTTATATACCGCGTGATATAAATCGTTTTACATTAATAGTAGTTGAAAGTTCGATATAACTTAGTATTTCTTCAATTAAAATGAATCAGTTCCAAAATGAATAGTGTCGTGTTTGCTTCTGGACCCGAATAACGTAACAATTGATGTCAGAAGAGGGATATCCCAGTGTGAAGTGAACATACTGTTGCAACGGGGAAACTACACGAGTTGAAAGTGGTGGACTTGATTCGCGAGCTGGAGGAGAGAGATCTCGACACAACAGGGGTCAAGGCTACACTTCAGCATCGTCTCAAAGAATATATGGTGAGTGTAGGTCAAGATCCAGAGACGTTTACCTTCGAGGAACCAGCTTCAGCGGAATCGATGTTGGCTGGGATCTTGGAACAGATAGCGGCTCAGCGACAGGATATTACAGAACAAATAGCGGCTCAGCGACAGGACATAGCAGCTCAGCGACAGAACATTATGAACCAGATAGTTGCTCAGCAGGAGAAGATCACTGACCAGATTGCGGCTCAGCGACAGGATATTGCTGATCAGATGGCAACTCAGCGAGAAGAAGTTCTGGCACGAATCAGATCGCATCGCAGATATCAGCTCAACGGCAACAGGTATTGGATCAGATATCGGCTCAACAGAAAGAGATATCAGCTCAGAAAGAGGTACTAGCTCAGTTTTCTGCTCAGCAAGATCAGATTGCCACTCAGTTATCTGCCCAACGGAAAGATGTATTGACCCAGATATCAACACATCGGGAAGAGGTTCAGACTCAGATCGCTGCTCAGCAAGAACAGATCGCGTCTCAGCAGGATAGGATTGAAGCTCAGGTTTCAACACAATGCATCACTCAGATAGAAGAAATGAAGAAGAAGCTGCAGCTCGAAATAGAAAGAATATCTTTGCTTGAGAAGTCTTGAAATGGTCAACGACTCATGATTGAAACCACAGTAGGGTCAGATGCAGTGACTACTAATCGAGTGAAACCATCTACATTCGATGAAAAAACATCGTGGACGAACTATCTGAAGCAGATAAGAGAATAAGAGAAACCCCGAATAAAGTTATTAAGGTAACATCTTACCCCTGTCACAGCCAAGCCGTGGAAATATGCATAAAATTGGTGACGGAAGCTTCGTTACCAGTTGTTGGTTCTGAAAAGTGAGATGGATTCATAAAAGCAAGATCAGATTCTCGTAAATTAATGCCACAATTTGAGAGCAAAAAGGACTTTTTACAATAAATTCATTCGTTATACATTTGATTACATGACCGAGTTTGTTATCTGCCTTTTCCAATTAATACATGTTTGAGGTAAAAAAAAGTAATTGTAAGATAATTAAAAAATGTGTCAATGAACATTATTCTATCGAAAAAGTTCGTATTTTGATTTTTTCTTGAGGTTTTGAGTTCTGGTAGGAGGCAGAAGACGTAATGCAATGGAAAAACTCTATTTGGATATGTTGGTCGGAATAAAGTAAGGAAACTTCTGCATGCTATTCCAAATCAAAATTTCAGATGTCGATTTTCAAAATTTTCTGAAAATTTTGAGTTCCGGTAGGGGGCAGAAGATGCATTACAATCAAAAAACTGTTAATGAACATTTTTGTTGGAATATCAAGAGGCAACTTTTGTGCACTATTCCGGAACCAAATTAAAAAAATTCTAATTCTCGGCCCACCCTAATGGACAGATCGACGGAAAGAGATACGCATTGTTGATGGATACTGGTGCATCAAAGACGATCCTGCGACGTGGACTCCTGGTGTCTCCAAAGAAGATTGTGAATTCTAGATGGCGTCGTTGAACTGCAACGGGCGGAGCTGCCACCGTCTATGGAGAAATCGATGTTTTTGAAGATGTTATTCTGGGAATGGACATCATGGGTGCGCACGGGATTCAACTGGAATTCAGAAGCAGAACACTCAAGGTGGGTGCCGAAGAGATCTTCATGCACCCACGAGTGGAGGTAGCGGCAGGGGTTACGTTAGAAGAAGACGTACTGTTACCGAAACGGAGCGAGACTATTGTAGTAGCTCGGATTGAGGGTTCATTGGAGCAAGGCAGTCCCATCATCATGGCACCCTGGAAACATGACGAGGAAGTCGGACAAGGAATCTTAGTCGGCAAGGCTTTACTGTCAGCAGACGACCATGTACCTGTTCGATTCATCAACATGAATAATAACCCTGTGACGATTGGCAAAGGGACGAAGAATGGAACCTGTGTCTCGGCTGCCTTCGTGATCCACCAGGTGACAGAAACCACTGATGAGGCCGGCAAGTATGAAAAACTCGTCTCTGCTGCAAGCGACTCACTCAACAACCGATAGAAGAAGAAGTCAACCGAGTTACTGCAGAGGTATAGATCCTTTTCCATACCTGCCAATAGGAAAACAGGTAGAACCAACATCGTCAGTCACAAAATCGATACGGAGGATATCAGACCGATTCGTCAACCACTCCGAAGATTACCACAGGCCGAGAGAGATATTGTAGAAAAGATCATTCAGGATACGGAACAAGACGGGGTAATGGAGCCATCCAATAGTCCTTGGGCTTCACCAGTGGTTCTAGTAAAGAAGAAAGATGGAAACACTCGTTTCTGCATGGACTATCGTCGATTGAACAACGTGACGAAGAAGGACAGCTATCCTTTGCCTCGAATTGACGACACACTTGACACGTTGGCGGAATCGAATCTTTTTCCCACTCTTGGCCTGAAAAATGGATATTGGCAGGTGGACATGAATATGACAAATGAAGAAAAGACAGCTTCCACCATCGGAACTGGATTATGGCAATTCAAGGTACGAGCAGTGAAGCAATGGCCAGTACCGAAAGATAAGCATCAACTCAGGAGCTCTATTGGACTTATTATCGACGTTACGTTCGTATGTTTCAGGATATCGCGAAGCCTCTGACGTCTTACCGAGGAAGCACGTCCCTTCCACTGGGATCCAGAATGCCAGGCCGCCTTTGATGCTCTGAAGGAACGATTGACCACGAAACTGATTCTTGGGTATCTACTTCCACAAGGACAATTCATTCTTGACACAGATGCCAGTAATATCTTTTATATTTCCACTGTAGTAGCAATATAACTCGTATGTAGAATGTAGAATAATATATTTATTCAAGAATCAAGCGAATCTACAATTATTATTCATTGTCATAACGATTCTCGGTACAGGGTGCTACCGAATCCACAAATATACAGTATGTGAAATGAAAACATAACAGTTTTCTCCCCTTCTCGTGAATACAAAATCAATCTTATGAGAAACCAAATCGAGAAACAGGTTTTCTTGTTCTCTGTGATCTGCGCAAGGTTGTTTCTGAATTGATAAGACTTTCAGGATCAGAAGACAAGGAATTTGATGATGGTGTCTGAATATCCTGATTTGGAATATTTCTACTAGGAACGTTTGGTGTACTTGAAAGATTGTTTTCAGCTGAAAAACTAGAGCTACTGGGTATTGCATCATTACTGTCGGTATCTTCCGGATACAAGTGATAATATTGATCACTTTGTGGAGTATTTTCCCAGTTTTTTTCTCTATATATCTAATTTGATCTAGATGTCGTTTCCAAATTCTAGAATCATCTAATCTGATTAAATAGTGTAATTGTCCCAACCTTTCATGAACACGTCCAAATGCCCATTTTGAATCACTGAATCACTGAAAATCCACGAGTTTTTGAATCTGCAGAAATTATCTTATCTGGGAGAGGTTCGATAAGTGAATCCCATCCTCGTCGGATGGATAGTCACAACAGCCGGATTATTTTTGAATTTGTTACATTCTTCACAGTTTTTTACCAAATCTCCAAGATCATCTGTAATACCTGGCCACCAACAATAACTTCTTGCCAATGCTTTCATTTTGAACATACCAAAATGTGCAACATGTAACTCATTCAAAATCCTTTTGCATAAAATCTTAGGAATAACTACTTGTTGGCCTCGGAAAATGCAACCATTTTGAAGTGAAAACTCTGATTCGTTTACGTTGAACCGATCATTACGATTTAACTGCTTACCTGTTCTCAGGAATTCAAGTTAATTAGTCAAAGTAGTATCTTGAATCGTTTCATGAGCTAAGTATCTCATTGATATAGGAAGAGTTTCAATCTGAGTAATTTCAAACACATCAGTTTCATCGTAGATATCCAGTTGTGAACTATTCACCGGTAATCTGTACATTGCATCAGCATGTAGCTTTGTATTTTTGTATTCGATTTTGTATTGAAAAGATTGTAAAAATATTGCATAATGTGACATACGTGTAGCAGTCAATGTAGAAATACTTTTTGAAGGAGAAAAAATGTTCAATAATGGTTTACTATCTGTAAAAATTGTTTAAACTCTACCGTACAGGTGATAACAGAATTTTTCAACTCCAAAAATTATGCTGTATGCCTCTTTATCAATCTGAGCACATCTTTGTTAAACGCTAGATAAAATTTGTGAGGCGAATTGAATCGGATGCTCACTTCCATCTGAAAATACATGAGATAAAACTGCACCCACAGCGTAAGGGCTAGCATCTGTAGCTAGAATTAAAGGCACTGATGGATCAAAATGAGCTAAAACTCGTTCAGATTGGATCTCTTTCTTGATTAACTCGAAAGCTTCTTGACACTGGGTGTCCCATTTGAATCTGACGTTATCTTTGAGTAAGTTATCCAGAGGATATAGTTTATGGCTAAGATTTTCCAAAAATCTTCCGTAATAATTCACCAAACCTATAAATGCTCTGATCTCAGTTTTATTCGAAGGTTGTTTTGCATTCTGAATTGCCTCGACTTTTTCTTGAGATTTGTGAATACCAAATTTATCAATAACATATCCACAATATTCTATCTTATCTTCCATGAATCTACATTTCTCCAAATTTACTCTAATATTATGATTAGCAAAACGTGATAAAATCAAATCTAACCTTTCGAAATGTATCATAGTATTTTCAGCAGTTACCTTAATATCGTCCAAGAATACTGAAACACCAGGTATATCTTCCAGAATATTCTCTATTTCTCGTTGCCAAATATCAGGAGCACTAGATATACCAAACATCAAACGTGTACTTTGATATAATAATCTCTAACTGTAAATAGGCTTGACTTGAATCTAATTTGTGAACTCATCCCCTCCAGCCATAGATGAAAATATGAAATCAATGGATGGTAGTGGATGCTGATCAACAATCAGTTGAGGGTTCAAGGAACCACAAAAATCACCGCATATTCTTATTCTTCCATTTGCTTTCACCACCGGTACAATGGGTGTAGCCCGATCGGAGTGATTTACCTTCACTAAAACACTTTTTTTTTCTAATAAATCAAGTTCATTTTCGATTTTAGGTAATAGTGAAAATGGAACGTTCCGAGCTTTTATGACAACTGGCTGAGCATTTTCTCTAATTTGTATCTTAGCTTGCAACCCTGTTATTTTCCCAATATTTTCTTGAAAAATTATTGGATACTTATCTAATAATTTTTGCAAAGCTTCCTTCGTATCTTTGATTGACATATGATTAGCATCATTCAAAACTATTCCTAGTTGTCTCAGCCATTCGCGCCCCAATAGTGGACTTCTATCAGTTTGAGCTATGTGAATATTGAGCTCTTTTACTCTATCTTGATATCGAACTATAACTTCTGCAAATCTCATAACATTCAAATCATTCTTGCAGAAACTAACTAATTTGATATTTGTTTCCTGTAGTTCTAAATTCGGATATAAATTCTTGAATAATTCCGAACTCATTATGCTTACAGCAGCTCCACTTTCCGCTTCCATTTGTAAATGAATACCGTTTACCTCAACAGATATCATGAATTTATCTCTGAATTCAGAATAGTCAGACACCATCAAAATGTCTTCTACCTGATTAGCATGTATAGTCTTAGATTTAGCCTTCATACATACCTTCTTCAAATGACCTTTACTCTTGCAAAAATCACAGAACAAGTTTTTCTTGTCGCATTTGCAATTGAACAGCATCTCTAACTGAAGTTTCCATACTGGTGGCAACCTCAATCGCTCTGTCGATAGTTAGATCCCCAACTTCAAGTGATCTGCTCTGTATGCTCTGAGATTTGAGATCAGAAACGAACTGGTTACGTGAAGCCTTTCCTAAATAGTCTCCAAACTTGCATGTAGTTGCTAATTTCCTCAAAGCTGCTAGGTGATCGTTCGCAGACTCACCCTCCTGCTGCTTTCTTTGTAGAAAACGAAAAATCTCTGCAATCTCTAGTGGTTCTGGATTGTAATGGGTCCTCATAATATTCACCAATTCTTCGTAATTTTTCCTATCGAGTGTTTCTGGTGGAATCTTATCGCAAAGGACATCATATGCTTCTGAACCCATATAATGTAAGAGATAAGCTGCTTTTTCATCCAACGGTACTCCAAAAACATTGAGGGCACTCTCCAGTCGCATGAGCCAACGATTGAATTGTTTTGAAGGGTCGTAAGGCTCTATTGAAAATACCGTATGGACTGCATGTGTTGTGGAAAGGACATTAGAATTCGAAATTCTATCTGGCGTATCATCTGGCATCTCGAAATGTAATTAATATTGAAGTACCCTGTCAAAATAATGTATCGCTTGAGGCGTAAATGCAATTTTGATGAAATTGGTTCCTTTGTTCTCTTCAATCCTCGTCGCCACTTTCATATTTCCACTGTAGTAGCAATATAACTCGTATGTAGAATGTAGAATGATATATTTATTCAAGAAATAGAATGAATTACCAATTTCAATAACAAGCGAATCTACAATTATTATTCATTGTCATAACGATTCTCGGTACAGGGTGCTACCGAATCCACAAATATACATAGTATGTGAAATGAAAACATAACAATATCGACATTGGTGTAGTAAGCGAAACATAGGCAAAATTAACATGTTTTAGAACGTATATGCTTATTTAAATCGGTTTGTTTCTCGAAAAAAATGAGGAAGCAAAAAAGCCTGTACATTGAACGATCCACACAATTTGATCACTGAGAAATGCAAGAGGCGTACTACGAAAAAGTTTGCGGGGATAAAGAAGCCTCTACCCCCAAAAACGTATATCTCTGTAGATTTCAAGAATCTTCAAATGGCTTGAAATGATGATCTCCTAGCAAGTATTGATCACACCAAATTTCAGAACGATATAAAAAAAAAAAAACTATTTATTGCCCAAAAAGGTACAAGACCCACTTACAGGACAGCTTTTTACAATGTGTACATCTAACTGTGAACAATAACTGGAATCTGAGAGCCAAATGAAGTATTTCGATAAATCATTCGAAAGTTGCAGAAAGTGATTTCAATTGTAAATAATAATGATAATAAAAAAAAACGAAACGGAAGGAAACATAATAACATGTATTAATGAATAACATATGAATAAAGAGGGATTTTTTCATATTTGCTTCGTAAACATCACAAGGTAGAAAAAATATGTTTCCTTTCCTTTTTGAACACTCCAATGGGAGTTGACAATATATCAGTTTTTTCGCATATATGATTGAGCTTTTTGCACATCGAATGAATTGGAGATTTCAATAGTATATTCGTTCTTGGAGTAGGTGAATAAAAACAAAGTGAACTTTTACTGTTCGAACGAGGTATGTTGAAATTTAGCTGAGATAATAACTCTGGGCAATCAGTCAGGTTGTTTATAGATAAATATGCGCGAGTGGTAAGTTCTACGGTCCTCCAGAGACAATAGTGAAAATCTGTTTAATAATAAGTTATTATCTAAACCTTGTTCAGGACAAATTCCATCGATTCTATATACAATATACTTCATGAATTTCCGTTGAATTGATTCGAGCAGTTGAATGTGATTCAAGTAAATAGAAGACCAAATCAGCGGGCCATATTCTAAGCGTGATCTCACATATGAGGTAAAGAGCAATGAGGCTATCTTCATTTACGAAGTCTTTGCAATTTCCGAAAATCAAACCAAGCATTTTTTTCGCTGCTGATGCAGTTTTAATAATGTGTGATGAGAAGCTCAATTCGGAGTCAAAATTAATACCAAGATCTTTTGTTACATCACACCTATCAAAAAGAACTTGATTTATTGAGTAGGTGTATTCGATTGGTTTGATTTTCAGAGTATAGGTAGTGTAATGACATTTCTGTATATTCAGGGGTAGTTTATCTTTTTCACACCCAAATGCTAGACGGTCAATGTCATTTTGGAGTAACTTACAGTCATTATGAGATTCTATGACTCTGAATAATTTCAGATCATCAGCAAATAAAAATATGTTGCTTGTTATATTTTCACCTTTATCATTCACAAATAATGAAAATAGAAGAGGGGCTAAATTGCTTCCCTGAGGTGCCCCACTGGTGGAAATGAAAATTTGCGATTTATGACCACAGTATTCAACATATTGTGACCGATTACTAAGGTATGATTGAAAGAAGTTCAGTAGGTTAGTGTCGAATCTTGAGACTATCTTGAGAAGTAAGCGAGATAATTCAATTGATAGAAAAAAAAATTAAACTTCGACCGCCTGTAGCTCCGCTAATAAACAAGATCGGACTTATGTTTATATAAACTTTTTTTATCAAAATGATGAGATGTATCTCCCATCTCAGTTTGTGCCTTGAAACCTGAATCACCCTGTATATGAGATCCCTTGGAAGACTTTTCTTCGAGAAAGTTCTCGAATGATCTTCCGTCTCCTTCGTTTTGTTCTAGAAGCTTCTTAGAACAAAACCTCTCTCTCTAATTGTTCCATCGATTGCTTCCAGAACATTCCAGAATCTTCTGTCACGGTATTTGTCACTGCGGCATAATTATATTGAGTGATCGAAAATATGCTGGTGTCTGTAGAAATCATTGGGAGGTTGGAAAACAATATGGGATGCGTGTTACAGGATGATCGTTGTACTCCTGTCTTACTGATGATGTTTCTAAAGCCCCTCTAAGGAAATTATCATAACACTGCCCTCTCTTCAAAACGCATTCCTCCTGGAATGCACTCTGATTGTTATGAACATAGGAACAACTGGTTTCATTTCTACAACGTCTAGTATGGTGAAAATAGCATGACACTGTCTTCTCTCTTGGAGTTCCTTAGGAGTTTCAGCAGCATATCGGAATTTCAACTCCGGTGAATCTGAATACAACCTCAAACATGTTCCTCACAACTCTCCAATTCAAGAGATCCAGTCCACACCCCAGCTTTGGAACATATATCTCCTGTATGTCATTCTCAAGTATGGTGCTTCGCAAGTCGACTAGTGTCTTCCAGAAGTTCATGTAAGTGGATTCCCCAGATGATCTTTCTTTCGTTATAAAAAAAAACATAAACCTTTTTTCTTCAGCGGTGATATCTTCTTTTTCTAGTGCTCGATCGACGGAGGGACCCTGTTGATGGAGCTCTTCTTACTTCCTGAATTTCCTCATGAACTTGTTGGCTACTCCTTGAGACATCTGAATATCCTCGGCCACGCAGTGAGCTAGTGCGTATCCAACAGAAGTGGCAAAAAGGTCGCGTTGCTCTCCCTTGGTGACGCCAAACCTTGCTTTCGATGAGCCACTGTATGTCCCAATAAGTGCGTCAAATATGAGCTCCTTCTTTTCCGGACATACTTGTTGAACTTGTTGATTTTGTGTTCCCTCAAATAATGCTAGTCTGTTGAAATTAACGACTCTTGGTTTGTCACTGGTTTCTCTACTAATGCGGTAGATGACATCTCAAGATCTCTGTAGTTTTGGACAAATATCTCGTTTCCTTTGTGGATTGTTAAACCACACCAGGTCTCCTTCTGCGTATCCTGCACCCCCAGCTCTGATGTTGTATCGGTCTTTCATGCGATCGCTGGCGATTTTCAGATAACAACGAACCAATTCGTGAATATCGTTCATCTCTTCCATCAGATTCGTAACGTAATCTTCCCCCACTATGTCCTCACCAGGTCCACATCCGAAGACCACACACATGGAAGCCTCATCTCTCGTTCAAATGAAACCTCCGCCGGAGTCTGTCCTGTAGACTCCAGTACTGCAGATCTGTTGGCCATCATGAAGATAGGAAGATATTGATCCCAGTCTTGTTCGTGTTGATCTACGACTTTACAAAAAAACCTTTTTATGGTTCTGTTCATTCGCTCCACCATGCCATCTGATTGTAGATGCAATGGAGTTGTTTTTGTCTTTTTGATTCCTAAATCCTCGCTCATCTTCTTAAACACTTCACTCTCGTAGTTACGGCCCTGATCAGAGTGGAGATCCAATGGCACTCCAAACCGACTGATGAGTTGGTTCATTAGGACATCGGCGACAGTTACGACTTCCTGATTAGGAATAGCATACGCTCCTACCCACTTGGTGAAGTAGTCCATGCAGACAAGGATGTATTTATCTTCATTATCAGTCACTGGAAACGGCTCCGCAATATCCATGGCAATCCTCTCGAAAGGGCTTCCAACATTGGTTAACGATGAGGCCCATTGCTGGCAAAGCACACGGTGCATTTACGGCACCACTTCCTGACGTCGTCACTGCAGTTCACTCAGTAGAACCGCTCTCGTACCCGCTGCATTGTCTTCCTCACTCCTAGATGTCTCCCTGGAGTTCCATCATGTACATATCCAAGTAATTCCGACACTCGGCTTCTAGGAATGACCAACTGCATCCAATCATCCGACCCATCGTCGCTCTCGAGATTCCTCTTGAGCAGGTCATCTCCTAATACCAAGGAGTCCCACTGACATCAGTACGCCTTCAAAGTCTGTAGAGATGGTTCTACTTCTTGCCAAGAAGTGCGGCGATTCGCTTTCTTCCATTCTCGAATTTTCCGAAGTTCTGGGTCCTTTTCTTGCTCTTGCTTGATTGCCGCAGGTAACCAATCTTCATTGACAACGTTGGTTCTGCAGAGGGCTGCTTCCTAATTCTCCAAACGACTATAAACGAAGCAATGTGAGCACTCAGGTGGACATGGCCGTCTGGACAATGCATCTGCATTCTAATGGCTCGTCTTTACTCGGTGTGCTATCTCGAAGTCATATTCCTTAAGCCTCTCGATTCAACGATCTACTTGGCCTTCATGATTCTCGGAATTCAGGAGCCACTTTATTGCAGCGTGGTCCGTCCTGAGTAGGAATTCTCGTCCATAGAGGTACTTATAGAAGTGGTGTACTGATTTTACCATGGCCAATAGTTCACTCCTGTTGAGGCAGTAGTTACGTTCTGCCTTTGATAGCACCTTGCTGAAGTAACCGATGACTCGCTCTAGCCCATCTTGATACTGCAAAAAGACTCCACCAATGTTGATATTACTGGCATCTGTGTCAAGAATGAATTGTCCTTGTGTGAGTGGATACCCAAGAATCGGTGTCGTGATCCAGCGTCCCTTTCTGAGCATCAAAGGCGGCCTGACATTCTGGATATCAGTGGGAGAGACGTGCTTCCTCGGTGAGACGAGTCAGGGGCTTTGCGATATCCGAAAACATACGAACGTAACGTCGGTAATAAGTGCAGAGCCCATGAAAGCTCCTGAGTTGATGCTTATCTCTTGGCACTGGCCATTGCTCCACTGCTCGTACCTTCTCAGGGACGACTTCCACACCCTGGCTTCCTACGACGTGTCCCTAGTAGTTAACCCGTTCCTGCAGCAGATGGCATTTCTCCAGATTGAGTGTGAGGTTTGCAGCCTGAAGACTCTTGAAAACTTCCTCTAGGTTTGCCAGATGTTCTTCAGAAGTTTTACCGATCACGATGATGTCATTCAGATCAACCAGGCATGTCTTTCAGTAGACTCCCCTCAACACATTCTCCATGATTCGTTCGAAGGTGGACGGAGCATTGCAGAGTCCGGAAGGTATAACCTTGAATTGCCATAATCCAGTGCCGATGTTGAAAGCTGTCTTTTCCTCATCTGCCGGATCCATTTCCACCTGCCAATATGCACTTTTCAGGTCCAGTGTGGAGAAAAGATTCGATTCCGCCAACGTGTCAAGTGTGTCGTCATTTCGTGGCAAAGGATAGCTGTCCTTCTCCGTCACTTTGTTCAATCGGCGATGGTCCACGCAGAAACGAGTGTTTCTATCTTTCTTCTTCACTTGTACCACTGATGAAGCCCAAGGACTACTGAATGGCTCGATTACTTCGTCTTGTTCCATATCCTGGATGACCTTTTCTGCAATTTCTTTCTTGGCCTTTGGTAATCTTCGAACTGGTTGACGAATCGGTCTGGTATCCCCCGTATCGATTCTGTGACTGACGATGTTGGTTTCACCTGTTTCTTCCATTGACAGTTATGAAAATGAATCTATATATACCTCTGCAGTAACTCGGTCAACTTCTTCTCCTGTCGGTTGAGTTAGTCGCTTGCAGCAGAGACGAGTTCTTTATGCTTGTGAGCCCCATCGGTGGTTGCTGTCACCTGATGGATTATGGAGGCTGCTGAAACACAGGTTCCAATCTTCGTTTATTTGCCAATCGTCACAGGGTAATTATTCATCCTGTAAATCGAACAGGTACATGGTCGTCTGCTGACAGTAAAGCCTTGCCGACTAAGATTCCACGTCCGACTTCCTCGTCATGGTTCCAGAGTTCGATGACGATGGGACTGCCTTGCTCCAATGTACCCCCAATTCGCGCTGCTTCAATGGTCTCGCTCCGTTTTGGTAACAGGACGTCCTCTTCTAACGTTACCCCTGCCGCTACCTCTACCCGTTAATGTAAGACGGTCCCGATCAATATATCCACATCGATTGTGCAGTTGCAGTTCTCAGACGCCATCTTGAGTTCACAAGTTGCTTTCTTGGAGACGTCAGAAGTCTACGTCGCAGGATCGTCTTTGATGTACCAGTCTCCACCAACAATGCGCATTTCTCTCCGTCGATCTCTCCATCCACGTGAACGCTGCTGTTATCACTCCGTAGGTATGCCACAAAGATGAGAGGGTCTTGAGAATGACGGGTCGAAGCTGCCCCCTCTAAGTCGACCCGCTCTAGTTTTCCTATGGCTGCGTGGAAGATGGTCCTTCCTCAGCAGCCTGCTTGGCACGTTCACGAGTTCTCTGGAGGTGGACCAACTCCCCACAATTTCAACCGGGAACTGTTCTCGCTGTCATTTATAGTTTGTACCTTCGCGGATCCACGGGAAGCTTTTGCTGCGGCCTCGATCTCAAGCGCAGCTGCCAGACTACTGGTGAGGTCTTTCGGTCGAGTGAGACGAACTGCTTTCTGCATTTCAATATCTCGTAGTCCATCTACGAACGTTTGAACAGCCAATCATTTCATTAGAGATTCGAAGGCTGATGGATATGCACAATGAACCAATCGTGCAACGTCCACTTCGAATTCTTGCAGACTCTCGTTGACTCTCTGTTGACGGCTCTTCATTTGTGATTGAAATTCTTGCTGAAGATGTTTGTGACCATAACGCATTTCGAGGCGTTGTCCGGAATGGCTTGCAAGATGTTCAGTGCATCACCCCGTAGAGCTTCTGTAAGAGCTACCACCTTGTCCTTGAATGTTCACCCATTGGCTTTGGAAGCTGCTTCGAACTGCTTCAGATAGTTCGGCCACGATGTTTTTTCATCGAATGAAGGTGATTCCACTCGATTGGTAGTAGTCACTGCATCTGGCCCTACTGTGGTTTCAATCATGAGTCCTTGACCATTTCCAGTCTTCGCCAGCACAGCTTTTCTTCCTCTTTCGAGCTGCACCTCCTTCTTCTTCATTCTTTTTGGTGGTGAATTGGGTTAATACCTGATCTATAAGCTCATCCTGCTGAGATGCGATCTGTTCTTGCTGAGCAGCGATCTGAGTCAGAACGTCTTCCCGATGTGTTGATATCTGGGTCGACACTCCTTCTTATTGGGCAGATATCTAAAAAGCAATCTGATCTTGCTGAGCAGGAAACTGAGCTAGTAGCTCTTTCTGAGCTAATATATCTTTCCGTTGAGCTGATATCTGATCCGATAACTCTTGCCGTTGGGCTGAGATTTGCGATGCGATCTGATTTTGCTGAGCAGTAATTTGTGCTTGAACTTCTTCTCGCTGAGTTGCCATCTGCTCAGCTAAATCTTGTCGCTGAGCCGCAATCTGGTCCGTGATTTCCTCCTGCTGAGCTACCATCTGGTTCGTGATCATCTCCTGCTGAGCCACCATCTGGTCCGCAATGTCCTGTCGCTGAGCCGCTATCTGGTCCGTGATCTTCTCCTGCTGAACTACCATCTGTTCCGCAATTTCCTGTCGCTGAGCCGTTATCTGGTCTGTAATGTCCTGTCGCTAAGCCGCTATGTGTTCCGAGATCCCAGCCACCATCGATTTCGCTAAAGCTGGTTCCTCGAAGCTAAACGTCTCTGGATCTTGACCTACGCTCACCATATACTCTTTGAGACGATGCTGAAGTGTAGCATTGATCCCTGTTGTGTCGAGATCTCTCTCCTCCAACTCGCGTTTCAAGTCCACCACTCTCAACTCGTGTAGTTTCTTCATTGCAACTGTTTGTTCATTTCACACCGGAATATCTTACACTTCTGACACCAATTGTTACGTTATTCGGGTGCAGAAGCGAACACGACACTATTTATTCTCGAACTGACTTATTCAAACTAAAGAAACACCAATTTTTATCGAACTCATTACTACTATTTATGTAAAACGATTTATATCACGCAGTATATAACTGTCTCTCTGACACTCGCTGCTTAACTGACTGACGGTAGTTGTTCGTATGTTTATATATTATGAGATCCCTTGGAAGGCTTTGGTTCGAGAAAGTTCTTGAATGATCTCGCGTCTCCTTCTTTTTGTTCTATATAGAAGCTTCTCAGAACGGAACCTCTCTCTCCGATTGTTCCATCGATTGTTTCCAGAACATTCCAGAATCTCTTGTCACGTTATTTGTCACTGCGGCATATACTGAGTGTTCGGAAATATGCTGGTGTATGTAGGAATCATTGGGAGGTTGGAAAACAATCTGGGATGCGTGTTACAGGATGATCGTTGTACTCCTGTCTTACTGATCATGTTTCTAGAGCCCCTCTAAGGAAAATATCATCACACTATGATGATGTTTCTTTATTTCCGAAACCTCCTGTGTCGGGATAACAAAATCTTCAACATGTATATTACTCTCCATGTCTGCAATGGTAATATTGAGAATTTCCTGGAATATTTATCAGGAGCGTGAGAAATAGGTGGGGCTAGATGCATTTCTTCCCCACCCTCTTTTTCAATGCAAATTTTTTACAGTTTGACTAGGAAATGAGGAAATGTTATCATTTCTACTCGAAAATCATACTCAGACTGAATTTTGTTAGCACCCACCATTTTTGAGATGAATAGAGTTCAAAAGTCTGCCTCATAACAAAAAAGTACTTTTTCCTTACAATAGGGTACCTACACACAATTTTCCCATACTTACATCAATTTTCGGAAGTGTGTATTTTTTTTTCCGATATCTTCTTGTGATGATGGACTCAAAATATGAGAAGAACAATGAAAGAATATTTGAGGAATATTATGGTAGGTACTCTATTGAAAAAAGGCAGCAGACTTTTCACATCGATTTATCTCGAAAATGATGAGTGCTATCAGAACCAAATATCAGTATTATTCTCATGTGGAAATGATTCTTATATTCTCTGGTCAAACTGCCAAATTATGCATAGAAAAAAGATATGGGAAAACAAATGTCGCTAGCCCCACCTATTTCCGACGACCCTGATCAATATTCCGGAATTTCCAAATTGGGCATGAAAAGTTATATTCATGTACAGAATTATGATATCTAAACACAGAGGGTTATGAAAACATCCACAAAAACCATCATCTCGGGCATTCTATCAGATGGCTTTAACTATCCAGGGGGCCATTTCTGGGCTCATGTTTATATGAATTGATTTCACTATTTCTGTTCCTAGAATCTGAAGTTCAAATCTTCCCATGTGATTTTGGGACACCTCGTATAATATTCTTTATTGAAACACCGTTGTGTATTTTATCATATCGTTGAATATTTTTTTTTCAACAAAATGATCTATAAAACTTCATACATGGGACCTTCAGAAACGCAAAAAATCATTAAAACATTGGATTATATCGAAGTTTTGATAGTGGGCTGTGGATGTTTCATATACTTGAATGGAGATCAATATCAAGAAAAAAACCGCTCTGATTGCTTCCAAAAACTCTGATGGGTGGCGAACTCTTATTTTCTTCCGCGAATAATATATAGATCATAATATATATATGAGAAATTAAAAAAGTAAACAATCAATGTCTTTATGCGTCTGTGGAAATAGAGGTGTTGAGCACGGTGCGACATTTATGCCAGAATCTATGGTGAATCGGCATCTGCAAAAACAGATTTTTTGAGTGCAATCATAATTAGGGATTGTCAATCATTCATTAGTGTTTCAAGTTGGTTGGTTTATCAGAAGTTGCATCGAGTGTAATAATTTTTTTTATAATGAGCAGATCATCAAGGAAGGGTGGAGATGAACTGCACTCAACTATCAAAATTGTAGTTATCAAGCTATGCTATTCTGAGAAATATATAAATAGCATAACAGCCTCAATTACTGAAACAATAACTCAATACAAAAAACTGGATGGAAACGAAAATTGTGTAGTGGTAATCCAAGGAATTTTGTTGAGTCAAATGAATATAGATATATAGATAGATATCTCGACAGCTGCTACAGAGTTGGGAAATATGTGAGAGATGAAAACAGGCCAATTATGGTAAGATTCTCAACATCATTCCATGAAAACATAATGTACCAAAACGAGAGGAAACTGAAAAGTACCGGCGTCATTGTTGAAGAAGACCTCACTGCTGAACAGCTGGAAGTATTCAAAGCTGCTTTCGCCACAGTTGCCAACAATGGGAGAGTATGGACGAATTTCGGAAATATCTTCGCCAAATATCTTCGCCAAATTCAATGGTGAGAATGACTTTGTGGCGTAACTTCACAAAAAGAAATTGAAGCCTCAATGCACGGTGGCCTTTAAAGTCGTAGAGCGGTCGTGGAATTTTGAGAAAATCATTTTCTATTTGTTTTTCCCACAAGATGTTTTCTGTAGAGCAAACTATTGGCGCCACTCAAAGTTAACTAAGAAGAATTAGGATAGGACACCACGAAAATATCAAATTATACCTTTTGAAAACCATACATATAATTACCTGAATGATGTTAGAAGTGCTTACACGCAGTGTGTAATGAGTCAGTGTTTAACTTCAATTAATGTTAATGTAATGACTAACTGTAATAATTAAATTGAAATTCAATAGATTACTCAGCCTCACTGTGGCTAGCAAGTGATGAAAATAAGTCACCAATTTCGGCACCAACATTATTCCTGCTTCATATTAATGATCTGTTGGGAGTAACAACTCGTCCCATCCACAGTTTTGCAGATGATAGTACCCTCCATACTGCGTTCTCTTCCAGAATTCCCATTTCTTCCCAAGAAACTAAGAACACACGGCGCAAGTAGGTGAATGCTGTCAATGAAGATCTTGCTGAAATCACAGCCTGGGGAACAAACAACCTAGTTGAATTCAACGCCACCAAAACTCAAGCCTGCATTTTCTCTAGAAAGGCGGAACTCAGTATGCCCGATATTGTAATGTATGAATCCACCATCCCCACCAAGCCCACCATGTCTATGCTCGGTATCTCCTTCAGCAACACTCTTTCATGGGATAATCATGTCAGATCCATCGCAAAAGCTACTTCACAATAATTCGGATTCTTGTTTCGTGCGAAAAGCTACTTTATACCTCAACAGCTTCTCATGATCTACAAAGCGCAGATACGGCCTGTTCTAGAATAATGTTCCCACATATGGGGTTCAGCACCAAAACATACGCTGATGCTCTTTGATTCCATCCAGAGAAGAGCCATTCGCCTGGTGGGTGAGGCCACACTCACTCACTTTTTGACATCATTGGAACACCGTAGAAAGGTTGACGACCTCTCACTTTCCTATCGATACTTCCACGGAAAATGTTCTTCGGAAATCTCTGCTATCATCCCTTCACTAGCGATACCAATCAAACGAACTAGACAAGCCCAGTCAGCACATCCTTTCGTTGTCAACCTCGAAAGACGTCGAACAGCACTTCATCAAGACTCCTTCATCCATAGAACGGCTAGGCTCTGGAATTCATTGCCTGTGGAAGTATTCCCAACAACATATAATCTCCAAAAGTTCAAAAAAATCTCAATACCTACCTCCTGTCCCTATCCTCCCTAGGAACGCACGATGTTCTTTGAACATTATAGGGATTCCCTTTCGTGCGCTCCAGGCGATAGAAAAAAGATGACTGGGAATAATAAATGTGAAAGATACCTTGGTTTCCTACGAAAGGAAAGAGCAGCTGTTATTTCGTTTCTCACAAATAGGAGAACACTTATTACAAGGTAAACAAAGTGAGACACTAGTGAAGATCTATGTCTTCAACTCCTCAATAGTAATCAAAAATTACATCACAAGTAGTACCCACTGAGGGTCATCCATCATTATACTCCTACTCAAAGTTAACCATTAATTGTATGGGTGGCTTCCTCATACTCCCTAAATTGCATCAGCAAATGGTATCCCTTTCAACAGCAATCAATCTGCTCCATAACATATATCATATACATGGTATCCAAACATAAACAAAACAGGCAGCACACTCTAACAGCTGACATACACTTGTTATTGCCCCATTAGCAATAATATGGGTGGAAATTTGGGAGGCATCGAACCACAAATCCCAATTGTGAAATATACATCACATATGACAGATATTTCAATTGTTATGAATAGAAGAAGAAGTCTTGAGTTTGTTGACAAATATAAGAATGAGATAAACACATCCACAAGTGGAACTCTTACCAGGGCAACATATCAGCATCTTCACGTATGATTCGATCACAATCACAGAAAGAAGACGAAAGTTGTATACAGGTTGTCCTGACAAATTAATGTTGAAATGTTATTTCTCTGTTGAAAATTGCATTGCACTGAAAAAAAAATTAATAGTAAAAGGGTCACTTAAGTTTATGTAAGGTTCAAGTGGACCGTTACAACTTGATGAAAATAAAATGTTTGGATGATTTTCATAATATGTGAAACCAATTTATATTACTGCCTCTTATCCAATTTTATATCTATTAAGAGTTACAAACCTACATTCGTGAATATTTTCAGATAATGGTTAAGTGAGCCGAATACGAAGATATGTTGAGATGTCACGCTATGTGCAATTGGCCCGTACCCGTGTTTGCTTCTCACCATCCTTTTTCTTTTCATGTCGCGATGAAAATAAAAAAGAATCTTGTATTTCATTTTGGGAATATGAATCATTTTCATTTTCAATGCTATAATGAACTCATGAACTCAATGAAAATAGGTTTCATCAATTTTAGATCATTATAACCATCTCTCCAGGAAGTTGAATTGTTGAAATAAATTTTTATTTGCTTCTCCTTTACGAGACCTGGCTCAGAAACATCGATGCTGATGCGGTAGTCATATCGAACTCTGGATAGTTACGTAATGAACTTCAAGGAAGAATTGACCAAGATCAAATAAGAGAACATGAAGGTACATGCCTTGACTTACCAAAATCGGAGGTGTACAGAAGGTTGACAGGATCTGGAGGAAGTACAGCCCTCTTGCATAACTGGAGAGATGTGACAGTTCTAGACCAGTACTATGTCTCATAACATAGTAGAAAACGCACTTGATATGATTGACTGGACAAAAACTTATGTACTCAACACTTTAGTAGACGTGAAAAGTAAAGTTCTGCGTGTTAACTTCGTGGCCGGCCGTACAAATCTGTCGATGATTCGGTAACTTTTTTCTTGGTATTTCTTGCCGGATCAAATCCAGCGTACAATGGAAGGAAAAATAGGAATATTCGGGTATAGGAATTGTCATGGGAATAAAGAGGATGAAGCAAATAAATGTCAAGGCATAAATGCGCGAACTTTTGAATATGAATGTTTTTAGACGATAATGAGGCAACTCTTATTAGAAAGGTGCTGATTAATTACTTCAATCAGAAGTAAGATTGACTCCACTAGTGAAAAATGATAGAAAAAGATTTCAATACAGCAAAAATATTGAATTTCGTTCTCCCAAACCAGAATAAACAAAAAAATAAGAAAATATATATATTATGTGAAGACGGAGCAACCTCCTCGTCAGGATATGAGTCAGTTTTTGAACGAGTTCGAAGATACTCGCCCTTGTGTTGATGAATTTATATGTTGTGGGGATCTCAATATCAATCTTGTAGCAGTGAATTCTAGTAATGTGGAAAGACTTAGTCCAATCATTGAGTCATTTGAATCATTTCAAGTTGTGGACAGTCCTACTAGAATAACAGAAGCATCGAATACGCTGTTGGATATAATCATTACTAATATGAATGAATTTGTAACAGAGTAGGATGTAGTTGATTCTAATGAAATATCTGATCACTAGCTTGTGTTTTGTGTGTTCAAAGTTAGCAGTGAAGAACAGAGTTCTAGATTTCATACTTACAGAAGCTCAATAAATTTCAATAATGAACTATTTCAAAAGAATCTATTGTATATCTCATTCTTGAGAAATTTTTGATCAAGCAAACGTGGATAAAAAGGTATCTCAATTGGTGAATTACTTGCTCAATATATCAGATAGGCATGCACCTATTGTAACTTCTAGAATAACAAAGCCAAGAGCTCCGTGGTTGACAGACACTTCAAAAGACGAGATGATTCACTCGAATAATATAAAAGAAAAAAATCTGATAATCACTTCCAATTCTATGAAAATATTCGCAACTATATGGATAGAGCTGTTATGAGAAAAAAAGGGCATATTTTGTGCAGCAATTAAATACTACTGATAAGAAAGAATTAAGAAAAAATGGAGGAAACTCTCAAAAACAATAAAATGATTGCTGATAAGTCAAGAGATTTGCCAAGTGACCTCGAAAAAGTAGATGAAATCAATGACAAGAACTTTTGAATTTTCATGAAACCAACAGATTGACTGATTCTCAATTCGTTTTCGGAAAGATCAATGACCCTCTTGTTCATGGAACAATCTGTGGAATCAGAACTGATGCTATTGGATGCGACTATTCGAAAATAAAACTAATAAAACCATGCTGTCTCCATATAGTACCATAAATCACCCATATAATGAATTTCTGCTCAACAGAAAATATATTCCCTGAATTGTGGAAAAGAGCAGTGGTTAAGATTATTCAAAAAAATGGAAATTCAATTGCTTGTAAAGATTTGAGAGGCTTGAGTATTATCCTTGTTCTCTCCAAAGTACTGGAGCAAGCAATAGACTTCCAACTACGGAAACATCTTCCATACTTCTCACTGTTACCTTCGATTCAATCTGGATTTCGTAAAGAGCATAGTTGCACGACTGCTCTACTCCACGTTGTAGATGATATCTTCAGAGCTACTGACCAAGGCTAATGCACAGCTCAAGTTTTACTTGATTTCAGTAGGGCTTTCGACACCGTCAATTATAATCTGATGTTCGCAATTTTTCACTATCGAAGACTTTCCGCAAAATTCGATGAATTTGCTGAAATCATATTCCTCAAATAGGCAACAAAAAGTGGATCCATCCTAGGGCCTCTTCTATTCACAATGTATACGTCTAATTCGGTTAAATGCTCATAATATCGTTCTGTCCATCTTTACGCAGATGATACACAACTTCATTATAGTTTTCATCATCAAGACATTGCCAATAATGCCTGTATTCCCATCAATAGAGATATCGGCTCCTTTATCGAAGCTTCAACCGATCACTGCTCATTCATCAATCCAAGTAAGTCAAATATGATATTCACTACTAAAAATGGACCTCGACTTGCAGATGATATCGATATAAAAATTCACGATGAGTCACTCACTTCAGTTAATGATACGAAAAGTCTTGGTGTTTTACTTGATGTGGATCTGAGGTTTGGAAAACATGTCAATAAACTCATACAACGTGCATATTCATCCTTGAATCGGCAATCAAAATCATTTAACAACCACAGTGAAATGTATATTGACTGAATCACTTGTTTTATACTTATTCAACTATGTCGATCCCTGTATGGCCCTAATTGGACCTATACATTCAAAAACAAAATTCAAAAAGTACAAAACTCTTGTCGTCGATTGATTTATGGGATTAGGAAGCGTGAAGATATTTCACAGAAGCAACTCCAGACAGGCTGGTTGGACATGGAAAACATAAGACTTCTTCACGATGCTTGTTCATTTCATAAAATTCTCACAACAGAACTGCCACCCTAACTGCATCGAAATGTTATTCACAAAACGGATGTTCACAACTTGAATATCAGATTCAAGGGTACTCTCACACCACCTATCTTCAGAACACAAAAGTTTGTACGTTCATTCAGCTATGAAATCAATAAAGTCCACAATTTATTTCTCCATCATATCAAGAAAGATAATGTCAATGTTTTCAGAATAAAACTGAAGAAATACTTATCCGAGAGTCAATGAGAAAATGTAACTGATTTCATTTTATTTCCCAATTTTCTCTTTCAATCGATTATTATAGTACCTCATTATTCGAGATATACACATATATACATTTATTTCTTTTCTTTGTATATTTTTTCGATCGTTTATTTTGTTTGTATTCCTATATAGACCTTCGGAGACATTTTTTTGGGTTAAGTGGTAGAACAACTCATTCTGTGAAATTTTCGCTGAATGAGCTGAACTTTGCCCTTCATTTTCAATTTGTTACTCCGATCATTGTAATCATTATGTTTAAAATGAATAAGACCAGTTATTATTATAATAATTATCATCTTTTTATACAGGGTGACCGTAAAAGTCAAATCAAAAATTGTAGGGCTGATAGAGTGAGCCAAAATATTGTTAGTACCTATTCAAGTTCTCCATATCAACAAAATGTCTATCGCACTTCCGCACGCAGTTATTGACCTTGAAATTCTCTGCACGTCTGAACATTTGCAAACTCATCATTGATGAACTATCCATGTTGTTCTCAAAGTAATAAAAACTTTCGAAATAATTTGATGTCAATTATGACAATGACTGCAATTACCATGATATCATTGGATAAATAGAGTTTTAAATTCATTACCTTCAACACGGTTGGGATGTATGTTATTGAAATGCGATTTCCTGTAGAAGGTACACATGATATCGATCAAAATGAAGTATACTATTTCTGTAGGAAGAAGATGAAAAAATCAAACGGGAGAAGTGAGATGTTAAATTCGTCACCTCAGTCAAGATTGTCTCCATCAAACGGAGAAAATTCGTCTCATCCTGTTTCAAACATAAAAACTGAATACCCGTTCACAAATCGGAGGGAGCATTAGTGTGAGTTGATTCAGTTGCCCGAATATTATTGATACCATGGCAACCGTGTGAAGTTTTTCATGGAATGAGTTCTTTTCATTCAAAGGGTCGATAACTTCGAAACGAAGTGCGATAGAATTTCTTCTTATATGAAGTACTGGAATCAATTCGGCTCACTTTATCGGCACAATCATTCACGACATGAACTTTCCGGACACCATGTATAATAAATCACACATATTGAACCTCCAAGTTGAACTTGAAGAATCCATGGCCCACTAGCAGAAATTCTTCGCAATTCATGTTTTGGTAGTCTTATACATCCTCGAAATAATGAAATAGACGGTGTGACATTCGAAAATATATAAGTTTGTGTGGTATATCCAGAACCGAACCGAACAAAATATCTCTCAGTGCACCAGTGAATTATGCGCGTGATTCTGTATTAGGAGTGATATAAATAGTTCTTAGCGCAACATTATTCCATATAGCAACGTAGATACAGATAGTTGGGAGTGATTTTTTCGCCCATCATATGTTTCATGCACTTCAGGAAATGGAAGGAAATACTGCTCTTGATATCTCATTTGAGGGAGAATATATCTAGAGAGGCACTTCCAATCAAACTTTATACTGGCATTATTCTTCTCGAACGCTATAACAACGAGTCCGAGGCAAATCACTTTTCGATATCAACAATATGATAATCGCCATCAGTCTGAGAAGTTAACATCTTGAAACTGGAGTACCAACGATTACGGGAACGAAGAAAATGTCTTTCATTATCTTTTTGGTTATAATATCTCATGTTATTCCACTTCCCAAGTGCATAAAATAGTATAATAACCACGGGACTATATAGTTCTTTTCAATCACTCCGATGGATCTAGAAACTTTCCACATCAAGATTAAAAGTTCGACTCCATTCCCTGGGTTTATAATCAACTATCATTTTGCTTGTCTTCAGAATGTGAATGTGTGAACACTAAGTTTCTCCAGAAAATTTCTCACCCCGCGAACGAATTACGGGTTCCCCAAGTGGTCCTTTCCAATCCCCAGATTCTATTTGTTATAGATAAACGGAGTACCTAGTGATTTGTTATCAGTGAACCTCATTGTGTGGTCCATCAAATATTTATTTAGGAATTTAAAGAGTGATTTGGATCAGAAAGTGCAAATTTCATCTTCTCTGTTCATTTTTTTATCCTTTGGATCGCACAAAAGGCAGAATTCCTATTTTGTTCGTCGTAGGTACATCGTGTATATACCTGAAGGGGATGAGGTGAGTAGGTGAGTAATAAATTTTTTTCCACTTTTTGATTACTTCCCTAGGCAAATAATTACTATAAGTCCTATTGTCATATGAACAACCAAGATTTTATGAAGAGTTATCCGACGAATATCGTGATTGACAACGAATGGATGTGCTGACTGAGCTTATTGAGTTCGTCTGATTAGTATTGCTAGTGATGGAATGATAGCCGAGACTTATGAAGAACATTTATCGTAGGAGTAAATTCTTCCAATAATTTCAATAAGTTGGTGAGTGTGGCATCACCAACTATCTGAAGTTGTTTGATGTGCATGTATTCATTATGTTACTGGTTGACCTTTCTGCAGTCTGTCATTTCACGGTTCTAGTGCATTACAATCTGATGATTTTTGATTCTGCCAATGTACGCTCTTACTATTTTTCGGTTCTGCTGACTTACAATTCATATATTTCACGATTTTGTCGATATACGGTTCTGAAGTTTTACGATTCTGTGATTTTACGGATCTAACATTATACTATTCTTCTGAATTACGGTTCTGACAGTTCATGACGTCACAGTCTGTAATTGTACGTTCTGATATAATATGATTCTGATGGAATTCGGTCTGTTGTATCACGAGTCTGCCGATGTAAGGTTTCAGCATATTACGAATCTGTTAACTAACTGTTCTGTTATTTTGTGATTCTGCAAATGCTCTGACTGTTTGCTCTTCTGATGAACGGTTTGTTGTAATTCGATTTTAACAAAGAACGGTTTGCTGATGTGCGGTTGGTCATTTTGCGACTCTGACGAATTACAGTCTGTGCTGTTATGGTTCTGACGGAATATCATTCTGCTGTAATGTTGGTTTGTTGGTTTACGGTTCTGTATATCTGAGGATCTGCGATATTGCTCCTATGGAAAAAACACATCTGCGCATTTGAAATTTGTAATTGTCTAGTATGCTCATGTACAGTATACAAAATACGGTTTGGGGAATCACAGTTCTTTGCATCTACAGTAAAGATGAATACGATTCGAAAAAAATATTGGTGCGAAAATGTATATCCTTATGGTTTACGGATCTGCGATTTCACATTCTGTTGATTTGGGTGTTCCCCTTATTCACGGCTCGAGAAATAATGCCGTCTGCTGTCTTGACAGAGACGACTCGAGCTTATCTATCACTGCCGTAGGTGAAGTCTGAGATTCGACCTGATCGCTATCTAGTTGGTGAAAAGTTCTGATCCCGTACAAGAGCTAATTGACCTTTTTCCAATTTGCCTTTCTTTTCTCTCCAGCGTCGTCTTTATTGAAGTTCACTTATATACTCACGACTCCATCTACACCAATAATGGTCGAACAACTTTTGAAGCTCCTGATATTGTGACAGTAGATTTTTTTTGACGTGGTCAACGAATGGTTCTCTTATTGACATCATAGGCTCACCAATCAGGAAATGAGGAGGAGATGAAGCTGATAAATCTTCAGCATCGGATGTTAAGGAGAATAAGGGACGGGAATTGGGCACCGCCCCGTTTCGGATGAGTAGCGTTTGGAAATCGAAAAAAAAAGGTCATCTGATCGCCCTATACTCTTCGTGAATGATGTTCCAAACTTTCCACTTCTGCTTTCCATATACCACCAAAATGAGGTGAATTAGCGGGTATGGAATGCCATTTCATTTCAATATTGGAAACGTATCCAGAAATGTTGAATTCGTTTTCTTGAAAAAACTTATTGACTTCGATCAAATTTTCATTAGCCTCAACGAAATTTGAACCATTATCTGAGAATACTTTGGCGCCGACCAATGAAACGATGAAAAGGTTGTAGAAATGCATTACGAGTCAAGGATTGTACTAATTCGGGATGTATCGCCCGAGTGCCAAAGCACACGAATTGAGAAACTCAACACTTAATGGACTCATAACCTCTACCTGGTTTGTCCTTCATCATGAAAGAACCAGTATATAATCTACTCCTACTACTGTAGAGGAAAAAACTGTCTGGACGCGCACACGAGGCAAGTCACTCATCATATGCTGCACTTTGTTCTTGATGTCGAATCTAGAACATCTTACGCAATACCATATGATTTTTCACGCTAAGTTTTGACCAGATGTTAACCAAAAATTGTCTCTACTTGATGACAAAAGTAACTAAGTGCCTGCATGCAACAGTTTTCTATGCACATTATCAGAAATGAGATATCTCAAAATATGTCTAGGAGATGACCAAATGAGATTTTTTTCATACGGAAAATCAGAGTTGGTTGATCTACCTCTCACGCGCATAATATCTTGGGAATCGAGAAAAGAACGCTTATTCGAAATTTCACTATTGCGCTGTAACTCACAACTTACTTTCCGAGTTTAATACTCCTCGCAAAATGATTCTTGCTGAGAAATTTCTATTAACGATGTTAAACCCGAATCAAACTCATCTATTGTTGAATATGGAAGCACTATTCATGATTCTGATTTTCCTTCACAATTTTTCGTGAATCTTATAATGTATGCAAGAACTCCTCTCATTTTGATGTAATTGAGAAATCTATAAATGGAAAGAACATTTCAGTGATAGATATCATACATTTTCGTTCTTCAGGTAGAGTGGGCATTTTAAATAATACTTTAGGCCAATATTCATTGTCGCTCATCAACCATTTCGGTCTGTGAAACCATTTTTCGGATATGATCTATAATCTTGGCATCAAACCACGCGAAACAATGTCCGCTGGATTTCCTGCAGTTGGCACATGTTTCCATTCGATATTTTGAGTCAATTTTCGTATTTTAACCACGCGATGTGATACGAAAGGATTGAACAAGCTAATTGTTAATTTTAACCACATCAATTCAATAGTCAAGTCTGACCATCAATGAATATCATCAAATTTGATACTAAAAGACTGTATAATCTTATAAATGAGTCGAGATAAAATTGAAGCTGAACTCAACTCGACTTTTGGCATTGTCAATAACTCTATCGGTGTCAACTTTGATTTGGCACATGAAACATTTGATATTGAAATCTATTTCTTGAAACAATGTGAACGCAAGCGCCGTAACTAGTTTGTGACGCGTCTGCAAATCCGTGTAAAGATGCGAATATTGGATCAATGCATATAACTTTTCCGATGAATATTCGAATCATTCAAATGATGTCGATCCGAAGCGAATCTTACCCAAGAATTCATGATAGAATCTGTTGAAATATCGTCCCACGAGAGTTTTTCTTACCATGATTTTTCGCAATAACTTCTTTGCATTGATAATGCATGGACTGACAGCCCTAACGGATTGAAAACAGTTGATATTCTTGATAAAATCGTTTTCTTGGGGTGGATTAATGTTGTGTTGTCGTATACTGGAAGTGAGAATGTCAGAATCGCATTTCCAAGGAGATGTGTTCAAAGATGAACCATTGTTGGATATCAAAGATTCCTGTTTCTTGATTTTTTTCAACAACGATTCGCTAAGGCAATTGATACATGACATATATTCTCAAATTCTTCACGTTCCGCGATTCTATCAACATTCAAGTCTGTATCGAATTCGATATTCGTTTGTACTGTGTCGAAATCATTGACGAGAGTTTCAGTTTTCGGAATCCTTTGAGATAATTCGATAACTTGAGCCCTCTCACCATCTTTGAGTTGAAATGACAATTAATATTTTTCAAACAATGTCAATTTTGATTTGAATATACCTCTTGTTCTGATTAAACAAGATAATGCGTCTTCAGGCATTGTGAATGATAACAACTGGGGAGAAGCTTGAAAAATCACTGAACGATAAGCAACGATTATCTCTGCGGAAATGAGATAGACTGCTCCATATTTGAAGTGAGACAAGCGAATATTCTGTTTGTTTTCGAACCGTAATAACTTTGGATGAGATCAACCGATTCTTGATTTTCTTGGGATTCGGATTGATCAATCAATTGGGTATAACATGATTTTCTCAGGTCTCTCCACCTTCCTGGAATCATGACCTACAGGATAATATCTGAAAGTGTGATAATTTCAGAAGAGTTTGAGGTCGCCCCGTTAGTAGGATAATTTTTCTTTTTTTTTTCGACTGCAAAAACAAGAAACATGATGTGTTTTCTTGGGATGGTTTCGAATTCATCAAGATCCATACAGTGTGTTTGAAGATATGCAATTTTGAACAACATATGGCTTTTCGAATTGTTCGAATGCCTTAAATTCGTTGGTTAACCCCTCGGTATAGTCTCATGTTGTCTGGGTATTGTTTTCATGGTAGAGTGTTACCAAAAGGATGGACCTATGTGAATTGTGAATCCTTTTCTTGGAATACGTCAAATTGTACTTTTCTGAGAAGATATCCACAGAAGATTATTTCCAGAGTGACAATGTGCTATAAAAATGAAAAAACATTGTAACAGGATGTTCTAGGTGTTCAGATTCTGACTGAATAAGGGTGTGATACTTCCAAACAGGCGAACAGTACTCGATCGAGAGATGGTCTTTTTTCAGCTTCGTGAAGATTCAACAGCCGCTGCAGTGTGAAGTAGCTACTTCTTGACGCGAAAGAAAAATCTCAGCTTCTGTGAAACTGCTTCAGCGATATTTGCGACATACTCGTGCCAAGACAAACTGTTAGTTTGTAGGGTGGAAGGAAATGAATGTGGAGTGATTATTTTATGAATAAAATTTTGTTTCTTATCGTTGCTCCAGAAGTATAGTGGAATTTTATTTTCTGCAGGAATGTGAGATTTCCCATCATCATCATCATTTTAAAACAACAGTAATGTTGAATGTTTCTGGCTATAAATACAATATTTTGTAGAATATCACATCAATCTGCATAATTGTGACTGAGACAATAGTCAGAGCTCATTAGGATTCATTTTTCAGAGGATAAAAATAATGAAAAATTGATGACTATACCCCGAAGAGAATACAGATAATATGTAACACAATATTTTTCAATGAAGAGAAATTAACAAAGAAAGTTTTGATGTATTTTATTATAGTAATCAAAAGTATGACAACTTCTGATTACTTCCCAGACAACATGAGACTATACTGAGGGGTTCACCAATGAATTTGAATTATTCGAACAATTCCAGGAGCCATATGTTGTTCAAATTTGCATATCTCAAAACATCCTGTATGGATCATGATGAATCCGGAACAATTTCGGGAAAACACATCAGGCTTCAGGTTTTTGCAGTTAGAAAAAAATTTGAGAGATTATCCTACTAACGGGGCGACCTCAAACTTTTCTGAGAATATCACACTTTCAGGTATCATCATGAAATTTTGTTATTTGTTATTAGAATTTCTTCTGCTACTTCTGCAAAGGAGTATGAATCAAATCTTCTCGTCTCCATTTAGAAACTTCACGGGTATTTTTATCAGTTCCGCTTGCAGCAGGAATTCCAATGAGGAATGATGAAATGATTTCGATTTCATTTTCTGACTACTTTACGGTGAGAGGTATCCAAAAATTTCGAACGTATATTTATACAGTATGATGCGCGGAATCCATTGACATCATCAGAAATTTTATACAGGGTGACGTTGAAAAGATACGGCAGCCAATTATGTTTTTTCTAATGAACACCCCGTATATTTTGGCACAGTTGAATAGTCCCAGGCGTTTTCATTACAAATATATATATATATATATATAACCCTACCTTTTCCTTCCACCATTTCAGATATATTCGCAAAAATATAGTCAGTGTGGCACATTTCTTATGGTTACACCCCCGTATCTTCTGTAAAAATAATTGAGATAGGATTCAAAAATTCGCAACTGTCAGAAAGATACAAATGATACACTTATGGAGTCATGGACCAAGTGGGATCATCTCCAATGAGAACACTGCTCGCCAGCAGCTATGGAATCATCGATAATTCTGGATAATGCTATCAACAGGCAGAATCGAGGTTGAAAATGACACTCTGTATATATTCACCAAATGTGGAAAATAAATATCATAGGGGATATAATTTTCAGATAAATGGATATTTGGTGAGAAATAAAATGGGAAATTATTCGATTTGATATCATTGTTAACAAGACATTTGAGATACAGAAATAATACCAATAATTTACTCAATTAGGAAATCAGTAGGTTGCGTTGAAAAATATAGCCTTATAGAAGATGTCCAAATTCCAGATACAGAACAATTTTTGTTTTGGAACACCCCGTATATTTTGGCAGAGCTGGAAAGTTCCCGTTTCAATTTCAAATATATCTCATTTATTATCTCTTTGAACGCAAAAATATTAAGGCATACTAGAAATAATGGGTGAAGTATCATATTCAGGCATTCTGCCACAAAATATTAGGATTGTTAATGTTTCCATCAATTATTCTTACAGAAGATACGGGGGTGCAACCATAAGAAATGTGACACACTGAATATATTTCTGCGCATATATCTGAAATTGTGGAAGGAAAAGGTAGGGTTATATATATATATTTGTAATGAGAACGCCTGGGATTATTCAACTGTGCCAAAATAAACGGGGTGTTCCATTAGAAAAAACATAATTGGCTGCCGTATTTTCTCAACGTCACCCTGTATAAAATTTCTGATGATGCCAATGGATTCCACGCATCATACTGTATGAATATACGTTCGAAATTTTTTGATACCTCTCACCGTGAAGTAGTCAGAAAATAAAATCGAAATCGGCAAATTTTCAATTTCCCCCTGTATCTCTGAAACGAATGAAGATATCGAAATTTTGATTGTACCATTCGAGGTTTCTCCAAAATCGAACCCGGAACATGTATATCGGTTTTTCGATAACTCCTCTAGTTATTGAGATAGACGGTGAAAACGCCCAATTTTGCCCACCCTGTACTTTTAAATCACGATGTACCAACTCGAGGAAGCACATTCCTTCATTTTTTGCTGCATTCTCTGTGGATTGTACAGCAGCATATTGTGTGCCCAAATAACATTATCAGTTTTATTGTTAGCTACAAGAGGTTGTTACAGCCTATATTAAAATGCCTTTTTAAAACTATTATACTTTAATAATATCATTAAAACAATTAAACAACCTTCTCAAAACATAAAGGGCCCAACTTTATAAATGCTGTCACAGCTTCTCTTAAAGCTTGTCATAAAACTAATAGGAATTTATTGTAGTATGCCTCAAAGCAATAATAAAACCTATCAAAGCTACTTCGTTTAAAGCCTTTTAGCACAAGATCAAACCTGTATGTTTTAAAACGACATTTCTTATGCCAACATTAAAACTTATTGGCTAGAATTGAAACCTTATCAGTCGCAGTAAGCATTTGTTAAGGTAGTATAGTCCGTAACGTATTTTATGATAGTCTTTTTTCAGAACTAATCATAATACAAACATGTCAAAATGGAGAGAGAACAATAGATAGTTATAAAAAAGATTGAACATGGCGGTATGATATGATAATTCCCCACTGTATCGAATAGTCCTTTTTGTGAAGATTGAGGCTGTGAAATGAAAACGATGGCGATTTTTTTGACGAAAACATACCAGATATGCTTCAAAAAAAGCAGCGCAGTTAGAATTGGATGTGAATTTTAATAACTTTTCAAAAAAGTTGACAAAACTGTGTGAATGTTTGCTGAATATGGGTGAGTCGTTTGAAAAATGTGGAAAAACAACATTTTCGACGGCAGTATCAATGCATCTTTTTTATTCTCCGCTTGAAATTTCCATTTCCATCAATGGCCGACATCTGTTCATAGTAAATATGGCGCAAAATATACTCAAAACCAATTGTCTTTCTCTAATGCTTGATTAAAACCTTTAGGTAATGATGAGGCATTTCATGAGACGATTTCCTCATGTTGAAGTACTTATTGCATATTCGAATCCATTCTTATGACTATTTGCTCCTGGGTATGACAACATAGCTTCGAAAATGATAAGATTGATTTAAGAAGGTTATAAGATAATGCCTTCATAAAACTATGAAGCTTTAAGAATATCCTGGCTAGTGCTCATTGGCATTATTGCAAAGTGTAAAAGAACGTCATCAACATGATTAACATAACCCCACTCTTGTTGTTTACAGTGTTCACTTTGTGAATTTTGTGATTGGTTTAAAGTAGGGAACCGAGTAGGAAACATAGACAACCTACACTCAGTGCAATTCGCCTGATATTGTGTTGATTGCTCCATTCTCTCAAATTCATGCTCTACTCGCCATCTGACATAATTTGTGCAAAACTGTTGTCAACTTCCTCGCTTCCTAGTTCCCATTCAGAAGCACGATGATCAGAAGTATTACGTTCTGACTCGTTGATGGTACTTCATGAACATCAGGTACTAATGAATTCTTGCTATTTGGTGGATTCAGGTGGTATGAATTGAAAGACGCAGTGGTTGGAATTGCTTGGGCTTGAGATTTCTGGTTTACTGTTTCTCTCACGACTTGATTTTTGATTCTTAAGTAATTCTCTTCATTTTTTTGCTTGGAGTTGCCATTTTTCTTAATTTCACATCATTTATTTTCTTGTGAGTCCATTTCAACGTGAGTCGTTTGTAGGAAAAAAATACGAACATTTATATTATGGGATTCGGGTTTAACACGGTTCTAAATAAAACTTCATAAATCCTATAGATTTTATGATTGACTTCGATGAGTTCATTGTGGCTGATAAGTTTTGATAATTACTTCCACATAGCTAGAATAATGACAATAGGTTTCATTATTGCCTCAGTCAAATCCTAATTGGCCTAGTGTAAATTTGGTTTTATGATTGCTTTATGACGTATTTTCATAGGATTAGTTCAGAACCTCTTGGTCAAATTCAAGACACTAATAAAACTTAAGAGTTTTAAGAGGGTTGTTGAGAGTAAATAGTTTTGATGAAGAATTTCAATGACTCACAGAGTTCTCTTAAAACCGAGGTGAGCTGAATGCCAAATTGTTTCATGCGATAGTTCTATCATAGTATCTCAAAGCCTTTTAATAGGATTATATGGACATGAAGGCCAATATGCTTTTTCCAGGGCATTCATAAAACAGTAGAACAAATTAGACCTATCATTTGCGCTCACATAACCTCTTCAAAGTCTCATCGAAGCTATTAGGCATTGAAAATGTTACTTGGGTGAGGGTCTTTATTCTGAGGCCCTCACTTTGACGCTTGTCGAACAGGCTTCTGGGACCTGTCGGGGTGTCTTGAGCGCTAGATTCTTGATGAAGGTGATTTACTCCACTTGCTCCCCTAGACTGAGTTTGAAAGGAAGCTCAAGGTATCAACAGTGAAGAAAGACATCCACTGGATGTCTACAGTAAACCAGGGTTACTGAATAGACCTGGAAGCAGGGGGCCAAGAGAGCATATGCTTCAATTACACACTCTTGGAAAATCCTGGAATACTGGTTGCTCTTGATGGATGTTTTGAGTCGTCACTCCTTGTGACTTGAGTACTACAACTCTCACAGGTAGTTTTCTGGAATTTGAATTTGTTTTATACCTTTGTTGTCAGGATAGGAAAATCAGAAGCACATAAACCGGTCAAGTATAGATTTATTTAGCTCCTATCGTTCATCAAAGGTTACATGCATTGATTGAATACACATACATTATACAATCAGGTTGATGTTATTGAATTGACTTGCACACTGAAAATTATGACATTTGACATACAGAATGAATGCGATTGACAGGAATGACGGCTGACGTAGAGCAGTCACGAGGCACAGAGTGTACTACTGAGCATATGCAACTTCTACGAGTACAATAGTAAAGCGTGTCTAGTACGTTAGGTGTATAGTCCAACAAATAGATATAAGAAACATAAAAAATACAGCATAAATAACGAGGTGAGTTTATGTCAGGCGGGTCTCTTTGATAAACAACACGTGCTAATTTCTCTCCTCTTGTGTAGGGGAGATAGGGGAAAATGTCTTTGATCCTTATGACATTTATTATAAATCTATATTTTATTATGAGTGAAGAAGATATAATTTCGAATTCTACTTTCAGAATATCACCAAAGAATATACTAGTTAATAATCCTAATTCTCTACTAATTCTTGAACTTTTTCCTTAGAATTAAAAAAAAAATCACATCTCCCATCAATCAAGTTTGACAATTCTGCGATTTTTTCACCGGTAGTAAAAAATGCCGTTTTTCTGCAACCGACTCAAAATTCGTCAATTTTAATTCCAAATCATAAAGTTGCCCATATCTCTCCTACAGCTCAAATATACTATAACGCACTGATTGGTGGGGAAACGGCTGGATCGAGGGCATGATTGTCAGGGACGGATTCAGTCGATATCCAGTCTTAGTAAGGAAAAGGTTCCAAACAGTGCTAATCGTATGGAAGAGATCCAAGATTTTTTAAATATACCCATGAATCATACTTTGAAGAAAAATACACCAAAGCCCAATCACTTGAGGTTTTGAATGTCAGAGTTCGAGAAAGTATACTTATGTTATAGACGGAATTGAAAAAAAAATTATCATACGGTTCTCAGATTGCCACATATTTTTGTATTTTCAATCCTATAGAATCAATTTGGAGGACTCTAATTTTAGTGATAAAGCAGATGAAGTGTACTATCAAATATTTTTCATTTATAATTATATTCGTACGAGTTTGAATTGGCAACGTAATTTATGAGATTTTTCCTCCTAAATTTCACAATGTAACGGTCTTCAGGAAAATAGATCACAAATATTTGGCATCCCTCAATTCTTGTTTTATAACGAGATAAAAGTTCTATCTTATAAAAACATGATACTATACACATTTTGAATTGTTTCTATTTGACTTCATAAATCACTTAGTAGCTTACAAGTAGACAAGAAAACAGACCATTCACCTATTTGGAGAATATAATTCATCATTATTTTCTGCTGTTTCTGAGTAAACTAATTCAGTCCGGTTCTGGTTCCAAACAATTGCGGATGACTTCGGAATGTCGCCAAAAAATATCAAAAGGATTGCGCCTTCTTTTTTATGTTTCATATAAGTATTTGTTCTACTATAAGTGCAGACGCAAGCAAAGCAGGGACAATGAACCACCGAATACGACCGAAAAAGTTGCAAACGAGGGTCTCTTCAGGGAAGTGAGTTCGGTATCGTCAGGAATGACCACAGGAATGAAATCGTTTAGTTAAATCATCAATGCGGATCAAACTGGTGCAAAGTACTCCTTCAGTAGCTCCAACTCTGGCTCATAGCAGTATTCGAAAGCCGTCTGCAGGTTGACTCGCGAATTCTACTTTTCTCAAACAAATGCAATGGGCCCTGAATCCACACAGGCGGGCTTTCAATCTCGGAACAATCGGAGTAGGGTGTCCCTAAGCTGGTGACGAGGTCCACCCAAAGGTCGAGCCGCAGAGCAAAGCTTAGAAGACACTTCTATTTTCAGAACAGTATTCACGTGACCTATGAATCCTGAACTTCTGAACGTGGAGTATTCTTCACCAGACAAATTTTTAATCTACTCAGGCGATAGTTCACTAGATACAGAATTCACTTAGTACAGGGTGGTCACTGATAAACTACAAGCAATAAGTGTATAAAATCAATTTGAAATAGCTTACTTGGATGAAACAGGAGTTCTGCTGGCTGCGAAACACTCGACACTGCTAGTGGCGCGACCGCGAAGTCTCGGATTTTGGCATGGGAGACGCAAATCGAAACACTCGATGAATTTTGCGAAAAATAATAAAGTAATTGCAGCAGAAGGCACAAACAAAAAAACGATATTCTGGAACTGAATTGACTGGTCTGTGAAAAGTGACTGGAATCTGAACCGGAAAACTAGGCGAACTGGAAAAACGAACTGGAGAGCTATCTGGAATTGTAAACTGGAAAAATAGCGCAAGCACAGGAACACTGGTGAGCCCACTGGAAAGTGATACCGGAGAACCGGACTCAAGAACTCAAGAACTGTAGAACTGTCGAACTGTCGAACTCGAGAACTGACTAACTGCCGGACTAACTGCGCCATGGACCGAGTATTTATGTCCTGCCTACACCTTGACGCAAATTGAGCAAGGCCAACAGCTATCCTTGCTCCTGATTGTTTGGCCAGTTTCGAGTGACCTCGTGAAAATGCTTGTTACAACCTTGAGAGCCGAAGTTGTCTTTAAAAAAAGAAAAACGCGGAAATAATATTTTCTTGGCCAAAGGTGCCCAGGCACATGATCAACCTCTTTTCCTGAAGCTACTGAATCAATATTTATATCCTACAAGCAGAAATATTCAAGTTGATGCTAGGTGAATATTTGCATCTTCAAGGTCAAGGCCAAACATGTGGAAATTATAAATTCCCAGGAAATCTCACATTAAGGGGCTTTCAAAAGCTGCGGAAAGTCCTCTCGCATCTCCAAGACAGGATTACATCCTACTCTATTCATCAGAATTGCTTTCCAAACATAATAGGGGCTACCAAAGAACTTCCCGTACTTGTAGATCAAAGAGTCAATTTCTGGAATTAGGACAGGGCAATAATGACTCGGCACATCCCTAGTAGTTGGTATACGAGACTCATATTTTTCAAAATAGGTTTTCCATGAGGAGGTGTGTAACGAACTGCATATTTTCAATATCAGCTAGATGTCGAGTAGAAGGTTAGTATCTGAGTTATAGGCCATTATGAGACCCCTGTATCTTGGGTGATAGCTGATTCCACTGGAATATTAGCTCGAAATGGAAATATATACGATAAGTCAGGCATTGAGATAGAAACCATTCCTTAGGAATTGAGTCTTAAAGAACATTTCATTACAATTGTGATGGCTTGCTCCAATCATTGAATAGCTCAAAAAAACACGATTGGTATGCCAAAATATTGTGAACACAACGTGTGAGTGTGTTTGAATGTTTCACAGAAAAGTGAGGTTGTGTTTCGATGTATTGCCTTCAGGGTTGGTCACCGTGCACACGGATACAATCTACAAAACCTTCACGGCGATTGGATACTGAAACATAAACGATTTCCGAGCAGAACGATAGCTCAGTTGACTTCGAATATGACCACCACGATGGTGACTTAGGTTCAACTCTTGCGAGGCTCTACTTTTCCGGAACAATTTGCGAGAAAAATACATCTAAAAAAAAAAGGTTTGTTTTGACGAGTACCTGATGAGGTTCGTCTGAAAATTGTAGTCTTCATTCTCATGCAGAAACGGTGTTTTTCTTCTTCATGTTCCACGGCGGTCTGTCATATAAAAATAGGTCACCGCCGGCGGTCGGTTATGTATCAGTATCCAACCGTTGCGGCGTTTGTGATGACGGAGACGTGCGCGCAACCTATTCTCTTCGAATTATTTTGTAGGTTAGCAGGTATAGGTTGATCTAATTTTCGGAATCATGTGATCTCACCGAATAGAAAAATCACGAGTTCGTAGAGAAAGTATAGAATTTAACGCGTTTATAAACCATTCTAGACACTTGTTCATCAAATACACACTCTGCTCTGCTGCGCTCGTGCTTGAACTACTCAATACTAAAATGACGTTCATTACACTTGTTATATCAAATTTATTCAGAATAGAATAGAATAGAATATTCATTCAACCAATAGATCATTACAAAATGACATAGGTCGTGTCAAAAATACAAAAATACAAAATTTCAACAAATACCACGATACAGAATAAATAGATATAAAAATAAAAGTATAACTACTAACACACATAAAGAGGTTATATAAATATACATACATAAGGAAATAACATCATACAATAATCATATGTATAAAATCAGTGGTTCACGTGTATAGTTTCACTATGATCGAGATATTCTTCTACTGAATAGAATCCTTCGGTACACAAGAAGTATTTTACTTTCCGTTTGAAGGAGTTCAAGCCAGAAATTGTCTTCAACTCGACGGGCAGGCAATTGAAGAGGTTAGATCCTAAATGAATTGGCGATCTTTCGTATAGTTCGGTATTGTGTTGCCTTAATCTGAGTTAATTTCCGTAGGATATTTATGTGATTGAGCATTTGTTTCTAACAGATATTCATTTTTCTTTATGTAAGAGAACAGGCTGTGAATGTAAATACTAGGAACAGTAAGAATTTTATAATTTTTGAAATATGGTCTACAAGACTCTGTTCTCTTCAAATTGAATATGAGGCGAATTATTCGTTTTTTGGCAATGAACACTCTTGAGATATCACTACAACCACCCCATAACACTATATTATACATCAATACTGAATGTACCATTGCATAATATACATCCAACAGTGCCTTCTCATCTAGAACATTCTCAAGCTGGAGAATAACGTAAAAACTTTTATTAGGTCTTTTACAATTGTTTATCCCATTTCAATGCATGATCTATATGTATACCGAGGAATTTAGTATCTCCTGAGGGTTTTAAGACTTCATCATTTACAATAACATTGATTGATCTCTCAACTACCTTTCTCCCAAAGAAAGGAATCAATACTGTTTTATCAGCATTGACAATGAGTTTATTCTGTTCACACCACGTGGTAAATCTTTTGGAAACCGTGTTGAGTTTGATTTGTAGCTCCTCAATGCTATTGGCTTCTTCGGCAATGGATGTGTCATCTGCGAATAGTGTCATACATTCTGTTTTCACATGAAAAGGCAAGTCATTCTTGAATAGCAAAAATATCAATGGGCCCAAAACCGAGCCTTGTGGGACTCCAAGGTTGACATTGTACATATCTGAGCTTGATTCTGGCATGCTAACAGAATTTCTCCTCTTAGGCCTTTCGCATACAATTTGTCATGTACAATAGTGAAATCGATCGAGTCGAATGCTTTAGACAGATCAAAGAACAGCGCCGCAACATACTTTCCAGAGTCCATGCGACTATAGACATACTCCATGAAGGCCGTCGCCGCGCTCTCCGTTGATCTACCTGGGTAAAAACCGTTTTGGCAATCAGTTATTATTTTATATCTCGAGAGAAATGTGAGTAGTTTATTGTAAATGCATTTCTCTATCACTTTACTTATCACACAGGGTATAGTAATGGGTCTATAATTTGATATAGATAAGTGGTCTTTGTTTTTGAGGATTGGTATTACCTTGCCTATCTCAAGATTGTCTGGAAAAATATGTGATTCTACTGAGAGATTTATAATGAAAGAGATTGGTTCGCAAATGAAGTTTGCTATCGATTTTACTATTTTCGTAGACAGGCAGTCAATGCCTAATGATGTTTTATTGCTCAATTGACTGATAGATCTAAGGTCTTCTTGTGGACAAACAGGATAGAAATAAAAGGAATTTATTGTATGAACACCAGTCGTTCCATTTTCATGGGTGAAATATAGTTTTATATTTTCAGACACTGTGGTTGTGAAGCAGTTCGAAATTTCTGAAGAATCTTTTATCGCTTCGTCATCTATAACGATTTTATTCGGGTAATGATTAGGTGTAGATTCTCCCGTTTTCTCATTAACAATTTTCCACACTTGCTTTTGTTTTTCCTGATAGTTGATAGTGTTTTTTATTCTATTTTGATAGTGACTTCGTTTTGTAAATTTTATTTCTTTTTTATGTTTTTTGACCCTTTCATGATATTTGCTCCTCATCAGGGGATCGCTCGAGTTTCTAACAAGCCAATACATATCTCTCAGTTGCCTACCCGCAGTTTTTATCTCAATAGTAATCCAAGACTTCCTAGAATTATTTGAATCAAGTTTAGTTTTTCTCTTGGGACAATTTAAGTCCAGGGCATGGACAATTATTCGAAAGAAACTATTATATGCAATATTCACATCTGACATACATTCATATACGGCTTGGAAATCTTCATTTTCAAGAAATTGATGAAGTTGATAGATATTTTCCTCACAGCTATCATGTTTCGTAATAAAAGTTTTTCCGTTTGACTTTTCAACTTGGGAAGTTGGAAAGTTTTGCCGTTTGACTTTTCAACTTGGGAAGTTGAGGATTTGTTGATATATAGTGTGAATATTAATCCATGATGGTCACTAATATCAAATGGTTTGACTTTTTCTTCAAAAGAAGATTAATCAATATTTGTGGCGAAATAGTCAAGTTGAGATATACTAGTCATGCCATTGCTATCAGTAAACTCTCGAGTTGGCAAGCACTTTTTGTATTTGAGTTGATAGCTATCTAGAAAGTCCATGAAGAGTTTATTATCTTCATCTTTTTGTGATATTCGCTTCAAATTAATATTATCATTCATATCACCACAAATAATGATATTTCTATATGATTTTGATAATTCATTCAATATATGAGACATTCGGTATATAAAACATTCAACATTTCCACTTGGAGATCTATAAATATCAATTACAATACTTTTCATCTGCTATTTCGAAACAAATTGCACACATTTCTATTTGCATTTCCTCACAATTTATTTCAACGTCAATTGTTTTGTACACTACATGTTTCCTTATATATATAGCTATTCCACCATGTTTCACTTAAACATAAAATGTCTACATTGATATCCTCCACTATAACTTCTAGTTGATCAATTTTATTCGCTAATGATTGGATATTGATGTGTAGTATATTGAACTGGTTTATTATGTAAGAATTTGTAATTTCATTTCCATTCGAGTTTTTAGAACCCACTTGAGTCACGAAAGGGCTTACGGAATGAAAATCTTTTCTCAACTACGTGTTTTGTAACATCGAAATCATATCCTGGTGATTTATTTTTCAGATGTGATTTAACTTTATCAGCTGTTGCCTGTGATTTACAATGACCTACATACAACCATAACATAGGCTCTCCTCCTCTGAAATCGTTCTCGTCTCCATCCGTGGAACACGTTCCTACAATCAAATCGTTTGTCTTTTTCTTCTGCTCTGGCTGTCGTGGATGAAATTTTCTATCAGTATAATCATTTTTCAATGAATGCTTTTTTGGCTGTCTCTTTTTATAGATCACCTCTGTGAATGGTATCTCATCGTCAGTTTTTGTTTCCGTCTTAGTCGCTTCCACTATCGTATCAGCCGACGAACATGATAAAAATGACGTGTCCATATTATTATTTTCATTACTCACTGTATTAAAAATTTGATTACTTTGACTCTGAATACCCTTATTCGTGGTTAGCAGATTGATCAGATCAATAGTGCTGGATTTGCACTTCCTCTCTGAGATTCGTAATTTCGTCAGTAAGAGTTTTTGTGAGTTTATCTATTTCTTGTGCAAAGATTTGCCTCATTTCTCTCATGAAAAAGCTCTTCATAGCTTCACCATCCATTGCACAATATCTTAGGTCGCTACCACCAACCATTTTCTTCAAAGGGATAGTAAATTTTTATTCGATTTATACATTGAAGCAGAACGACAGCGAAACACGTCTTACTTGCGCGACTGCCACAGTTATGATTGAATTGATATGCATCATATGCGCTGAATGCTCATTCACACATAATGAACTCATAAAAAAATTGATATGTTTATTTTAACGCTGATATTTTCTCCACAGGGAAATATTCTTCAATCACGATACAAATGACACTTATAAGGAAGGACAATACTTCAAGAGACCTCGTATGGCCAGAACTCTACAGATTATTGCGAATGAAGGAGGAGATGCGTTACATAATGGATCACTCACCAAAGATTTCATCAATGATATCAAGCAACATGGAGGCATAATGACTGAAGAAGATATGCAAAACTATCAGTGAGTATTCAGAAACTTCTCATTTCTTAAAATTCCTGGTATTTCACTGATTTTGATCACTTGGTTACATTTCCAGACCTAAATGGCAAAAACCAGTGCAAGCGAAGTTGTATCAAAACCACACACTATATGCATCACCACTTCCAGGTAGTGGAATGATACTGGCTTTCATTTTGAACATCCTCAGTGATTTTCTAGACCTGAAAAATCCAAACTCAATAACAACCAATCAGAGAATTGTTGAGAGCTTCAAATTTGGTTATGCAATAAGAACAGAATTTGGTGATCCAGATTACACAGATTTCACAGGAGTGAGTGCATGTTTTGAAAACCCAATTGAATATCAGCTAAGTATATTTTTGCAGCTCCTAGAGAATCTCACATCTGTAGACTATATAGATTCCATCAGATCCCGCATATTCGATAATCAGACATTCCAGGATCCTTCTCATTACGGAGCAAAAAATGACCTTACTGAGGATCATGGCACCTCACACATATCAGTACTGTCCCCAGAAGGGGATGCCGTTTCTGTAACGAGTACGATCAATTTCATGTGAGTAATTCTATATAGATATCCTCAAAATGTTTATTGATTATTGCACACTATCGACATGATCTAGTCCATATTCCAGGAATATTGAAATAAAAAAAAAATTGAACTTTCCGCTATCTGAAACTATTTATAGATATTCAGGTGTTCATTAGCGATACATAACAACTGGAGAAACTTCTCCAAAGCAACTTCCGAAGAGATCAAATTTGGGGATTCATATTTCCCTACGCGATATTTCGTAACTGTAGAACCATCATCAGCTTCGTATATTATCGAAATATCCTTTCGTATGCGCCCCAAGATTCAATGCATTCACACTCATTCAACGAAAAAGGAACAAAGGATACAAAAGATCGATCAATCATTTCCGAAGTGAGTTGATACCTGAATTTCCCACAATCTCCTCTTCATCTGATTTAGTATTCGACCACTGCCTCTTCGTAGTTTCCTTTCTGCTTTTATAATTCCCACTTCATTTGAGAATCCTCATCAATTCCTCAATGGGAATAAATACCCTTAGATGAATTATGAACATGAAAAGAATGGATATATATTCATAGAGGAATATTTTGAGAAGTCGCATTCTCTATCTGATGAGAATATCAATTCTTCATCAGTATATTCTACAGAATATACTACTTTCTCAGCTTGATGCCACGACGACCGACGAATAAAATCTATCGATATAAATGATAAGGATTTGGAAACAGAAGGATCTGAAGTTAAGAATCTGCATTCCTCTTTAGATAAAAATATACAATGTACATGATATCATTCTGAATAATCGAAAGCTCACCACTACTTGTTTGACTATTATCCACGTCGTCCTCAACCCTTACTTACAAAATCCATGTGTACTCATCTATTCGAGTAAGTTTGTGAAAATGAAGCGTAACTTTTTCGACGGCATAATCCGCAGAACGGGTGTACTGAAATCTAGAATAACCCTTTCAAAGAACCATTCAGATAACTTGCTAGCATTGCACCAAGGTCCCTGAGGGGTTTGAATAAACAACACTAGCTGAGAAACCTCTTCCTTTTGCCGCGCTGTCTTGCTGATCTCTCGTGATGATATAATGTGACTCTTATACTGAGAATCTCGATTGATCCCAGTGTTGAGTATTATATGGTGATTCTCGTGTTGATTATGTTAGTTTGTATATTAGATACTGGGTGTAACAGGATCATGGTACACCCCCCGTATATTCGTTAGTTTCAGAGGTAATTGATTGTGATTTAGGATATCTCATATACATAATAAGAGGCAATTTTTGACCTGCAAATGAGTTTTTTTTTTTTCACTTCCGGTGGGTGACGCCACACTCACTCACTCTTTGACATCATTGAAACACCGTAGAGAGGTCGGCGACCTTTCACTTTTCTATCGATACTTCCACGGGAAATGTTCTTCGGAAATCTCTGCCATCATCTCTTCACTAGCAATACCAATCAGACGAACTAGACAAGCCCAGTCAGCACATCCTTTCGTTGTCAACCTCGAAAGATGTCGAACAGCACTTTATCAAGACTCCTTTATCCATAGAACGGCTAGGCTCTGGAATTCATTGCCTGTGGAAGTATTCCCAACAACATATAATCTCCAAAAGTTAAAAAAAAATTTTAATACCTACCTCCTGTCTCTATCCTCCCTAGGAATGCACGATAGTCTTTGAACATTATAGGGATTCTCTTTCGTGCGCTCCAAGCGATGAAAAAAATATTATTACATTTTTAAGATCTGCATAATTTTCTAAATCCCATGATACTTCATAGGTGACATTTCAAACGTAAAATTTTTTTAAATTTTGATTTTCATTTTTCCATTTAAGTGTGCCATGATGGTTCCGATTTATTCGAATTGACCCGTCAAATGCTAAAAGAATGGAATTCTCTTCAAAAATACTAAATTGCCTTTTTTATGAGCAAATGAAGTTTATCGTGATCGATTTTGGGGTGAAACTCAATTTTTTCAAATGGAACCATATTGTTACCGTGGCACTATTTATTAGTACTATTATTAAGCATTTCATTCATACCTACTGATAAAATGTGCGATGAATACAATCAAAATCAAAGCTGAAAGAAAATATGAAGATACAAATATTTTGTTCTAATTTAATGCTAAGAAATTACTAAGGTGGCTTTGAAATCAATGAAATTATTCCTTCAGATTGTCAAATAATTGTTTGTTGGTTAATCGGTATTTTCATTGTGTATTGGAAAAGTCTTAACATTTATTGTTATTTACGTCCAAACTGCCGCATATTCATACAAGGGATGAAAAAGTGGACATCTCTATCATTTATGGGGAATGTAGAAAAAATGCCGTTGCGGCTAGAAACCTTTATGTCGACCGATATCCTGATGGACAATGTCCAGCGAGGAATTATTTTAATCGTCTTGAAAATCAATCCCGAAGAGAGCCTAACCATGATCCCGAAGAAAACTTTATCATTGACGAAGGAACGGAAATAAATGTTTTAGCTAGAATAGAAGTTGATAAGACCGTTTCTTTAAGGCAAAATGGGTTTGAATTGGAAATAAGTCACCAAACGGTAGGCCGAATCTTGCACAAACATAATTATAAATCTTTCGAATATCAATTGCACCAGCACCTGTACGAAAATGATTATGAACGTAGGATGGAATATTGCAATTGGATCTTGCAGAATAATGTGCAGCCAAACAATGATTTTTTAGGAAGGATTTTATTTTCGGACGAGTCTGGCTTAACAAATATGTGATCATTCAACCGACAAAATACAAGGTATTGATCACAAGATAATCAAAATTAATTGCGTGATGGTAACTTACAAGTGCGTTTCGGTTTCAATGTTTGGCTCGGAATATTCGGTCGTAGAATCATTGGTCCAATAATATTTGAAAGACCCTTGACTGGAGCTAGATACTTAGAATTTCTGCAGAATGACATTGAGGACAGGTTAACTGAATTACTTGTCCATTTACGACAGAGAATGTATTTCCAACAAGATGGAGCTCCTCCCCATAATTCAAGAATAGTAATTGATTACCTTCAACAGGCATTCGGAGAAAACGTGATTTCGACGAATGGTCCTGTGCGATGGCCTCCAAGGTCACCTGATTTGACACCTCTTGATTCCTTTGTTTGGGACCATTTGAAAAACATTGTCTATGCAAGCGCCGTTTCAACTCGCGAGGACCTGGAGTTGCGAGTAAGACGCGCAATCAATAGTATAACGGCCCAGCAATTAGCGAACGTTCTTCAAGAAACAGGTATGCGAGTTCAGGAGTGCATTGACGTTCATGGACAGCATTTCGAACAATTGTTGAAATGTTTCGTTTTTTTTTGTATTTCAAAGCCACCTTAGTAACCTCTTAGGATTAAATTTGAACAAACTATTTTTTGTATTTTTTCCTTCTCTTTTAGCTGTGATTTTGATTGTATTCATCGCACATTTTATTAGCAGATATGAATGAATTGCTTATTAATAGTACTGATGAATGGTACCACGGTACCAATATGGTTTTGATTGAAAAAATTGAGTTTTAACCCAAAATCTCTTTCGATGAACTTTATTTGCTCATAAAAAACGCAATTTAGTATTTTCGACGAGATTTCGATTTTTCTAGCATCAGACGGGTCAATTGGAATAAATCGGAATCATCATGGCACACTCAAATGGAAAACTGAAAATTGAAATATTCAAAATTTTTACGATTGAAATGTAACTCATGTGATATCATCGATTCAGACAATTATGCAGATTTCAGAAATGTAATGATATACTGGGTGTTCCATTAAGAAATAGGAAGTTGGTATCACTTCCGGCCAAACCGCGAGTGAAAAAAACCCATTTGTAGGTCAAAAAGTGCCTCTTATCATGTATATGGGATATCCCAAATTTCAATCAATTACCTCTGAAACTAACGGAGATATGGGGGGTGTACCATGATCCTGTTACACCCGGTATATATGCATCACCATTACACCCTATTTTGTAACGGGCTTTGTTTCTGAGGCCCTTACTTTGGCGCTCTGTTCAGGGCGGAGACTACTCTGGTATTTGACAAGGGGGTTTTCGAGCGCCAGATTGTTTTTGAGGTAGTTAACTCTAACTGATCTGCACAAAATGTTTATGTACAGAGGCCCAAAGTGTTTACTCTACCTGCTCTGCAAGAAATGTTTTTTGTACAGAGGGCCAAAAAAGCAACAGTGGAGAAAGGTACAGGAGGTATACCTACCTCGGTACCTACAGTATAAACCATGGGTCAATGTTATTGAATCGACCTGAAATCAATAAGGAGTCGAGGAAATGTAGGCTTTAATTACAAACCCTGTGTTCAGCCTGGAATACTGTTTGCTATTTTTATACTGGATAATTACAGGAATCAAAACCAATATCTTTCTCGACTCTGGTATTTTTAGGTTAGGCCTGGAAAATTTTCTATTCAAACTATTTTATGAAGTCTACCTGGATAAACGGAAACATAGTTCCAAACGAATTAAACAGATCCGATTCTTATTTATCCTTCGTTTTCCTTAGATTTTCAAATTTTTCATGTCAGGATTCTGGTGAGGTTATAATTATATTCTTTTATGCACCAGCGGGCCGTAAAGTGCACTTTACCGCCCGGTTTTGCGGGCGTTAAGTTGCACTTTACCGCCCGCGGGCTCATTATGGCCCACGGGCCGTAAAGTACACTTTACTATACTTATGAGTCAGAAAATAAACCACTAGTGCATAAAATTTTGTATGTATCTCGTGCGTGAAATGCGTTTATGGCCTTAAGCGTGTAATGGCCCTCGGCTAGCGCCATCGGGCCCTTATTCACGCCACAGGCCATAAACGCCTACTTTACGCCCTTGATACATAAATAACTATTATCCATGTCAACATTTTATTCACCACCGGCCACAGCCTGACAGGATACTAGGGACACGAATGCACAGGACAGGATTTCCCAAGCAAAAGAAGAGGAAGAAGAATTGACGACTGGCTTGTCAGTGTCAGTCGTCTGTCAATAATAATAATCTGCCATTTTGATAAATAAGAATATTAAAAATCAGTTAATGAATTATTGGAACTATTCGAAACTGAAAACAATGACAACACAGAAAGAAATATGAAATATGCAAACAAAGAATCGTTTATTCGCAAATATCAAGTTCTGGATCCTTTACACAGGTCGGGTGAGTATCGGTATGAAAAACAACAGGAATGAAATGAATCTATGAACAGGATGGATAATAATGGTGTAAAAGGTACAAACTCACATGTGTAACAGGAAATCACTATACATTAACATTTTACACTGGCTTTGAATGAAATATGCAAGCACTTAGAGATCATGAAGAGAACCAAGAGCTTGAAGAGCAGGTCGAACAGGTAGTGCAGACTTGTAGGGAATAGTAGAGAGCGATCCCTTAGCTGCCTCAGTATTCATATTCCCCCCTTGACCTCGATATAAGGACAGCTCGATCCTAGGTTCTCATTGGTCGGAATCCTCAACTAGGGCTGCAGGAACTATCATTCACGAGCACATGTTCTTAAACTCACAAAAATGCGGAAAAAATTATATTCAACCCTAAATGTGCACAGGAACAGAATTTACTATCCTTGCTTATGCTACTGAATGAATTTGACTAGAAAATATTCAATAACCAAAAAGTCATGACCAGGTAAACATTCATCATTTCAACTGATAAATAATTCAATCTGATTTCATATCATAAGCAGAGGGTTGAGAAATATTGCAGTCATTAGGGTTGTAATGATGTTTATCAGAGTAAACTATTAGGAAAAGCTTTGGAAAGTCAGGAATCAATGCATTACTCAGCTCGCTCAGGTTTTTAGGTTTCGAGAATTCGAACAGGTGAAATTCAACTAGAATCAGGCTCAGGTACTCAGATTCTGATCAAAACCATTCTAGTAATAAAGCTGGTCAGAAACACTTCATTACACACCCCTCGTACTTGCGAGAAAAAAAATGGAAGCTCTAGCTACTATTTTTTTTGAATAATTCATTATCAAAATATACACTATATACATCACCAACTATTACCTGGAACACCTTTATCCAATCCATATATTTATACCCCAAGGGAAATCAGCTCACATCTACTTAGGATATCTATAGCAGGACCTTGATGTAATCTTTATCAATATGCACTATCTGAAATCTTTTCTCACTATTCAGATTGTTTACAACAGGATCCGAAACAGTCGAAAAAAATTATTATTTAAGTCTATACTCACAACGTCTGGATTTCTGGACAGGACGGCTCTAATCCGTTCTCACATTTCCAACAGATCCTTCTAACTTCTGAAAAGAAGTAAGCATGGGGAGACAGGGCATGGCAAGTTTGAAGCAGAGGCGGATCGGACTGCTTCAAAACTATAATTCCAGAAACTGGACCCGTCGAAATTAATTGCTGCGGATGCCTCTTGCTGTTTCTAAGCTGGAGAACGGGGTGATAACAAACTGTCCGGACCTAATTGCCTATTTCTGTTCCTGGTACACTTTCTATTTACAATATTATTGATAGTACTGGTGTCTGTTATGATTTCTGTCACTTCATTGACAGTCTGGAGCTCATTACAAAACCCAAAGTCCATCTGGACTTGAACTTCTGGAAAATCTGAAATTTCTTGAAAATCTGGAATTTCTGGAGAATCTGGATCATCTGGAATGAATGTTCTATAAACATCTTCTGGTCCATCATGATCTTCTGTAACATACCGGTTCTCTGGAAAATAATGTAAGTCTGGATTTCCTGGAATATACGGATTAAATGCTTGTTCTGGATAATCTAGATTTTCTACACCCACTGGCTGTGCTGAATATCCCGGATTTCTTCTTTCAGGAATTTCTGGATGCTCTGGATACCCTGGATGTTCTGGATGAATTGAATTTTCAGGACTGTCTGGATTATTGGGGAACTCAATGAGTACTGAATTTTCGGAATTATCTGGAGGAAGACATACACAATCACTGGATAAAAAATCCCTCTGGCCACATATGGAACAAAATATTTTCGGTTGGTTTCTGCAGGCACTTCTCATGTGACCTTGCAGTCCACATCTCCAACGAACAGTCTCACTGTTTCGAAGTCCTATATTTTGTGTTCTCTTCTGAGTATATGTCCTGGAACTAGGTTCGTCATACCTAATCGGTTCTGAACAAAATGACACAGGTGAGAGTGGTGGCAGGTAGTGATATCCCTGGTAGGTTTGGTATATCTCTCTTCTCAGGCTTTCATATTCCAGAATTGCTGAAATTAGTGATGATACTTCCTGGAAATCAGTCTTTCTGATGTACAGGCGATAGTCTGGCGGTGAATTCCGGTAAAGCCAAGTCAATTCTTGTGCTTCATGAAGAGTGCCTTGTCTTCGAATCAGTGTCTGTATGTCTATCACATGATCTCTATATAGCTGGTTCTTCAACTTTCTGTTTCCTTTGGATGATATCGATCTGGAGCTGTTCATGATATCGAAACGGAAAGTATGCTACCTGGAAACACTCTTTGAAAGCTGGCTAGAAATTTCAGTTAACTTCATCACAGCGGAACCATAATAAAGCTCTTCCTTGTTATACTTCAGGTAGCATTTCCAGGAGCTGGTCTGGTTTGATTTTCTCCACATTTCCAATCTCATATAGGCCTTCCAGGAAATCTACAGGGTCTAATGTCCCATCAAATTGCACATTCCAATGGTAATATTTCCCTTTACATGGATGACCCAGGACAGGAGTTTCAGGACCATCAGGAGGTGTTTCAGGAGTATCTGGGTGTGTTTCTGGACTACCTGGAGTTGTTTCAGGGATATCTGGATGTGTTTCTAGAGGTGTTTCAGCACTATCTGGAGGATCATGTGGTTCAAGAATACCAGGTAGATCCGGAGGCGGATTCCTCACAAGAATCTCTGGACTGAGGGCTGATATTTCAGGAACCTCCACCCCCAGGAATCAAATCAATCGGTATTGTAACATTTCCACAGGACCTTCAGTTTTTAGACCATACATTCTTAGTTCTCTGATCAGTTCGGATTTGTTCAGGTTATATACCCAACTCACTATTGGGTTCGAACCTGATATGTTCTCTCTGTAGCTCTCAGGACCTGGATTCCTGGATTATCGGAAGTTCTCACAATCTTTTCATCTATTATCAGCTATATCAGGGCCTAACATTTTATTCTACTCGTAAAATGAGCTGGAATGTCTGGATGATTATCAGGATAGAATGTATTCAGAAATTAATGGATTTGGTTCTCTTGCTGTCTCAAAATTCAGTGACTCTCATGCCAAAAAAAAAATCTGGACTCAACAAATATTCTCTGGATTTCTGGTCTGTGATTTTAAATTCATTTATAGCTCAACTTAACTGGAACTGTTCTCTACAAAATATCAGGTTCGAATTTTATGATCAACTCTCGATGAGCAACTATACAGGTACTTTCAGGGAAAATGCTGTGATTCTGATCTCAAACAATGAACTACTGATACAGGAAAAAAAATTTACTTGACTTGTATCAAGCAACTTTTTTGTTGAACAGGACTGGACTGCTTACTGATTCGATAACCAAGAGGTCCCTGCTCTAGGACGTCATTTGTAACAGGCATTGTTCCTGAGGCCCTCACTTTGGCGCTCTGTTTAGGTCGGAGACTACTCTGGTATTTGACGGGGGGGTGCTCAAGCGCCAGATTGTTTTCAAGGTAGTTTGCTCTACCTGCTCTGCACAAAATGTTTCTGTATAGGAGGTATACCTACCTTGGTACCTACAGTATAAACCAGGGGTCAATGTTATTGAATCGACCTGGAATCAATAAGGAGCCAAGAAAATGTAGGCTTCAATAAGAAACCCTGGGTTCAGCCTGGAATACTGGTTGCTATTTTCAGTCTAGATAATTACAGGAATCAAAACAAATATCTTTCGGGACTCTGGTATCTTCAGGTTAGGCCTGGAAAATTGTTTATTCAATTTATTTCATGAAGTCTACCTGGACAAACGGAAATACAGTTCCAAACGAATAAAACAGATTAGATTCTTATTTATCCTTCTTTTTCCTTAGATTTTCTGATTTTTCATCTCAGGATTTCAGTGAGGTTGATTATATTCTTTTATCCATGTCAACATTTCATTCACCACCGGCCACAGCCTGACAGGATACTTGGGACACGGATGCACAGGACAGGATTTCTCAAGAAAAAGAGGAGGAAGAAGAATTGACAACTGGCTTGACAGTGTCAGTCGTCAGTCAATAATAATGATCTGCAATTTTGACAAATGAAAATATTGAAAATTAGTGAATAAATTATTGGAACTATTCGGAACTGAAAACAATGAAAACAGAAGAAATATTGAATATGCAAACATAAAGAACCGTTTACTCGCAAGTACCAAAATCTGGATTCTTCACACAGGTCGGGTGAGTATCGGTATGAAAAACAACAGGAATGAAATGAATTTATGAACAGGATAAATAATAATGGCGAAAAAGGTACAAACTTACATGTGTAACAGGAAATCACTATACATTAACATTTCACACTGGCTTTGAATGAAATATGCAAGCACTTAGAGATCAGAAAAAGAACCAAGAGCTTGAAGAGCAGGTCGAGCAGGTAGTGTAGACTTGTAGAGAAGAGTAGAGAGCGATGTCTCAGCTGTCTTCAGTATTTATTTTCCCCCCTCGACCTCGATACAAGGACAGATCGATCTTTGGTTCTTATCGGTCGGAATTTTCAACTAGGACTGCTGGTACTATCGTTCACAAGCACATGTTCTTAAACTCACAAAAATGCGGAAAAAATTATAATTAACCCTAAATGGACACAGGAACAGAATCTACTACCCTTGCTAATGCTTCTGAATGAATTTGACTGGAAAATATCCAATAACAAATTAGTTATGACCAGGTAAACATTCATCATTTCAACTAATAAATAATTCAATATTGCAGTGTTTAGGGTTGTAATGATGTTTATCAGAGTTAATATAAGGAAAAGCGTTGGGAAGTCTGGAATCAATGCATTACTCAGCTCTCTTAGGTTTTCAGGTTTCGAGCTTTCGAACAGGTGGAATTCAACTAGAATCAGGCTCAGGTACTCAGATTTCAATCAAAACCAGTCTAGTGATGAAGCTGGTCGAAAACACTTCGATACAGTTCATGAAACTATTTCATTCCTGCTGCTCTGTCATATCTCATACTTACTCGACCTGTATAAAGAGTTCGAAATTTTCAAAATGAACGCATTTTCTTATCACAAATTCCTTTTTTCTGTTCCCATAGTTTTCAATGCAATTTCGTGATTGTTTGGTTGATGATTTATCGGCATTGATAGCTGGGCGACAATTCTTCTACTTCTTCTTTCTCTTATGAACATTTCTGTCCTGTGATCTAGTACTCTTTGTTCTAAATTCTCACAAAAATTCATGAACATCTGATATTGATGTAAAAAAATTATTGATTTCACTGATTCCTGATTATCAGAATAAGAAAAACTGTCAAAAGAAAAACGTATGGATTGAGCTCGTTGCTGTGTTAGGGACCTTTCTGACTCTGACTCTGACACCAGGTGAAATTTATAGTATAGTCTGAATAAATGACTGTCTGGCCTGAATTCAACATTTTGGCAAAGGTTATTTTCGTTGAATTGAGAGACCATGATCATAAATATAGCAAAATACACTTTTCACTCTCAACTAGATCGTGACATGTGATATAGCAGGGAAGCAAGGAAGCGGGAGAGCAGAGAGACGGTAATGCGTTGAAGTGCGTGTTATAGCAAGAAAGCGACGACCGACGACCGATTAAACATTATTTGAAAAATATGCTTCTCACCCTACCGGAACGCTCATTGCTACAACAGATATTCGATGATATATGACGAACGATCGACGAATGACCTGACCTTTCGGTGTCTTGACTCCGCCTAAAGCAAACGCTCAGTATCAACCGCGATTTGACTGATGGCAGAAGACAAACGATCGACAACACGTGTCCTTCTGGTGCTTCAAACCTAACTGATAGCAATCCCTCTTTTTCATGAAGGTAAAATGTTAATTGAACGTGAGTGTTTGCTTTTGGTGAGGTCGGACGCACCAGGAGCTCACTTATTCATTAACTTCATCGTTTGGAGCGCACGAAACTAAATCAATCTTGAACAACTTGTAGCATGTAAATATTCACTACTGTATATTTTGTCTGATTCTATACTATTTTGTACTGCTGAGCACATCTGACAGGATATTTTGTCACAATAACATGGTTAACATTTTTCAATAACATAAATTGAACTCAAATCTGCTTCATATTATTTAATTATTCTCAACCCTGATATGTGGATACATACCTGAGATTTCACACTGTACATAAAATGAAAATACAATTTCTATAAATACATTGATATCTCTTGCTATATCTGCTTTGTTGTGATCCAAGTAGAAGGATGATTCGGATGGTTTTTACAGAAACTTATCTGAAAGAGATAAATAATATAAAGTAATATGAAATACCATTTCAGAGAAATTCTCATACTCACTTTTCACACTGCTATTTCCACTTGAAACTTCATCACAGTAGGACGATAGGTATTGGATTTTCCAGGAATGCTGATGCAGATGGTTTCACTAGGAATCGACCATGGTAAATCAATTAACTTCGTTTGGCATTATTTTCTTGATTGATGCATTTGATAAATTCAGGTTGATGTTTTGATCTTGTTGATCTGTTATTTCGCTTCACGTCAATTAGCTGTCGATCATGACACCATGTCAACAGTGTCAAACTTGTCATGCGCCAAACGCCGATTCGGATTGATATGTCCTTAGATCATCATCGTCGAACCAACAAGACGAGTATTTGTGAAGAAAGGTGTGACGTCATTTTAGTCATCAATTCTGATTGGTTCAGATAGTCATCTGGGAAGAATCAAGTCTCTGGAGGGAGTAGCGATAACGTCTTTTATTTTGGATATTCAAATTTTCCGCCAATTTGAAAAACGGAAACCGTTAAGTTGTTCTCGGAGTTTCTGGAAATTTGGAGAAGGGATTTCCTTTCTGGTCGTGAGACAAGAGCTCACTTCAGAAAATTCTTCGTGGTGGTCAAGTGCCATTTTTGTGGTGTGAACCGGCTTCTGAAGTCCTGTACCACCTGGCGTTCTGGATCACATCAGGATATCCTGGATTTGCTGCTGATCTACAAGGACTGCTGGACTCTACAGATTCTTCTGGTTTTGGTTAAAGTGGCAGGATTTTCATGGTTCATCACCCAGGCAGCCACGTGCCTACCTTCATCGTCATTTCAATCCCCAACCCTTCATAGAAGGTGAGTCTCGCTTTATTTCCACGATTTTTCTCTCTGCAGTCCAGAAATTCAGAACCTCATTTTCATGAAATATTTAAGGGTTTTTTCACCGGGAGTTTTTTACCGGGAGTTCTTCAACGAGAGTTATCCTCCAGGAGCACTATTCTTCCCAGGAGTCATTGCTCGACCAGGATCTGTTAATTCTACAAGGCCTTTGGTGGCTATATAGTAGTCTGGAATCTGGAATCTGGATATCGTCCCCTGTTTGTTCCTGATATGATGGATTTTCAAGGTGGAAATACAACTCTGTCAATGTCATCTGACATCCAGGGATGTGAAGTCAGCACCCCGCTCTCCGCCAACCTTCCCCGCAGCAGCTTCATCTGGTGGCACTAAAGCCATTTATCAAGGATAACTGGTGTAGGACACACCATACAGGTTTTTGACATGAAAATATATTTTTATTTTTCATTTTTATTCACTCATATTGCCCATTGCTAGTGTGTATAATGGACCATTTTTAATTCATAGCCAGGTCATAAATTGATAAAATCACACATGAAAGGTACATACTTTCCCTCCACATAGTATACTATGCGCTGGTAGAATTATTCACATTTGATATTTTTTTTAAAAATCTGCTATGAATATAAAACGTCCTTACAGGAGCTTTTGAATTCTCAAGTACAGTATAAGGTTGATTTATATATATTTTCATCCACATAATAGCAGGCAACAACAGTGTAGTTTCTTAACAGGAAATGAGTATTATTTTTTGATTATGCATATTTGTCAAAACCTGTGATGTGATATATGAGTCCAATCATCATAATTAAATGTTTTGGGTATAATATGACTGTTTTATTTGTTTATTGACATGACACTCCAACTCACAACATCTCTAAGGTAAATTTAGGTCTTTTAGTCTGGGAGAACAACTAATATTATTCATTATCTGGTTGCTCAACTTTCCAGGTAACATTTCATTGGAATTAAAAGTTGCAGTGGCGCCCCATCTTTTTTGTTTAACCTTATGATTGCTAGATAACTGAATTTTTTGCTATTTCAACTCATTTTGATAACTCAAACTCATAGTGCCTACTGACGAAGAGCTGCCGTTCGCAATGCACCTATTTTTCATAAAAGTAGGGCTGCAAAGATGACGTCCGAACGTGGGGGCCCGAGTTTTTAGTTAGGTTATTAGTAATCAACAGTTGTGAGTGTCTTGTTGTTGAATGAATAAAATGGTTATGGTTTGGAAACAGCTGATAGTTTGACGGAGAGCCAGGAGAGTTGTTTTTACCACATTTTGTTTTGGTAGGTAAAAAATATATGGGTTTTTATGAACTGATTTATGGTGAGTATACACATATCAGGTTTCATAATATTTGAGAATCCAGTTTTGTGATTTGAGATTTGATTAAATTAGCTGCTGCAGACAGTGCTTCAGACAATACTACGTACAGTGTTGCCACATTTAAATAATTTCCTTAGAAGTTGGAACAACAGTTTTGATATTTGATTTTGAACTGATTCAAAATGGATCAAAATTTTAAAGCTAATCACTTGCTGCAGGCTGAACTGAATTATGAGTTGAGAATTCGAGGTGTAATTTTTGAACGGAATCAAGATGAAAAACGTAAAATTCTTGGAAGACTTCTGTTTAAAGAAAAACAGAGTGGTACTAATGTAATGACTTTAGTTGATGAAGCTTATAACTCTGATACAGAGCGAGTAGAAATTCAGTCCACTTTAGATTCTATAAAATCACTAATTGAAGGTTTTGAAGGTCCTTCATCAGATTCTGTTTACAAAAGAGCAACCTCTAGAATTAATCATGTCAGTTTTCGCATAAACAGAATTCAGTTAGAGCGGGAAGATTTGAATTATAGGGATGTATTGAATTTCAAGAATGAAGCTTATGCTACAGCCCTGCAATTTGATGCTGAATTAAATGAAAATGTTCAGGATGATGATGTCACTCCTTTTACACCACAAGCCAGTGCTTCAACTACTGCTTACACCTTTATTAATACAATTGTGAATTCTCATAAGTCAGTTCCTGTCTATGAATTGAATATTCAATTCGATGGTGAACCAAAGAATCTCTTTTCATTTATTGAACGCATAGAAGAAGTAGCTCAGGCAAGGCATGTTAGTAAAGCTGAACTTTTTGAATCTGCTAGTGACTTATTCAGTGGTAAGGCTACATTTTGGTTCAGACAAATCAGAACACAAGTTAATAGTTGGGAAACTTTGGTTATATAATTGAAAAAGGATTTTTTGATGTCAGACTTTGATGATGAAGTGTGGAACCAAATAAAATCACGAAAACAAGGAAGGAATGAACCTGTAGTAATTTTCATAGCTTGTATGGAAACTTTATTCAGTAGACTCAGTCGTGGAGCCGCAGAGCTCACAAAGGTTAAATATATTAAAATGGGACTACAGGGTGAATACCTTAAAAGACTTGCACTTAGTGATATTGATAGTGTTTCTACCTTGAGTAAACTTTGTAAAAAGCTTGAAGAAGCTGATATTCTTAGCTTGGCATCTGGTTCACAGTCACAGTATCAGAAACCTTTTCAATGTATGATTGATCCTGAGTTGACACATTTTTCAGATACCCTTTCAAGTTCTACAACTAACAATCAGAATTTTCGGAGGAATTTTCAACCTCGAAAGCGAAATTTCAACATAAAGAAATCGAATAAAAATGTCAGTACGATTAAACAAGTTAATGTTACTAGTTCAAATGCAAATTCATCAAGTTCATCAGTATTATGTTGGAGGTGTTTACAACCAAACCATACTTTTAGGAACTGTAGAGCTACTGACAATATCATTAAAAAATTTTGTTTTAATTGCGGTTGTGCAGATGTAACTTCAAGGGAATGTACAAAATGTCAGGGAAACTAGTAAGGGAGGTGAAGTATTACAACTCTTGTTTCCCTCCATTACTTAAAAGAGTCAACCCAATTTCAAGATCAAATTTTTTCAATCTCAAGGAATGGAATGATTGGAAAAATACTGTTAGGGATTTTTATAAAAATTATGTTTTCCATAAAAATTTAAATGTCGCACCTCTTTTTGTACAGAAGTCACGTGATAACAGACCATATATTTCTGTAAAAATTTTTGATCAGAAAATAGTTTGTCTTTTGGACAGTGGTGCCAATGATTCGGTTTGTGGTCAAAAATCAGTAGATTTACTGAAAAAACTTAATCTGAAATGGAATAAATCCTTTTTGAAACATGTGACAACAGTTGATGGAACTGAACGGGAAGTCAAGGGTGTTGTTGATCTACCAGTTTGTGTAGATAACATTGTACAGGTTGTTCCTACTATAGTAGTGCCGTCACTGCCCCACTCAATTATTTTTGGAAGCAATTTTTGCAATCAGTTCAAGATCAAGATCGACTTCAAAAATAGGATTTGGAATGTGCATAGTGCAGTAACGCATAATTCTATACAGGTTGTCTCTAGTCATGTTAATGAGATTGAAGATTCAGATTCAAGTAATTTGTCAGATTTATCTCCTTCAGAGAGTGTTCAAGCAGAACAAATTATAGAGCATTTTGAAGATATTAGCAGTGAAAGTCGTATTGGTCTTACAGATAAAATTAAAATGACAATTGACACTGGTGATTCAAAGCCATTTCGAGTTGAGCAGTACCTTATGTCACCATTTATGTTGAAAATTTTAAATAGAGAACTTGATGACATGCTGAAGTTAAAGGTGGTTGAACCATCTCAGAGTCCCTATAATAGTCCAGTCCTTTTAGTAAAAAAGTCATCTGGTGAGTACAGGTTTTGTTTTGACGGGAGAAAACTCAATGAAGTAACTAAGCACGATAGCTATCCACTACCTCGCATAGACAGAATTTTGAATTTGCTCAGAGATGCAAAATACATCTCGAGTATTGATCTACGTAAAGCTTTTTGGCAGATCCCTTTGGATGTGTCGTCACGTGAGAAAACTTCATTCAGTGTGCCTGGTAGGGGATCTTTCCAATTCACAGTCATGCCATTTGGCTTATGTAATAGTGCTCAGACTCAGCAGAGGCTCTGTGACGCTCTATTTGGACCTAAGTTTGAACCACATATTTTCACATATCTGGATGATATAATTATTACTTCAAAAACTTTTGATGAACATGAATCACTTCTTGCTGAGGTGAAGAATATTTAAGAAAATGCAAATTTAACAGTAAACATAAAAAAATGTGAATTTTTTAAAACATCCCTCAAGTATCTTGGTTATGTTATTGATAGAGAAGGACTCCGCACAGATACTGATAAAGTAGCAGTCATGGTCAATTATTCTCGCCCTACTACCAGCACTGAAATCAAACGTTTTATCGGAATGTGTACATGGTATAGAAGATTCATTGCAAATTTTTCAAGTTCGATAGCACCTATCTCAGGCCTCCTTGAAGGGAAAAAGAAGGGGCAACCAATAACTTGGTCTCCAGAGGCGGAAGATGCTTTTATCCGTGTTAAAAATGCATTGATATCGTCTCCTATACTGAGTTCACCAGACTTTGATCAACCTTTTGTAATACAGTGTGATGCCAGTGATTATGGTATTGGAGGTGTTTCGACTCAGAATATTGATTCACAAGAAAGAGTTATAGCTTATGCTTCTCGTTCCTTATCTCGTGCAGAACGTAATTATACTCTGACGGGAAGAGAACTTCTCAGTTTGATATTTTTGATAGATAAATTTCGACCTTATGTAGAAGGCACAAAATTCAAAGTAATCACTGACCACAGTAGCCTTTTGTGGATCAATAATCTCAAGGATCCTTGTGGAAGACTTGCGAGGTGGGCTGTAAAGCTCAGACAACATAATTTTGAATTAATACATAAGCCCGGAGTTTCAAATGTCTTACCTGATTTTTTGTCTAGAATTCCTCCTAGAGATTTGTCTGATGATGATCAAGAAATTTTGTTGACAGACATAAAGGCCGAAATATCGGATAAATGGTACACTTCACTTAAGAGGAGAATTTTAGAGGAACCTGAACTGTTTCCACAATGGAAAGTTTCAGGAAATTTGCTTTTCAAATTTATTCCCTCAAAGGGCATAATTCAAACTAATGAAAAAGAATGGAAGACCGTCGTTCCTAAGTCCCAAAGGAATGATGTTATTAGAAACTCTCATGACCCACCCACATGTTCACATTTTGGTTTTTACAAAACTTTTAGTAGAATTCAGGAGAATTATTATTGGCCAAAGATGCGCCCTGATATTTTGAGAAACATTCGTCAATGTAAAGTTTGTCAATCACAAAAGTTAACTAACACCTCACGTTTAGGTTTAATGGGCTGTGAAAAGCAGGTAAACTTTCCTTTTCAAGTCCTAGCTGTCGATCTTATGGGACCATTTCCTCGATCACCCCGTGGATTTACATATTTACTTGTAATTGGAGACTGGTTCTCGAAATATACCATTCTATGTCCCCTAAGAGACGCGACAGCACCAAACATAGTTAAATTTCTAGAAAATCAAGTGTTTTTAGTATACGGTGTACCTCAGATCATCATTGCGGACAATGGTACCCAATTTGCAGGAAAAATCTTTAAAAAGTTAACAGATACGTATAAAGTAAAAATTTGGTTTACGCCTCGCTATTCAGCGCAGTGCAACTTTGTTGAACGTAATAACAAGACAGTTGGACAAGCAATACGTAGCTATATAGCTGAACATAAGGATTGAGACAAAGAGTTATCTAAGATTCAATTTGCTATTATTACATCTGTACATGAAGTGAATAATTATGCCCCAGCATTTTTGAATTTTGCTAGAAATATTCCTCACTCAGGTAACTATTACAGTAATATATCTGATACAGTAGGAATAGAGTTAAATCCTCAAAGTAGATCTGAGTTTGTAGAAAATATTTCTAATCTAGATACAATTTTTAAAGAAGTAAAGAATAAATTGCATCAGGCTTACCAACGAAATTCACGAGCATACAATTTGAGAAAGAAAGATTTTTCTTTTAATATTGGAGATAAAGTTTGGCGTCGAAACAAGGTACTTTCAGAAGCTGCAGTAAAATTTAGTTCAAAACTAGCACCCAAATATGTTTTGTGTGTAGTTAAAAGAAAGGTTTCACGTTTAGTTCATTCTCTGGAATATGAGAATGGTAGTCCAGCAGGAGACTGGCATATTAAGGATTTGAAACCTTATTTTGGGTCTAACTCGGACATATCAGTCGGTTAGTTTTTTGAGATTTTTTGAGATATATTTTCGTAATTTTTTGAAAATTTTTAGAAAACTTTCGAACTTTTTTGGAAGTTTTAAGGAACTTTTTGGTAGCTACCGTGAATGTGGAAGTTCACAAAAACACCCTTGGAATGTTCTACATTGTGACATTCAGTATTTTGTATTTAGCATTTCGAATTTTTTGAATTTGAAAATTTAGCCCTGAATTGAAACTGTTAGATTGCAACAGTTTTCAATTTTTCCCATTGCTGACGAGTAATGAGATTTTCCTTTTTGTACAGTATTGAGAGTTAGTTATGTAAATATTATGTGAATATCTCTGTTCCGGATAATTTTGGATAGACTTTCCCGATTTTGGAAATTTACTCGATTATGAATCCTACCGACTTAGACTTCCCGATCGTGACCTCCCTTAGGATGTTTAGTACGCATAGCTACTACCCCAAGTTAATCCTTGAATAGAGGAATACATTTGATCTTTATGGGCATATTTTTTTGGGGTAAAAGTTGGTTATCCCTGGATTATTCCTAAAGCTACCTGAACTTGGACATGTTCCCAACTAGTGTTATCACGGCAGTAACACCGCTGTTATTTATTTCCACTGCGTTATGTGGACAGACATAACCAGTGATGGTCCAATTACTGTTCCATTTCTTTTTCGGTCGGGCTAAGAGCTGGTTATCCCTGGAATTGTTCTTAAAGCTACCTGGACTTGGACATGTTCCCAGTTAGTGATTTTATCACGGCAGTAACATCGCTGTTTTTCATTTTTGCCACTGGTTATGTGGACAGTCATAACCTGTGATGGTCCATGCACTGCTCCACCTTAAAGTTTTGGAAGTGATCAGCACTTTTGATGCTGATACTTCACATTTGCTGTGGGATATTATTTTCAATTTTGATACTTACATTTCCCACAGTATTTTTGAGTAAATTTTTAAAAGCCAAGAGCTATTTTTTGTCTGTAGGGACCTTGGAAGCGTAGGGGTCGTGGACAACAACGTGATGTGGGTCGTCATAGTTGTCTCATGACAGGTTGGGCTGACGAGATATATGTCTTGTTTAATTTTGTTCAGGCGGGTTCAATGGGCATATTTCTCGAAAGTACCGCTCTTCTGCTTTGGCTCTTGAGTAGTCTCTAGGGACGTCCTAACTCTACGTGAATGGGAATACTCCCGAACGTTTTTTGTTTAATCTTTTTGTTTCAGGTTTGGCCTGTTTAAGGTTGGTGGCCGTATGTCACCCCAGTTGAACGGTGGACAGCTGGTTAAATCAAAATTTAAAATTTTACACTTCCTTTTTTGTTTTCACCTTGGGATTCTTTAGTGAGTTGCCTCGTTCTTTTAGGAGTTGACATCTCACTGATTGATTCTGAATGCAATTTCAATATTTGGATACTGATATTCGTCTCGGTGATCTGAAGAACTTATCCCTCTGTATCCATTGTTGATATTGTAATTTCTTTGAAAATTTAAATCAATTCAGATTCAAATTTTTTCTTGGGAGAGAGGTGATGTAGCATGTAAATATTCACTACTGTATATTTTGTCTGATTCTATACTATTTTGTACTGCTGAGCACATCTGACAGGATATTTTGTCACAATAACATGGTTAACATTTTTCAATAACATAAATTGAACTCAAATCTGCTTCATATTATTTAATTATTCTCAACCCTGATATGTGGATACACACCTGAGATTTCACACTGTACATAAAATAGAAATACGATTTCTATAAATACATTGATATCTCTCGCTACATCTGCTTTGTTGTGATCCAAGTAGAAGGATGATTCAAATGGTTTTTACAGAAACTTATCTGAAAGAGATAAATAATATAAAGTAATATGAAATACCATTTCAGAGAAATTCTCATACTCACTTTTCACACTGCTATTTCTACTTGAAACTTTATCACAGTAGGACGATAGGTATTGGATTTTCCAGGAATGCTGATGCAGATGGTTTCACTAGGAATCGACCATGGTGAATCAATTAACTTCGTTTGGCATTATTTCCTTGATTGATGCATTTGATGAATTCAGGTTGATGTTTTGATCTTGTTGATCTGTTATTTCGCTTCACGTCAATTAGCTGTCGGTCATGACACCATGTCAACAGTGTCAAACTTGTCATGCGCCAAACGCCGATTCGGATTGATATGTCCTTAGATCATCATCGTCGAACCAACAAGACGAGTATTTGTGAAGAAAGGTGTGACGTCATTTTAGTCATCAATTTTGATTGGTTCAGATAGTCATCTGGGAAGAATCAAGTCTCTGGAGGGAGTAGCGATAACGTCTTTTATTTTGGATATTCAAATTTTCCGCCAATTTGAAAAACGGAAACCGTTAAGTTGTTCTCGAAGTTTCTGGAAATTTGGAGAAGGGATTTCCTTTCTGGTCGTGAGACAAGAGCTCACTTCAGAAAATTCTTCGTGGTGGTCGAGTGCCATTTTTGTGGTGTGAACCGGCTTCTGAAGTCCTGTACCGCCTGGCGTTCTGGATTACATCAGGATATCCTGGATTTGCTGCTGATCTACAAGGACTGCTGGACTCTACAGATTCTTCTGGTTTTGGTTTGAGAGGCAGGATCTTTATGGTTCATCACCCAGGCAGCCACGTGCCTACCTTCATCGTCATTTCAATCCCCAATCCTTCATAGAAGGTGAGTCTCGCTTTATTTCCACGATTTTTCTCTCTGCAGTCCAGAAATTCAGAACCTCATTTTCATGAAATATTTAAGGGTTTTTTCACCGGGAGTTTTTTACCGGGAGTTCTCCAACGAGAGTTATCCTCCAGGAGCACTATTCTTCCCAGGAGTCATTGCTCGACCAGGATCTGTTAATTCTACAAGGCCTTTGGTGGCTATATAGTAGTCTGGAATCTGGATATCGTCCCCTGTTTGTTCCTGATATGATGGATTTTCAAGGTGGAAATACAACTCTGTCAATGTCATCTGACATCCAGGGATGTGAAGTCAGCACCCCGCTCTCCGCCAACCTTCCCCGCAGCAGCTTCATCTGGTGGCACTAAAGCCATTTATCAAGGACAACTGGTGTAGGACACACCATACAGGTTTTTGACATGAAAATATATTTTTATTTTTCATTTTCATTCACTCATATTGCCCATTGCTAGTGTGTATAATGGACCATTTTTATATCATAGCCAGGTCATAAATTGATAAAATCACACATGAAAGGTACATACTTCCCCTCCACATAGTATACTATGCGCTGGTAGAATTATTCACATTTGATTTTTTTTTTTAAAATCTGCTATGAATATAAAACGTCCTTACAGGAGCTTTTGAATTTTCAAGTACAGTATAAGGTTGATTTATATATATTTTCATCCACATAATAGCAGGCAACAACAGTGTAGTTTCTTAACAGGAAATGAGTAATATTTTTTGATTATGCATATTTGTCAAAACCTGTGATGTGATATATGAGTCCAATCATCATAATTAAATGTTTTGGGTATTGTATATGACTGTTTTATTTGTTTATTGACATGACACTCCAACTCACAACATCTCTAAGGTAAATTTAGGTCTTTTAGTCTGGGAGAACAACTAATATTATTCATTATTTGGTTGCTCAACTTTCCAGGTAACATTTCATTGGAATTAAAAGTTGCAGTGGCGCCCCATCTTTTTTGTTTAACCTTATGATTGCTAGATAACTGAATTTTTTGCTATTTTAACTCATTTTGATAACTCGAACTCATAGTGCCTACTGACGAAGAGCTGCCGTTCGCAATGCACCTATTTTTCATAAAAGTAGGGCTGCAAACTCTTCAACAAAATACGTTTGTTCATGGAACATCCCCATAGAATATAAAATTCAAGACTTGTGAAGATACTATCGATTTCATTTCGTGCGCTCTAAACGATGAAGTGAATGAATAAGGGAGCTCCTGGTGCGTCCGACCTCACCAAAAGCAAACACTCACGTTCAATTGACATCTGATCGATAACAGAAGACTACCTTTCGCTAACAAGTCAACTTCCGGTGCTATGTTTTCGACAAAAGCAAACGCTTAGGTTCAACATATATTTAACAGACGGCTGGATTAATTTGAGGTTCAGAAAAAATCTGAATACCTATATATCAATCAATAACATGGTCTTATGAATACTCTGAGGTGAGGGTTTTTCATAGACAGTTTCATTACCTATTTGTCAATCTTGAAAATTCTCGAGTTCTTGACAAAAATGGAGAAAAACCAATCAAAAAGAGAGGAGTGAATGACTTATTATACTTGTAGTCTGCCTAATAGTGTAACAGTGGGTTACTGTGGAGCTGGAAACTTATATAAGGTATGTGAAAATGCTAAACACTCGACATCAGACGCACGATATAGGACCAGGCAGCACATCTTTTGGTCGTGAACCTTGAAATATATTGAATATATCCTCACCAAAACTGGTTCCTCCTCAAAATTGCGATGCTTCATCCAAGCAATTATTCGAGTGAAATTCAAAGGTTCACAGTTCGATACCTACCTCCTTTTTCTATATCTATATTCTAATCACATCAAAAAATGAACAGCAGGGAAACAGCATAGATACAATCGAATGAATATGAATACCTCAATATTCATTACTGATGAATAACTATACATAAATCGAAAAGTACACATGAATCGAAAACTAAGGAAATTATACTTATTTGAAATTCAGTGCGAACCATTCTGATGCAATACATAATTTGTGACAGTTTTAATACCTCTCAAACACACAAGAACTATGATTTCAATATGATTTGATACCACATGCAAGCATGGAAGAAATAAAAATAATTTCGATAGATGCATGATTATCTGAATCTATCGATGTATTGTAGGGAAACACTCAACATCAGGAAAAATATCCACTAACAGCTATTCTCACCTACGATTCTCACAAAAGCTGACACCTGACACTTGCGAAAAGCTGCATAATGTTGTCAATTGAACTTTCCAATATATCAGAGCCACTGAGTCATGATTTCAATATATTCATGGAAAAAGGAATTGCATCAACAACCTCCAAAATGGCTGAAATAAAGCCTGTTATCAGGAAAATAGAGGAATTCTCCTCGAACTGAGAAGTAAGAGAACTAGAGACGAAATATACTCAAGAAAAAAGTTACTCAAGGGTACAGGAGTTGTCATTAGAGGAGATCTCACCAGTGCAAGAGTTGAACCATTGAGTACATGCATCAATAAGTTTGGTTTGAAAAATATCTGGACCGAAAATGCAAAAATTTGTCTCAATACAGATAATGAAGTAACCATCATCAAAAACAAGGACTTGCTGAAGGAGAGGATGACCGGAAACAAATTATGAACATATTTTTGAATTGGTCATTTTTGTTTTGTCTCTTCTTGATGTTTGAATCATATTCGATTATACTTAGTCATCTCCTTTTTTCTTACCACAACTTTCCTGGATAGAAATTATTTATCCTTGTTAGATTACTCGGAGGTGTTAGACGGAAACATTCAAATATATACAGTAATAGAAGGAAATGTTCAACAATTTGTACAAAATAGAATCAATGGAGGCAAAAGAGGTATTGGTACTGCTCATTTCAACATTCCAGGTTTACAGAAATATAAATATGTACTTCTAATACATACTCAGATGGAAAAAGGTCTACTAGACGTCATCGTTTCATCTGAAACATGGGTTATTGTGAATGTGAGTGATTATTCCATTTTAAACTTCACTACTCATTTCAATGAATCAACATCCAATAAATGTGATGGAGTAATTTTTCATACGGAAGATTGTCTGAATGCCACTGCTGTTATTCCATCTGTGAATGGTTCTGAATTTCTCAGGTTAACTTTCACAATTGACTCTTATATCCACACAATACGATAAGATTGACAGCAAACTACAGATCACCGGCACCGGCAACAACCGTTCATAACTACTCAAACAACTTGGAATTATACATGGACAATCAAGAACTGAAGAATTTGGAAGTCCACATGGGAGATATATTCATCAACTTATTACAAATAGATTCACAGGAGGAAGAAAGATATCTCAATATATCAAATCCGAAGGGTTTTATATCATATATTGATAAATCAACCCAATTAACAGACAACACTAGAAAAATTATAGACCATATATTTGTGAGGGAGGAGAAAACCACTGATAACATTGAAATCCAACCATTTATTATTCCACTCTGATATAACTGATCATTTCACGCCATTGATAACCTTGAATTCACCCAAAAATGAAAATAATGAATCTGTAACAAAAACTTAATTCACAAAAAAAATATTGAATATAAAAAATTGGATGACTTGGTAAGTAGAGAGTGCTGGCAAAAGGTTCTGGCAAGTATGGGAAGATTCAAGAAAATGATGCCACGGATCACAGATGGCCCAATTACCTTCAAGAGACAATTTGGAAAAACAACTCAAAAGAAACAACTTCGATCAAATGTTCATGAAGCAATATAAAGATTACATAGGTAAACTCAACTGTCTGATCAGAAATACTAAGAATGACAACAATCGAAAAAAATCAATGAGGCAGAAGGAAATTATAAAAAGAATTTAAAAACAATCAACGATATAACAGGAAGAAAGAAAACATCCGAGATCTGAAAAACATAAAAATAATGAAGAATATCGCAGAGCTCATAACAAATTAAGAGAAGGCGAATATATTCAACGAGTTTCTCATTAATCACAAGTCATGATGGTCTGGAGCTGTTCGAACTGGAGGTTGATATGATGAGCAAACCTCTGCCATTCATATCTTCCCATCCCAGCAAACATGATTGAGCGGTAAATAGGCGGCCGATTGCTGGTAACTGCGGTTAGTTGTCGGCAGCGGCACACCTATGTCGTTAAAATGTTGAAACGACATCGGTTTTGCCGCCATGGCTGAACGTACGCATGTTTATAATGGATGTTTGTTATTCAGCCAGAAATTGCCCGTTTAAAATTCCCGACAATCGTGCCGATGTCGCTTTGACGCAGTATGTATGTTGTTTACAGGTCAGTGGTAACTGAACCAAACGCAATGTTGGCATCACTGGGTTTTTGAGCATTGGTAGTACTGCTAATTTATTTTCGTGTTTTAGTTCTGTGTCCGTAGATCGCGTCAGTTGTCTGTCACTTGTCTTCAGGTATTTGTTAAACGGCGTGATAATATTAATATTATTTAGAAAAAGTTGGTGAGTTTTATGATTGATCCCAGCAAACTATCGTCCGACATCAAGAATAATGATATATGTTATATAACAATAATTAAACTCGTTATTGTCTACCAATCCATTTTTGTGGTAATGATTTTGAGCTAAATATTTGTTCATTACCCTAGATTATAACAATGATGCTCCAATGCGAAGTTCAGCTCTTTACCTATATTCGAAAAATATTTGATTCACAGTAATAGATCAAACACTGGAAAAGTAATGTGGCTAGAACATTATCAGACTAAACCTATTCTACGTCGTCGAATCAACAAGTTATGATAGGTATATCGTATATGATCAAATATCAAATATAATTGAAGTATTGTACTATTTCAATTCTGTTGACTAATGGATTCGTAATAGTATCTTTCAAGTTTCGCAGTAGCCTAGTGGTATAAGCGTCTGACAGTTGATTGGATATCCGTTCGATCGCAAGTTCGAGTCCGACTCCCGACTATATCTTTTTTTTATTTCTAACCGAATAGTGTCGGTAGATAGTCGGGCGGCCTACTAGCGGCCGGTGCGACACGGGCTAGCCGGGCCGACGATGTATCATGATTGTGGCCCGCTGATGTTGACTGTCGGCAGTTTTTGGAGGGCGTCTAAAGGCCCGCGCGATACATGTTTGCTGGGATTCTTCTCTGATTCTCGGATCTTCTGTTTCTTCTGGTCGAAGAATTTTCCCGTTGATCAAATTCGTCCATCCCCAGCTCGAAATATGATCTCCAATTGGTATTTCCATAACTGAAAATGTCTGCCGTTGAACCTCTGAATACTGAAGCTTCTGAGTTTGTCCATCCTTTCACTTCATTTCCAAGAGATTGTCAATATTTTCCTTGTGAGATCAGCAGTGGAGGACGGATTGATTTCGAAAGACCAACACCAAGAAGCAACAACTTTTTTATATATAGAAAATCAATCCATAGTTACTCATGTAATAGGTATCTTGATGAGAACACAGTATTCAAACTAAGTGAATGAATTTCTAATACAATATGATATTTCAATACAATGTTCACTTTTACATTCCCTCTCTGAGTGGGGAATTTATCAATCACTCGATCACTTTCTCCACTTCTGATGATTTATTCCAAACTGTCGAGCTGTTGGATTATCATTATATCTACCAGAGCTTCGCATAAGGTTGAAAAATATTTCCGAGTGATCTCGACTGGATTCGAAGCTGATGAAGTATCTCAATATTGGAGTTTCTCTCTGTTTATATGAATTATATATTCCACTCAAAATTTCAGCGCATGGAAGGAATTTTTAGGTTCTCTCTTGCAGACGACACATCTTGACGAGTTGAATCTTCAAAAAAACATTTTCCCTCTTTAGATTTCCTGTGGAAGAGTGATCCGTGATCTATAAATACAAAACTAAAATTGATTGCGGTGTGTATAACAACAATTGCTCTCTGAAGATTGTAATACTATATCCATATCAATCACTGTATAATACATCAAAACACTATGACCAAATCGTCAAAACCTTCGTGCTCCTCTCAAAAAGAAAATGGGACAGCTTCTCGACTTTGAAGCTGTATCATTTGCAGTCGAAAGGTTCCCAATTCTTCTTCAATGATGATTCGAAAGATTCTGAACCTTCTTATTCTGATTATAAATAAAAGAATGTTTCAATTCATCTAAGTCAGTAATAGCTAATGACTGATTCAGAGATTCTGAGGCTGCTTCAGTACTTGATGAGATGGTATTATCACCACAATCAGTTTCTTCTAGTATTTCGCTTACCTCAGGAATGATATTAGTATAAGTCATTTTTTGCTGATGCATGGTGGTATATTCAAGAAAATAATAATATTGATGATTTCAATTAAAATACGTTTACTTTTCACCCACATATACTTTCAGATAAATAAATAGAGTTGAAGAACTATTTCCACATTGAGTAGGCAAATGAGAGGCATATAGTTCAGACTCCCGAAGTTGAAGCTCTGAGGCTGCCCTTTCACCAAAGCTAGGACATTGGGTACTTTTCTGTTGAAAAACGTAGAAAGAAAGAGAGTCAGAAGATGAGTTAGAGGAGAGATAAGATGAATAGAAGAAGAGAGAGAGACGAGATACATATATGAGGAAATGAGAAAAAGGAAGTTGAATTTATATTTCTGAAGGTGGAAATGTTGCAGATGGCATCTGCATTAGTTCTTGTAGGCATCCGGATCCATGTTATATCCGAAGAAGAATAGTTCAAAAAACTCATTCATGTTGATAGCAATATTGTGAGGAAATGACCTATTGACCTACCTATTGGTGATGAGACCGTATGGTGATAATACTTTGGCGCCAGATATTCAGATTGTTAACGTTGGGACGATATCTAAATTTGTCGTGTAAATCAATTGGAATTTTAAGCTTTTTCAACTCGAAGCGAACGCAGGCAAAATTTGATTCGCAGTGATTATCCATATCAACCCAATGACATTCATTCAGTTTGTGAGTAATGGGCTTATATCACAAAAAAAAATTATTTCATAATTCGTTGAAACTCATCCAAACTAGCTCACCACCGCAAACCGTTTTTCGCTGTGAGCTCCCTAGGTTTTATAAAAAATTATTGAAATCCCTGATTTTTCGGACCTCTGAAAACGAGGCGATGATGTGACGTCAAAACCCTAATACTGAAACAAGACTATTCCAGATAGAGATGAATGATACATGATTTCTGACAGAGTGAATTAGCGCGAGATCACAGTTGAAAGAATTAATATATCAGTTGCCTCAGTCTCCGTTGGGCTGTAATGAACGCAAAGACTCGACCAAAAATATCATAACGAATACTAATGCTAGACACTTCACACTCATAGGAAGTAGAAGGTCGTTTGAATTAGGTCAATAAATATTAAGGTATCTGAACTCGAATGCATTCAATAAGTATTAGAAAAATAGATTGATAGAGCAATATTATTACGTGAATTAACTCTTGTTGGAAATATGCATATTTGTTTCAAATCCCAAAAAATGCATATACGTATGTAATAGGTTCATCATTAGGTACTTTACCTTTGTAACATTTTTGATAGTGGCACACAGGAACAGCAAAAAAAAAGATGTGAATAAAAGTTAGAAAAGAGTGTACAGGGAATTTATAACCCAAGTAACTGAGCCACAGCAGAGGGGCGGGCCAAAGATAGGTAAAGGCCAGTTGAATTATAACAAAAATCAATTAGTTTAAAATCTTTCCAGATGAACATTGAAATCCTTTTTCTGTACTTAATTTCAAGTAATACCCAAGGTCAACTGACATCGATTTTCGCAAAATGATTAATGATAAAATTCCATTAGATTGAAAACTATTTCTGAAAACATCCGAAGCCTCTCTTTTTGCACTTTGATTCGAGGTCAATTCAACTAAGCGAAAATCTAATAAATTCTGATTAAATTTATGACCAAATCTCAGTATGAAAGCAGGGAATTTTGGAATAAAAGTCAGTCTTGATCGAACTCTTGATACGAAGTCTCATGTCTTGAACCAGTAACTCTGCTAAACAGTCTAGTTATACGTGATATGTAGTTGATATTAGAAATAAGTCTGTACCTAGTGAACATATTGTGTTGCTGCAATAGATGTGTATCGAGAATTATTGAACTTTTATAAAACTGTATTAACTTTTCAAAGTGACCCGGTATAATAGTGCGAGTGTACCTCATCCTGTCATCATGTATAACCAACCAATATTATGTAAGCACATCTGTTTTACTTTCATGTCAACTCTGCCTGTCCATATTATGATGATTGCTGAATAGAAATTTATGTATTTTGAACTGCCGTATTAATGTCTATATACACCAATCTTACTCCTGCCTAAGTATTCACGAACCCAGTGAATCAGTAACTTTGTGAAGACCCCTGTATAGGCCAACCCAAGAAAAGGGGTGGTTTACAATTGATGTCAGGTGTGGGGTTCGAATATTTAGAAGCTGTTAAACCCCCTCAGCGGCAGGAAAGAGAAGTGTAGACATTCTACCATCAACGGCAGAAGAACTACTCGTAGACATAAAGATTGAAAGATGTCACGAACCGGATCACCAACAGGAGACGACAACAATGACGACGACCAGAAAAATATCATTGTTTCCATGCCCATGAACTTAGATGCGATACCAGAGTATAATGGACAGACAAGTATTCATGACTTTTTTCAAATTATCGAAGAAACGGCAAATTTTGGCAGGGTGGACAGAAAAACAACAAACAGCGATACTCGATTGAAATTAAGAGGAATAGCCAAGCAGTTGATAGACTGAGAACCAGATCTGCGAGCTACATCAACATGGGAGGTTCGAGAAGACGCCTTACGTAAGCAGTTTGGCGTAGTTCAACTTCCTGGACAAGCACTGAAGGCGTTTATTGAGTGCAAACAACGAAATGGTGAGTCTTGCAGGTAATTTTTGGCCCGATTGACAATTTCTGCTAACAAGACTGTGAAACACATCGCTAGACCAGATGACAACCGCCTGATAAAACAGAAATTAGCAGCGGATACAACCACACAATTTGTTCTCGGCCTACTCAACCCGATACGAAAGGAAGTATTGTCCGCAGAGCCTGCCACACTAGAAGAAGCGGTGAGAGTTGCAGAAAAAGAGGAGACGATAGAAAATCTCACCAAAATACAGGAACGAGAATGCAGGATGGTGTACTCACGCGAAATGAATCAACAGAATGCAAGGTCAAGAAACACTCTTAACTGCTACAGATGTCAGAAAATGGGACAATTGGCCAGAGATTGCAAAAAACGAATCAACAGCAATAACCGAAACCGGGTGTGTTATGGATGTCAAAGACCTGGACACATAGTGAGGTATTGTTCGGACAGAAGCCAACAACGAGGTCAAGGTCATCCAACTGGGACCTGGCGAACTGCAGGTAGAGGAGGACGTTCCACCGGTAATTTGAACACGACCGCAGCTGCATTTCAACCCCACCATGTAGCTGCCAGCGAGGTGCCTCGACAATAAAGTCAAGGACGGCAGAGATACTTAGTTGCACGCAAGGAAAGGAGGAACCCAGGAACATAGCAAAAATTGAAGAAGAAGGTCAGTACTTGACAGCTTCAATTGATTCAGGTGCACAAGTATCTCTAGTTAAGCCGAGTATCGTGCAGGGGTTCAATATTCAAGTTAACAATGATATTAGTCTAGTTGATATTCAGGGAAGGAAAATCAATGATAATGGAAAGGTTATTTTACCAATACAGTTGAGTTCAAGAAAGACCATTGAACATGAGTTCATCCTGATTGAGACAGGGAATTTCAGAGCAGATATGCTGCTGGGATTAGACTTTTTACAAAGATTCGGAGCAAAAATCGATTGGGGAACAGGGAAAATGTTCATTTTAGATGAAGTTATTGAGTTATTAGAAGAAAATAACGATTGGAAAAAAGACATAAAAGTGAGGTTAGCTGAAATGGAAAATAATATGGTTGAAATCAAGAATACCTTTAGAGCCTTTACTTCAACCGTACTCAAGGAGGATATGAATTCGATGCCACTGGAATTGGCAGCGAATTCCGGTGAACAGGGGAATTCCAGTCCTCTGGTTCACCAAACAGCAATATCCATCCCGGACACTCCAAGGTATGAGGAGAAGTCAAAGGAAAGGAAGTCTACAGCTTCCAAAGGGTCCTTAAATGATAGCAGAACACAGTATCGTAGTGGAGAGCCAATCGTTAGTCGAGAAAATAGCCTCAGGACTGCACCTGTTTCGCAGATACAAGAGGATAGGGCACAAAGATGCACCTCTAAGTCTGGAAACACCGACAGTGGAAGTCAAAGAAGCAGCGAGTACCCAACAGAAGAAGTCTCTAAATTAAAACGGATGAATAAATCAGGAAATGGCTGTACAAAAGTTGAACATCAAAGTAAGATAACTGATATCAGTCTCCCACAGTCAGTAGTGCCTTGGACACAAAATGAGAAGGCACATGGATGCACATCCAAGCTTATGAATTACCACAGTAACGGAGTGGGAGTATATTTCAAAGAAGATGTTCACTTACCACCAAGGACAATGACCATACAACCAGCACTACTCAAGAAGCCGAAACGACTTACCACCGATTCTATCGTAATTGAATCTATGGACTCGATCAACGGAATATTGGTAGCCCAATCCATTTGTCACAAGAACCAAGAAATACCTGTAAAACTGATTAACGTTCTCAATTGTGCAGTAGTGATTCAGCGAAAACAAATAATAGCCAGAGCATTTGAAACAGAATGTGAAGTCCCAAGTAAACAGGAAGAAAGAAGAAAAACAATTGGCTCTGTGAGCATGCAAGATACTAAACTTATTCTTGAACAGCTTCAGCTATCTAATCCACAAGGAGAAGGAGAAGAAAAACTTGTAAAATTGATCACGGAATATATCGACATATTCAAAGCTCCAACACACAAATTGACCTGTACTTCTCGAGTTAAACATCGAATCATAACAGAAAATGTACGACCTATCTCAAAAAGACCTTACCGAGTACCCTACCAACGTCAGAAAATACTGGACAAGGAAATTCGATATCTTCCAGAAAATGAAATCATACGTGAATCTTCATCACCATGGTCATTTCCAGCAATATTGGTAGAGAAGAAATTGCATCCTGGAGAAAAACCCCAATTTCGTCTATGTATCGACTATAGAGATCTTAATGCAATCACAAAAACAGATTCCTTTCCCTTACCAAATCTCCAAGAAACCTCAGATCAATTGACTGGCTCCAGTATTTTCAGTGTGTTAGATTTGGCTAGTGGATATTTCCAAGTAGAACTCGACCCACGAGATCAGGAGAAAAGTGCATTTACCACCCCTACTGGCCATTATGAATTCAATCGCATGGCTATGGGCTTAAAGAATAGTCCAGCAACTTGGCAAAGAATGATGTATTCGGTTCTAGCCCATTTAACTGGAAACGAATGTCTTGTCTACTTGGATGACGTAATAGTGTTCAGCTCATCTGACCTAAATGAACACCTCAACAGACTGAGACATGTATTTGATAGAATGAGAGCCAGTAATTTGAAATTCAAACCAACCAAATGCCAATTTATGAAGAATGGAGCCAAGTATCTGGGACACATCATATCAGCAGCTGGATGTCAGACAGACCCCGAAAAAACAGTAATCCGTAATTGCCCTCGTCCATCCACCGTTAAAGAAATACGAGCTTTTCTAGGACTTTGTGGGTTTTACCGCAAATTCGTGCCGAGATTTTCTGAAATATCTCTACCACTTACGAATCTCACCAAGAAAAATAGCCCCTCTGTTTGGAAGGAACCACATGAACAGGCTTTTCAACATCTGAAACAAGCTCTTATTACTCCTCCTATTTTGAAGTACCCAAATTTCCAAAAACAATTCATTGTAAATACAGATGCCTCCGCTTCTGCTATTAGTGGAATCTTGAGTCAAGAATATGATAATATAGAACATCCAATTTGTTATGCCAGCCGAACCTTGAACTCAGCAGAAAGACGCTATTCAACAATAGAGCGTGAATGTTTGGCAGTAATTTGGGCTGTGAAACAGTATAGGTGTTACCTGACTGGAACTCATTTCACCATTATCACCGACCACCGATCATTGGTGTATCTTTTAACCATAAAAGATGCCAGTTCAAGGCTTGCCAAATGGGCAATGTTCTTGATGGAATATAGTTTTAATATCGAATACCGCCCGGGAAAGAGAAATGGAAACGCTGACGCATTAACCAGGCTAAGAGAGGTAGAACTAGAGGAGACATCTACAGAGGAAACTTGTAGTCCATTAGCTGCAATAGCTTTGGTAACTGAGGAAGGAGAGCAGGTGTATAGCCCAATGTTATCGACTATTTGGACGGAAGAGGAACTAAGTAAATTGCAGAGAGCAGACCCTATCATTTCGCAAATAATACCACACGTATTGGACGACGATAACCAATTTTATCTATGCCCAGATAATATCCTTTACGTTAAGAGAAAAGAAGGGGACCGCAATGACAAATTGTATGCACCTAAAGCCATGGTGAAGGAAATTCTACAAATATACCATGACTCCCCTATGTCTGGTCATGCAGGACAAAAGAAAACCCTAGAGGCAATACACCGGGATTTCTTCTGGGCAGGGATGAGACAAGATGTTATAAAATATTGCAATGCATGTCATTCTTGCAATTCACGGAAAACCAATTACCAACCTCCCGCAGAACTACAGAAACTACCAGTTCCATACGCTACGTTTGGGCGTATTTCTATGAATTTAGTTGGACCTCTCAACCAAATCAAAGATGGAAATAAATATATCCCCACTGTCATGGATTACCTAACAAGATACCCAGAATGTAACCCGCTTCCAAATATAACAGCAGATACGGTAGCTAGAGCTTTCGTAACAAACATCATCACAAAATATGGCACACCTCGACAATTACTAACGGATTGCGGTCAGCAGTTTGTCTCAAAATTATTTAAAGAGATATGCAAAATTTTGGAAATCAAGAAACTTCGAACTACTCCATATCACCCTCAATCAAACGGAATGATAGAACGAATGCACCGATCTCTAAAAACCACTTTATCGCATTATGTGACCGAAGACAACGATTCATGGGACAGATGGTTACCATTCGCCACCATGGCAAATCGCAATCACGTGCACGAATAAACTGAAGAAACTCCATTTTTCTTGATGTACGGTAGAGATATGGAAATGCCATTACATTTAATAACTAAACATGCACAGGTTCGTTATGACTTAGATGACAATTATGCAACAGAAATGGTTCAGAGAATGCAAATAGCGCATGAAGTGGCTCGATCAAATCTGAATAAACAAGCCGAAAAACAGGTGCAAAGATATAACCGAAAAGCCAAACCGACATCACTCAACTTAGTCTCGTCAAGGCTGGGCGTCATTTAGCTTATAAATTTTATCCCAGGTACTCAAGACCGTACCGAATAATTGAAGTGTTAGGACCAGTGTTAATGTTGTTTTATCATTTTATGAATACCTTGTATATGTTCAACGTGTTTTATCATTTTATAAATACCTTGTGTATGTTATGTTGAAAGACAGTAGATAGACAGAAAATAATAAATTAGATGTCAGAGTCAGAAATCTGTCATTGAGATTTTTATTGAAATAATATAGAAAAAGACGATATAAAATAGTGAAAAGAAGAACAGAAGTTCTAACAGTGGTCCTTCGAGCTATAAGAAGAATTTCAACTCGGTAAAACAGTACCATAAGATGGAAAGATTGGGAGACAGTACCAGTCAAATAGCAGGTGGGATAACTAAGGAAAATTCAAATGAATTTGAAGCCAGACAGGCTGATAGTCCAGTTGAGGACTTCCTAAGATTTTCGAGACACGAAAATGCAGATACAGAGGAAATCACAGAAATCGTTAAGAACTGTAAGCGGAAAATCGAATACTTCCAGTAAAAGAGCAATCGAGATTCATCTTGATGCTGCCAGACGATTAGCAGCGATTGAAGAAAGAAGAGATCAAGAGGAACAGCTTTTGAGGGAGAAGAGATATCTCAGAGAGAAAGAACTTATAGACCTGGAGATGAAAATGAAACTCAGCGACATTGAAAGTAAATATGAAAGTGACATTGAACATAATAATTTAACACAAGCATCTGAAAACGGGCTGGAGAAAGTCAAGAATTGGTTTGAAGATCAAATTGAAGAGCAACCGATTCCTAACCACGAATATCAAATGACGACGAAGAAAGATCCTGTAGAGATATTACTTAACAGACAGTCAATAAAAGATTTGCCGTTGTTTTCTGGAGAACCAGAAGATTGGCCTCTTTTTATTTCACAGTTCAGAAAATCCACTAAAGCCTGCAAATTTACAGAAGAAGAGAACTTGATAAGAATACAGAAATGTCTTCGTGGAAGAGCAAGGGAAACAGTCAAACCGTTGTTAATATCATCATCAAATTTGAAAACTATATTGGAGACCCTAGAAATGACGTTTGGAAGACCTGAAATCATTATATCTATGTTGGTAGAAAAAGCAAAGAAGACTCCGTCGCCAAGAGAAGGAAAACCTGATTCAATTATATGGTTTTCTAATGCAGTAACCAATTTGATAACTACAATGGAAGTTTTGGAGTCTACAGGACATATGTATAATCCTCAGTTGTTGAATGAAATAACTCGTAAACTGCCATATTTCCTAAAGCTCAACTGGGGGGAATACGCTCTGAAAAATAGGAGCAATGTAAATTTGAAAATGTTCTCGGAATGGTTAAAAGAAAAGGCAAAAATCTCTTGCTACGTGGACAATCCAGTTTTCAGAATCGAGGAAAGATGCAATTATCCTCATAGGAGAGAAACAGCTCTATCAATTAGAAAAGAACAGAATATTGGTGAAAGAAAATGTATACTATGTAAAGAAACCATTCACTCTTTAGAATACTGTAAAGCTAACAAGGATATGAACGTGGATGAGAGATGGGAGATGGTTGTGAAATATAAACTGTGTATTTGTTGTCTCAAACCGAATCATTTTAAATCAAATTGTCGCAAGAAAAAATACTGTGGTTCAGATAGATGCACCAGAATACATCATCCTCTCCTACACAAGCCATCTAATACTGCTGAGCAAGTTGTACAACATGTTTCTGACCGAACACAAGAACTACCATCCGGACAAAGGGAACGCATCAACGTCACAAGAAATCGAAATGAAGTTCTACTGAAGATACTTTCCGTCAATGTGAAAGGTCCAAATGGTGTGTTCTCAACATATGCATTTTATGATGAAGGAGCAACAATTTCATTAATTGACTCCAATTTGGCAGAAGATCTAGGTTTAGAAGGTATCACAGAACCAATTTGTTATCAATGGACGAATGGTATTATTCATCAAGAGGACAATTCTAAGATAGTTTATTTTGATATTTCCGGATCAACAGATGGAAAATATTTCAAATTAAACCAAGTGAGAACCATCAAAGACCTGATGTTACCGACACAAACTCTGGACATAGACAATGTAAGAGCAAAATATCCTCATGTAGAACAATTGAAGAAGATTTCATCTTACCACGAGAAGACTCCACAAATTTTGATAGGACAAGACCAGGGACATTTAATCGCTACCAGAAGAGTGATTCAGTTGGATGAAATTGGTCCACTACTTTCGAAAACATTGTTAGGCTGGGTACTTCATGGAAATCTACAAGAATCCTGCAATCATCAGAGGAGTAATAAATTTCTATACCATATCTGTAATAGATCGGAATATGATGAGCTGCATGAAATGGTCAAAAAGTCATTCACCATAAAGTCATTTGGAGTGAAAATAAGCGAAAAATACACAAAAACAAAAGAAGATGAAAGATGTGGAAACATAATGCAACAAACGACGTCCAGAATAGCAGGAAGATTTGAAACAGGATTGCTATGGAGGAAAGATGAAACAACTTTTCCAGATAACAAGAAATCAGCCTTGATACGTCTATACTGTATGGAAAGGAAAATGGATAAAGACAAAAAATTTGCTGAACAATATTGCCAAAAAATAATGGAATATGAGGAGAAGGGGTATGCAAGGAAGCTTAATAAGGACGAAATTGATGAGGTATCGGGGAAAAATTGGTACTTGCCACATTTCGGAGTGGTGAACCCCAACAAACCAGATAAATTAAGACTGGTGTTTGATGCTGAGGCAAAAACTCAAGAAATAAGTTCAAATACACAACTTCTATCTGGACCTGATCTTTTGAAACCACTCATAGGCGTATTGATGAAATTTCGACAAAATCAATTTGCATATGCAGGTGACATTAAGGAGATGTTTCACCAAGTTCGTATTCGGAAAGAAGACAGACCAGCCCAACGTTTTCTTTGGAGGGGAATAGATAGAAATAATGAACCTGAAACTTTCGAAATGGTGGCGATGACATTCGGTGCAACTTGTTCACCATGTCTTGCACAATACATCAAGAACCGCAATGCGAAAGAAAATGAAATTGAATTCCCAGATGAATCCAAAGCGATTATAGAGAAACATTATGTCGACGACTATTCGGATAGCAGTATTTCGGAAAATGAAGCCATAAAACAAATTCAACAAGTGATAGAAGTTCATCGCAGAGGAGGATTTGAAATATGTAATTTTATATCAAATGGTTCTCCAAAGTATTCCCGAGAATCTCAGAGCTAATTCTTCTGAAAATATCGACGAATTTTCTCAAAATCGAACAGAAAGAGTATTAGGCTTGAGATGGTTACCAGAATCTGATGAGTTTATATTTTCGACAAATTTACAAAAAGTGGATCCAGACATTCTCAATGGTGAAAAAATTCCTACAAAACGACAGGTCCTGAAATTTTTGATGTCCATTTTTGACCCACTTGGATTTTTATGCAGTATACTGATAACAATAAGAATTTTACATCAAGAAATATGGAAAGTCAAAATTGGATGGGACGACGAATTGCCTAGCAGCTTCAATGATTGCTGGAGTAAATGGATAAATCAGCTACAGGAGGTCATTCCACTGATTAAAATCCCAAGATGTTACGGAAAATATTCAAATTTGGGCGAATCTCAGTATACAGAATTACATGGCTTTTGTGATGCTAGCGAAAAGGCATTTGCGTCTGCAATATATATTAGATTTGAAAATAAACAAGCTAATTTTGAGGTTTCCTTGGTTTGTGCAAAAACTAGAGTATGTCCTTTGAAGCAGACGTCAATACCTAGATTAGAACTCCAAGCAGCATTAATGGGAGCTCGACTTATAAGAACCATAACGTCAGAGCTAGAAGGAAATATTGATAAAATATACATGTGGACAGATTCAATGACCGTCTTGAGATGGATAACAACAGAAAATGTAAGATATAAAACCTCCGTCGCTCATAGGATTGGAGAAATTTTAGAACATACACATAAAAATAATTGGTATTGGATTTCCACTAAAGAAAATGTTGCTGATGAAGCCACTCGCCTCTGCAAAGACCAAATATTTTCCAGAAGATGGTTCACAGGTCCATTATTTTTATTGCAACCAGAATCTGAATGGAACTTCAAATGCGACGAGATCTTCAATGATATTTCTGAAGAAACTTCAGAAATTAAAACGTCTTCTATATTGACCTTGAAAATTATCCAGATTTCCACATGTTTTCCAGATCCTACTCGCTTTTCTTCATACGAAAAGCTAGTTAGATCAACAGCTTGGGTCATGAGATTCATCACAAACTGTAGAACAAAGAAGAAAAACAAAGAACCGTTAACTGTAGATGAAATAGAAATGGTAGAAAAGTCGTGGTACAGATAAGTACAAAGATTTGTGTATGACAAAGAATTAAGGGACCTGAAAAATGGAAAAGATGTAGACAAATCAAGTAAAATTTATAAATTATCACCAATTTTATTGGACGGGATATTGTGTATGAAGGGACGAATAAATAGTCAATGTGATAGAATACAACTGAACAGAAATCCAATAATATTAGAAGTGAAACATAGTTTCACACAGCTCCTGATAAGAGGATATTATGTTAAAGCAAACCATAACGGATATGAGTTTGTTATGAATGAAATTAGACAGAAAGTTTGGATCCCTAAATTAAGAAATGCAGTGAAACAAGTATGGAACAAATGCCAATTTTGTAAGAACAGAAGAGTTAAACCTGAAGAGCCTGAAATGGGTTGCCTACCAGAAGCGAGACTAGCAGTATTTCAAAAACCTTTTACGAAAACTGGAGTCGATTACTTTGGTCTTTTTTTCGTCACTGTGGGAAGACGACATGAAAAACGCTGGGGAGTAATATTTACATGCATGACTACAAGGGCAGTTCATATTGAAGTATCTTGGACTTTGAACACAGCTTCGATGGTAATGGCGCTCAAACGACTAATTGGAAGAAGAGGTACAGTAACTGATCTTTACTCAGACAATGGAACGAATTTCCGAAGTGCAAATCGAGAACTTTTTGAGAAGATACAACAATTAGATCAAAACGAGTTGACGAATAAAATGGTAACAAAAAGAATCAATTGGCATTTCAATCCACCAGCTTCATCACATATGGGAGGAAGTTGGGAGAGGCTCATTTGTTCTATCAGAAGAAGCCTTGATGTTATATTGAAAGAGACCTACCCAAAAGATGAAGTACTCATTACAACCTTTGTCGAAATTGAAGGAGTTTTGAACTCAAGACCCCTCGTTTACGTTCCAGTTGATCCTGATTCGCCAGAGAGTTTGACCCCGAACCACTTTTTGATCGGTTCTTCTATTGGACAACCTCTTGAGACCTCAAGGAATGCAGAAGTTGACTTGAAGAAGCAGTGGAAAATTGTCCAAGCGCTTTCGGATCAGTTTTGGAAACGGTGGTTTAAAAAGTACTTAACGGAATTGAATCAAAGGAAAAAATGGCATGAAAAGAAAATACCCTGAAAGAAGGTGATATAGTAGTAATTGCAGATAACAATCTACCAAGGAACACTTGGCCACTTGGTAGAATAACAAGAACCTACCCAGGTAAAGATGAAGCAATTCGTGTGGTGGAAGTAAAAACTGAAAACGGAGTTTACAAAAGACCTGCAATCAAGATATGTAAATTAGAAACAGAAGAATGAAAATGTGAAGAGTCTTCACTAAGGGGGAAAAAATGTTAATGTTGTTTTATCATTTCATGAATACCTTGTGTATGTTATGTTGAAAGACAGTAGATAGACAGAAAATAATAAATTAGATGTCAGAGTCAGAAATCTGTCATTGAGATTTTTATTGAAATAATATAGAAAAAGACGATATAAAATAGCGAAAAGAAGAACAGAAGTTCTAACAACCAGTAACCTATCGTATTGAAGAAATCAATACGATCAATCAAAAAGATATCGGGGATTGGAAGATATGGATGAGGAAGAAAATGATCGAATAATTCCTAAACATCTGGTAGGAAGAACCCCTCAATCAGTTATTGATACTAATCCAAGTGAAATCATAAGATCACCGCAAGAACAAACAGATCAGGAGAATTCTGAGCATCTTAACACATACAACGAATAATTAAATCCTGAGGATCACGAAAACATAGAAGAACACGATAATGACGAACCACTTGAAATATCAACCACTGATGTTTCAGAAGAAGGGGAAGAAGAGGATAACGAAGAGGGGGAAGAAGGAGACGAAGAAGATAATTCTGAAAATGAAAGAAAGAATGAGGAAGTGAATGAAGAAAACTGTGAGGAAGACCTGGAGCACAACGAAACACAGGACAATATAAATACTCAAGTATCGCAGTCTAGATATAATACTAGGTCACAAGGGCAGGCAGAGGACCATGATTGGATTCTCAAAAGGGCCATTTAACAAAATTCGATTCCATTTTATTGCAGATATGATACTACTAGGCCTACTTACCAGTTGCATCCGTTCACCTGAAGCAACCCTGATAGCTTATGATTGTGCAAACCCAGCAGCAAATATCACAGTGATTTCCCTTCGAGATGTGAAGCCCTGTCCTGATCCAGAATCCAGGTATATCAGTTCTGAAGTCCAAGTTCAAGTACTTGAGAAGAAAAGATTCGAGAAAATACAAGTCAAGACATGCCTCGTGGAGGTAACCCAATTGATAACTCATTGTGGAGCCTTTTCACATACATCAATGGTAGCTGATGGCCTATTAACCTATATACATCAAGTAGGAAGCGAAGATTGCAGAAAAATGCATGAATTTAAAGAATACAGAGGATTTTCTGGTCAAGTAATGAAACTAAATGCTAACAGTTCTCATAGCACTTCAGCCACCCTTGCCGGTTCTTTGGACAGCAGCGGATCATGTAAAGGAGTAAGCTATAGTTTCAATGGAAGAGAATGCTGCCAGTTCAAAACTCACAATTAGAGATTACTTAACAGTTGCCAAATTAGAAAATAACGAAAAAGTCTTGCATAATGAAGTCACTTGTCCGTATTTGAAGGGTTACTGCATGGATTTCAATATTGGCGAAACAGTATGGAAACCCATTCGCAAGGAGGATTGTGCAAACCACAAAATACTATACCAAGGAAAGGCAATCCTTGTTAAGGAAAAATGTGAACAATCGTATTGTAACCAATATATAGTGGTGGAAGATCGCACGAAGGTATTTGCTCTCCAACTGATTAAACAGGAACAAATGTGCTATCGCAAATTATGGAGTACTGAGCATCCTCAACTGCTAATTGAAGAATATGATAAAAAAAACCCTTATAACCCATGGATGAAATCTGAAACCAATGATGCAGACCTCATAACCTATATAAACACCAAATTCATGTACGTGGAACAGTCTTTCAAACGCAGTCTGAATGATATGTTTATCCAAACCATACATCGCCGATGTCTCTTGCATAGAGAAATATTAAAAAATCGACTAACTTTAGCTCCTTTATCACTTTATCACCAAATTCAGTTGCCACTTTAATGAAAAACCAACTCGGATATATTGCCAAAATAAGTGGGGATGTAATGTACATTATGAAATGTTTACCTGTTACCATCGAGATACGCCGAGAAACATCCTGTTACGTCGAGTTACCTGTTATAGCCTACAATACCTCATATTTCCTATCACCGTTGACTAGAATTCTTCAAAAACATGCTCAAGAAATCGTGTGTAATTCTTTCATCCCGCCTATGTTCTATTTCGAAAATAAGTGGGTTGGATTCGACCCCTATCCCAACATCGGCATTAACCCTGTAGAATTGAAAGTGGATGACGAAGATTTGTTCAACCTACCATCTCTTCAAAGATTGAGTACAGGAGGAATATATACTGATCAGGAAATACGAAAAGCCCAGGAATCTATGATGTTTGGAATAGAAAAACAAGCTTTGAGTAATATAATTCTAAGGAAAGTTGCCGGAAAACCAGTGGAAAATCAAGGTTTCACGGCGTTAAACCTATTCAACAAGAAAGAACTAGAAAAAATTACGAATTCTAAACTTAAGAAATTATATGGATAGTTCTTATGCTTCGGAGAATGGACTAGTGGTTTACTTGGAATATACTTCATCTGCAAAATATTGAAATTTACGATTGAAGCGGTATTGAACGCAATCGCAATACATAAGATGAAAGGATGTCCCCTCCATATGTTAGGGGCTTGTTGGGATACCCTTACATTATTTTTCATTAGTCAACATGCTGACGGTGAAAAGAAGAACGATCATCAGTTCACTTTCAACCAAGAAAACACTGAAAACCTTGATATTCCAGAGCAGGTGATTATTCAAAGTCAACCCAGTCAAGAAAATTTGGGAAGAAATAATCCATCTACGGTACGGAATTTCCATACACTTCGTCATGAATTGCATCATAATATTACCAACCCGCTCCATGAAGTTGGGTGGCAATTTAACAAAAATTAAGGACTCATCAATTAACGACTCAGAATAATTAGGAACTGGGTCACTATATTGCGAAATTCCAAATGCTCAAGGCATTTAGTACCGTAAATAAACAATGAGCACAAGATATCGCTCTAATTAATGAACAGAACCAAGAGAGTACCATCAATAAAAAAAAATAAACATATTTTCATATAATTTTTACATTAACCAAATGGAAAACTCGAATATAAAATAATATCCCCGCATTAAGGCCTCATTCTTTCATAAACAATATTCAATAGATATAAATTGCCAGGGAATTCTCCAAACTTTTCATTTCATTAGTGCATGTGGTTGCCAATTTGTCGACTCGCGAACCAAAAATGGAACAATTAATGACGCTAATTAGAGAGTTACCTCCGAATGAGGGTAAATTGAGTATAATTCTGATTATTATTGAAAATATAGTTGAGAAAAGTGATTTTTTATACACGGTAACACCGTATAGCCGTTCCAACCATCACCAGTGGGTGATAAAATGGTTGCACCTGAGATTGTTTCACCTGGAGCTCAGAAGAACTGCACTGGCCCTCCGGGTGCCTCCTCCATGCCCTTGTGTATGGTGCCTCTGAGGGGTAAGAACTGCGACAACAGCAGGGCGATCCAACTCCCCACCATCACCCTATGAGCACGAAAACATCGCCCCAGGTGTTGGGCCTATGATACCTCAAAGGCCACCCCTGAACCGTTCTGTGCCATACCCGGCACCTAACCCAGGACAGCGAGAGGACCATCCATTGATTCAGCCTGGATCTACTCAAGAAGCCCAGGGGTCAAACACCCCGACCGAGCGATGGGTTTATCAAATGGGGCGTAACCTGAAGGTTACCATTAAACGTCAACTGGGTGAGTGATTTGATTTTATAGATATAGGTTTCGTTAGACTATACTCGCATGTAATTATCTTTATTCAATAATTCACCAGAGTAGAGATAAGTATAGATATTGGAAATTGTCTAAAATTTTCGTAGGTAGTAGTATAGTGTGAAAAAAAATGCAATAATTTTAATTTATAATAGAAACCTAGTTATATTATTCAGGTATAAGAATTTTGCATGAACGACTCTATATATTTATCGTAAGAGAGGTCTGCAGGTACCTACCAAAGATCATTCAAATATCTCATTCATTTTATTTGTTGATACTATAATTCACTGGGTCACAACTTAATATAAACAATTTCGAGGATGTTGTAAGATGCTCTTGATGTTTCATGGGTGAAGTTCACGTAATGATAGCGCTAGAAAGAAATACAGATCATAATCTATTTATAGCAACGAAATTCATATGTTAAAATATGGAATTTCGTCTACGAGGGATGGATCGAATGTAATGAACGCAGAGACTCGACCAAAAATATCATAACGAATACTAATGCTAGACACTTCACTCTTATAGGAAGTAGAAGGTCGTTTTAATTAGGTCAATAAATATTTAGGTATCTGAACTCGAATGCATTCAATAAGTATTAGAAGGATAGATTGATAGAGCAATATTATTACGTGAATTAACTCTTGTTGGAAATATGCATATTTGTTTCAAATCCCAAGAAATGCATATATGTAATAGGTTTATTATTAGGTACTTTACATTTGTAACATTGTTGATAGTGGCACACAGGAACAGCAAAAAAAAAAGAAGTGAATAAAAGTTAGAAAAGAGTGTACAGGGAATTTATAACCTAAGTAACTGAGCCACAGCAAAGGGGCGGGCCAAAGATAGGTAGAGGCCAGATGAATTATTACAAAAATCAATTAGTTTGAAATCTTTTCAGATGAACATTGAAATCCTTTTTCTGTACTTAATTTTGAGTAATACCCAAGGTCAACTGACATTGATTTTTGGAATGAAAGTCAGTCTTGATCGAACTCTTGATACGAAGTCTCATGTCTTGAACCAGTAACTCTGCTAAACAGTCTAGTTATACGTGATATGTAGTTGATATTAAATATTGCTTAAAAGTCTGTACCTAGTGAACATATTGTGTTGCTGCAATCGATGTGTATCGAGAATTATTGAACTTTTATAAAACTGTATTAACTTTTCATAGTGACCCGGTATAATAGTACGAGTGTACCTCATCCTGTCATCATGTATAACCAACCAATATTATGTAAGCACATCTGTTTTACTTCCATGTCAACTCTGCCTGTCCATATTATGATGATTGCTGAATAGAGATTTATGTATTTTGAACTGCCGTATTAATGTCTATATACACCAATCTTACTCCTGCCTAAGTATTCACGAACCCAGTGAATCAGTAACTTTGTGAAGACCCCTGTATAGGCCAACCCAAGAAAAGGGGTGCTTCACAGGGCGTTTGGTATGTTCTTTTAACTATGGCGAGATGAGGTATCTACGTCATAAGAAGGCCCGTTTTCAAAAGGTACTATTACTTATGTTCAAAAAATAAAACATTTCAGTTAATTTTCTGATCGAAACATTTCCAGATGTGAAGGATTCGAAATGTATACCTGTATTCAAAAACAAAGGATCCGCTAGTGATATACATAATTATAGAGCTATATGCATACAGAGTCAAATTGCTAAAATATTTTGAGCATCTTATTGTGTTAGATTGACCAAGTACTTGGAACACTTCAATCTCCTCCCAGCAAATCAAAATGGTTTTCGCAAAAATAAATCAACCTGCTCGGCAATCTCTGACTGCTTAGAGTTTATCTACAAGGCACTAAATGATAGAAAAAATGTTCTAGGACTATTCTATGACTTTAGTCGTGCTTTTGATACTATTGATCATGATTTATTAATCATCAAATTGGAAGGGTTAGGAGTTAGAGGTGTTCCACTTCAATGGATAACATCATATTTGACAAACAGAACTCAGACAACGGTAGTGAATGATGTGAAATCAGAATCAAGAACAATAAATAGAGGAGTTCCACAGGGTTCAATCTTGGGACCACTACTGTTCATTGCCTTTCTGAGCGACATTGATGACACTTGTACCTCCGCAAATCGAACGATAATATATGCTGATGATAGAAATATTCTAATGTCACACAACAACATTGACCAACTTACAAAATTGAGCAACAATGCATCTTAAGAAATAGCAAAGTATAGCCTTGAAAATGGTCTCATTTTGAATACGAACAAAACCAATTATGTCTGTTTCCTGCCAAAAAACGTATATCCAAATTATGACCTATACCTAAACTTGTCTGAAAAATCTATACAATCAGTGGAGACTATCAAGTTCTTAGGTGTTACTTTGGATAGTAAGCTAACATGGGAAGCACACATAAACACTGTATGTTCGAAACTAAGCACTACATGCTACGTAATAAAAAATCTGCGAGATACTGTATCTACAAACATCCTGAAGTTACTTTATTTTGGGCTGGTTCAGTCAACTCTGCAATATGGCCTGATATTTTGGGGGTCCTCTTGTCACTTTGGAAGGGTATTTGTATCACGAAAAAAGGTAATGAGAACAATTTGTCATGCCCATCCAATGAAAACATGTAAACCACTCTTCAAGGAATTTCAAATACTAACCCTTCCATGTTTGTATATTCTTGAACTAACTATGTTTATAAAAATGAACCAAAATGAATTCATGAGAAATGAAGATATGCATATGTATAATACTAGGAATAAAGAAATATTTCGACAGCCCTATTCAAGATTGACAGTCTGTGAAAATTCACCAAAGCATATGGGTATCAAATGTTTCAATAAAATACGAGACATAATAGATGTAAACTTGAATGATATTTCATTCAAAAATAAATTGGAGAACTTACTTCTTGAAAATGCATTTTATAGTGTGGAGGAGTTTTATAATGATTGTTGATGTTCGAATATTGTCAAAGTTTCTAATGTGTATGTATGAGGACTTTATATTTTGTCTCTGTGACTTTACCTATAGGTACACTATTTTAGCATTGTATTATTTGTAACCATTTCTTCGTTTGACTTGTCTGATGAGTTTTGTACATTGTGTATGAGCTATACCTTGTATAATCTTTGACTGACGAATAAAGGACCCCGCACATTTAGTACGTAAAATGGCTTTCGGCTAAATTTTCGGAAAATTTGATATGTTTAAGACATTATCGTCCTCATCACATAGTCCAATTTACAGATCGATCCTATGACCAGTTTTCGAGCTACAGGGTGTCAAACATTAGATTTTGGCTGTTTACAATATTTTGCATCAATTTGAATTATGTGCTCTAAGTCGTGATTATTCTTCAGTAGGAATGAACTCTTCACGTCTAATATCTACCTCATGAATCCCTCTATTCGGTTAGAGGATAATATCACATACAGAGTATTGCATTCGATCATGACAAGGTAATATTCTTGGGAAAAGACAAATATTGAAAACATTAGAATTTTGATTTTTACTCAATCACTAAAAACTTGAAAACAAACGGCTAGAATCGGCCAATTATGTGACACAGTATTGGTCTTGATCATAAACATGAGGATTCATATAATTACCTCTGATACCATCATGTCCGGTTGGCCATATATAGGGTGATGACAATTTGAAAGCTTATAGAATTGATGTAACTCAGGTACAAAATGAGATACATTTCTATAATATATGAAGTGGAAAATGAAATGTCTCATGAAATAACCCACCCCCACCAAGCCCCTGATGAGTCACAACCACCCCAACGCATATCATCTCAATAGTAGCCCATACTTATTGTGATACCTCATTGAATAGCTTGGTGAAGATACATTTCAGTGGTATCATTCATATCTCGAACTGGGTGAACTAATAAAAAATATTCATCACCTATATCATTCTGCTGGGGTGACGTATTAATTCAGTAACGTTTTGTAGTATGGAAAAAAATCGTTATTATCGAGCATTATATAAATAACCATAAAAGTAAAATTGCTTATGTGAACAGTTGGCTAGTGAAGCGAGAGAAAACTAAAATCTACAGAATGTTCTAGTAACCTAACCTAACCTAACCTGAGCTGGTCAGACGGTAAGGACACAGCTCCATTCAATCCAGCAGAACATCTCCAAGATAGAAGTTGTAAAACTGTGACATGTCCGCTATGTTTGAATTCTCAAGAGAGTTTGTATTTTGATGATTGTCAAAAACTGTAATTATTCGAAACCTCTCCAATCAACATAAATCCGCCAAAGATGTTTGGATGATATTCGAAAATTGGCTAATTGAAATATTACCTATACCTAGTCGAATTGTTCAACATAATTTTGATCTTATGAAAACATAATCATTTAGGTACTTACCTGGACTAAACATTCTGTTCATCGCCGTGTTCTCTCGCTACACCGATCTACTGTACACAAATACTTGTTTCAAATCATCTAAATTTAACTATTTCAGCAATATGTCTCTATAGTGCTCGATATTAACGATTTTATTTTCAAAAGTTATAAAATTAATACGTCACCCCAGCAGAATGATATAGGTAATAAATATTTTTTGTTAGTTCACCCAGTTCGAGATATCAATAATAATACCACTGGAATGTATTTTCACCAAGCTATTCAATGAGGTATCACAATGAGTAGGGGCTACTATTGAGATGATGAGACGTTGGGGTGGCTGTGACTCATCAGGGGCTTGGTGGGGGTGGGTTATTTCATGAGACATTTCATTTTCCACTTCATATATTATAGAAATGTATCTCATTTTGTACCTGAGTTACATCAATTCTATAAGCTTTCAAATTGTCATCACCCTATATATGGCCAACCGGACATGGTATCAGAGGTAATTATATGAATCCTCATGTTTATGATCAAGACCCATACTGTGTCACATAATTGGCCGATTCTAGCCGTTTGTTTTCAAGTTTTTAGTGATTGAGTAAAAATCAAAATTCTAATGTTTTCAATATTTGTCTTTTCCCAAGAATATTACCTTGTCATGATCGAATGCAATACTCTGTATGTGATATTATCCTTTAACCGAATAGAGGGATTCATGAGGTAGATATTAGACGTGAAGAGTTCATTCCTACTGAAGAATAAAAACGACTTAGAGCACATAATTCGAATCGATGGAAAATATTCTAAACAGCCAAAATCAGATGTTTCACACCCTGTGGCTCAAAAACTGGTCATAAGATCGATCTGTAATTTGGACTATGTGATAAGGACGATAATGTCTTAAACATATCAAATTTTCCGAAGATTTAGCCGAAAGTCATTTCACGTACTAAATGTGCGGGGTCCAAATCTTATCTATATTATCTTATCCATATACTATCGAGACATGCTCTTTCCAAAGACTCGTTCATCCAACGACCAGCAAGGCTCTGGAACACATTGCCAAGGGAGGTATTTCCCGAAGCATATTACCTCCAGAAATTCAAGAAAACCACCAATTTCTACCTCATTTTTCTTGATTCCTACGATGTTTCCTGAACATTACTACAAGATATCCCTTCTCGCGGAAATCAGAACATGAAAAAAATGCTCCATTTACTACATCGTAGTGATCTGAATGAGATAGAACAAGAGATTCACATAACATCATTTTCAAACCTTGATCCAGAGATAATTTGTGACTAAATAACATTTTCAGAGTAGAATACGCTGATTGCAACTTTCTTTGGACGTGCTTCTTGAATTTGAGTGAACTATCAATTATAATACCCAGACTTTTCCCATATTCAACAAAGGAAATGATTTTATCGTCGCTGTATAACTGCATTGTATTGAGTGTGAATTGTCTGGTGGCATTTTTGCTGAAGAACAATGCATATACGACTCAACTTGATTTATTTTAAATGAATGGTCATTGAATTCAATCTATGAAGAATTCAGTTCATGACCAACTAGCTGGACAGGCCCAAGTACATTATCACTCGAATGATCAAATTTTCTGCGTGTCATCAGCACAAAGGTATTCAGACAGCGAAGAAAATATTCATGGATATTCCAACGGATCAGACAAAGAACATCGCAACATATTCTCTGTATTATGCCTTGAAGATAAGTTATCATCACTTGCTGTTATTAATGATCTGAGGCGATCCATCTTACAGTGGAGTGAAGGCAATAGGACAGGACAAAATTCTTACAGTCGACTCCACCAAAGCTATACTTTATTGTAAGCAATCTTACAGAAACATGTTTTGAAGCTTTAAAGCTTCATCATCAGCGTTATTGTTACATAGGAGTACTAAAGTGGGAGAAAGAAGAACAATGTCAGACAAACCCTTCAAGAACGATAGGTCTATAAAACTCACCTGTTCTGTAGGAAAAAAGTTATGTTTACATATTATTTATATTATCGAAAAATGTTCAAAAAAAATTATGAAAAAGTTGAATGGGGACCGCAATTATTGTGGAACCCGTTTGTTAGGGAACTTTAAATATCATGTTGAGTAGTATTCAGAGAAAATCGACAAAATGATTATCTGTTCATGCCGAACTCTTAAGAAGACAAGAAAAATGAAATGTCAAAAATCAAACATCAAACGAATTGCATGACTTTGACATGAAGTGGCAGAGGTGACGTGGAACATGAAACAGACTAGAGATGGAAAGAGTATATCGAGATGGGAGCAATAACAAAATCATAGTTCATGAAATTTTTGGTAAACTTTAGGTATTGAATCAGTCCTATCAGATGGAATTGAATAATTTTTATTATTAAGTGTTGATAAATGTAAGACAATTGAAAAGCTTAGAACAGTCAAAATGAGTCTGTTCATTGATACAGGTCATTTTCTCGGGATTGTTAAAGGCCTTATGAATTTCGAAATTTTCAAGTAATTTGAGTTCTCTACTTTTATGACAGAAGTGTAAGAATTCAAGGTTCAAATTTGGATCGAAGGAATGTTTTTCATTGACTATGTGATTAGGGAATACGAAATTGGTATTGATGAAATCTTTTTCAGAAATTATATCCATGATTCGTTCATGTTCTGTGATTTCAGTTCTGAATTTGCGACCTGTCTGAACGATATAACATACCTTACAATTGGGTCCAGAGCATGTCAATAAAAAGACGCATAATTCATCACAATCAGGTATGGGGTCCTTAGTATTGATTAATGAACTTCTCAGATTGTTTGAGGTTTTGAAAGAGAACGTAAAATGGGTGGTTTTGTTATTATTGAGTTTCTTATTGAAAATTTCTTCAATTTCGAGAGGAACAGGGCCAAAATAAGTTAATGAGAATAGTTATTTGTTTAACTAGGCAGCAAAGTAGTAGATTGACTGCCGAGTTGAACATATAATTTTTTCTCCGATTGTTCATAATGATATGGGAGAATATTGTATTTGCGAATTAATACAATTCCCACAATCTCTTTATTCTTCCTGTAAAGTGTTCAATCAAAATAAAATTTGATAGGAATCGCAGTTGTTGGTTTGACAATTCATGAAATTTCTGACAGTTGTGCGAAAAAATATCGGTATATTTGAATTATTATATAATGGACAGTGATAGCGACCTTGAAGTATACTTACACCTCCATCAATAAGGGAGGTGGCAAAAAATATAGAGTTGAATTTGTTGCCGGGGAAGTCTCGGATGGAATATGAAGGAAATTATAAACGATTTATGGATTTTAAATTTTGCTGATACATATCAATCAGCAAAGTAACCACTTTGCTGCCAATCGGAGAAAAAAATTTTTTAGTTGTAGGAGGTTCATGATTGATATAAGGAAATTGTTCGAGAAATCCCAGCAAACACACATATGTCTGCCATATGGCAAATGGAGCTCATCAGGGTTCCGGAGAAACATCACCGCGTGGAACATATCTGCTACAAAGCTATTACATTTCATGCAATATATTTTCTTGTTCAGGTGGTTACATAACAGGAAACATATCATATACATATATGATGCTTCAAACGCCATGAAAAAAGATTGTTCAGTTGAATTTACATGTATGATGAAGGAAACAAAATCGCATGTTTCACTTATGTCTCGAAACTAAACAGGATTGTTTCTAAAATCACCAACATATTCATAACACTGGAACGTTCTGTTCTGTAGGAGTTGGTACCTAGTTGATGGAGAGAACTTCATGTTAGTTTCCTTTGAAGGTTATGTCATGCTTTGCATGTTTGTCTCGATATTATTAAACTCTCCCCATCTCTAGTCTGTTTGATGTTCCACGTCACCTCTGCCACTTCATGTCAAAGTCATGCAATTCGTTTGATGTTTGATTTTTGACATTTAATTTGTTTTGTTTTCTTGAGAGATCGGCATGAACAGATAATCATTTTGTCGATTTTCTCTGAATACTACTTAACATGATATTAAAAGTTCCCTAACAAAGGGGTTCCGCAATAATTGCGGTCCCCATTTAACTTTTTTCTAATTTTTCTCAAACTTTTCTCAATGATATAAATAATATGTAAACAAAACTTTGTTCCTCCAGAACAGGTGAGTTTTAAGACCTATCGTTGTTGAAGGGTTTGTCTGACATTGTTCTTTTTTTTCTCACTTTAGTACTCCTATGTTACAATAACGCTGATGATGAAGCTTCAAAGCTTCGAAACATGTTTCTGTAAGATTGCTCACAATGAAGTATAGCTTTGGTGGAGTCGACTGTAAGAATTTTGTCCTGTCCGACTCATTATGTTACTTGGTTGAACTGAATTTTCTATATTTTTTTCCACAAATTTTGTTCCGTTCATATGAGCTACGCGAAAAAACTCGAGTGAAATCACGATGATGAAAATGCTTCGCTTTGCTTGCTTAGGCAGTCACTTGCTTCGGACTGTCAACGCAAATTCTCTTTTCCATGAGACGAACTATTCCACATTCAGTTTATCGATAAAACCTCATAGAACGATATTTTTCCACGATTGAAATCGAATGACGAAGGTGAATCAATAAATTCCACTCCAGTTCCTGACATTGACAAAGAAATTATCATCCCAAGAGATGCTGGATAACCAAAAAATGGTCAACTCTGCGATTCGATCAAATCGGAGTAGTGATAAATGGATCACCAGCTATCGAAAGTGGTGAAAATAAGGAAGAATTTTCATTGCATGTGATGAAATTCAAGTTGTCCTTTGCCCAGAGAAATTTCAAGATCTGGTCACATCGTCGATACAATCTTTTCAATTCAGCTGATCAAAAAATTCCCAGTTGGTTTTTTATGTTATGGTTCCCAAGAGAAGGAATATTCTGTAATGTTCAGAGAACATCGTGAGAACCAAGGGAAATAAGGTAGGAAATGGCATTCTTCCTTAATTCTAATTGCATTGATGTTTCAGAGATATCCAGAGGTTTCCATATTTTTTCGATAATTGTGATTTGCCGGAACTCGGCGAACATTTGGAATTCGAATTTGCCATTTCAAGAGTTCTTTCAAGGAATCATTAGCTATTTAATTCAATGAGAATGAGCATGAGACTATGATTTGCCAATTCGACGGTTCATTGAATGGTTCGATCAGCGGTCCCCATTATCAAAAAGTCCACATGGGGCTTGTGACTTTAAGATTCGGTCGTTTAAGAGATGAAAAATTTGAAAACCAAGACAATCCGCAGGGACTGACGTCTAGAATCTGACTTCTAGTGATGTAAACGTGACTTTTGGGCTTATTGCTTATCTAAATAGGTGAGAATTAGTGATTGTTTTGGGCCAGAATCAACCGCTATTTCCTTTTGGGGGTTTTGTGTTGTGTATGTGTATGTGTAATATGCTTACCTGTCCAAGAGTTGGGTTCTTGGACGTTTGTGCCTCTCCCGGAATAGAGGATCTTGGTTTGCCGCCTTCCTGACGCGAAAATTTTCGTGATTTTCTATTCCTGCGAATGTTTCCACGACATGGTTTTTCATCTTGTCCAGTATCTTGGTGTGGTTGAGATCTCTGAAGATGGCATCATTCCGGACGATCCAGGGGGCGTTGACTATCATCCTCAGGGTGGTGTTCTCGAATCTTTGGACTCTCATCAGGTGTGACTGAGCACAGTGTCCCCAAGCTACACAGTAAACACAAACATCCTTGGGATGTCATATTCATGTCGCTCTAGGTAACAATGAGAATTACAAGAATACATCATTGGTACTGCCAGGGGACTCTTTGTTCTACAAAATATTCGCAATATTCCTCACATTTCATTGAATTTGAGACTCAAAAGTGTAGGTGGATTTGTGAGGCTTCCTAACAATGAAGAGAATCACTGAAACCCCACATTCTTGACTTTTTATATAACAAACGGCATCAATCGATTTTGATGTTGAATGAGGAGTCGCTTAATACGTACTTTGAGTTTCATTTGGCATCATAATGTGAATCAAAAGCAGTCATTGTGATTCCACCAGGACTCTCATTTCGACTCACGGATGTGATATGTGATGCCATCTTATATATCTAGGATCAATCTGTGTTAACTGGGTACTGACGCGTAGGTCAATATGGGCAGGAGAACTATTTTCTTAAGCAGGAGTTTCAGGTCCAGTCTCATTTGGCTGTTGCGTCCTATGAGGGGAGACAGATGCGCTCTGGCTCCAGCAGCTAATCGCAAGCGATCTTCCACATGGGTTCTGAACGTCATCCTCTTCTCTATCTCTACTCCCAGATACTTGGCTGAGTTTGTCCATTGCACATTCTGGGGCATTCTGTCCTATGGGGTTCTGGCGTATGTGTCTGATCAGGATGGCTTTGCTTTTTCCTGGGTTTATCTGTATCTTCCATTTGGTACACCATTCTTCCAGTTCATCAATGCACCTTTGCAGGCGTCTAGTGATGTATTCTGGGATTCGGGATCTGGTTGCTATCTCAGTATCGTCTGAATACAATGACAGGGTGCAATGTCTATTGTTGTTTGGGATGTCTGAGGTGTATAAGAAGTATAGATGTGGGCTTAGAACTGCTCCCTAAGGCACTCCTTCTTGCATAATTCGTCTGTCTTGAACTTCTGGACCGGTTTTGGTTCTGGAGGATCTTCCACGTAGATAAGAGTCCATCAGCTTCACGAGTGGGATTGGTTAATCCAGGATCATCATCTTGGCTACTAGTTCATAGTGCCAGACGTGGTCGAAAGCTTTGGCTATGTCGAGGAATACGACTCCAGTGGCTAGTCTTTTATTCAGGCCTACGGCTGCGTAGTCGACAAGTCTGGTTACTTGAATCTCCGTTGAATGTTGGCTTTGGAAGCAAAACTGTTCATTTGGTAAAACGCCAAGATCGGTGGTGGATTCCTTCAGTCCGCTTTGTATGACTCGTTCTATCACTTTGCTGGGTGCTGGTAGTGAGCTGATTGGCCTGTAGTTTCGTGGCAGGTTAGCATCTTTGTTGGGTTTCTTAAGCATGATCACTGGAGCTTTTTTCCAGGTAGTTGGGAAGTTTTCAGTCCCAAAATGGCGTTCGCTATATTAGTAAGGGCTGCTATTCCTTTTCGGGGTAGTTGCTTTAGGGCTTTGTTGGGAATATTGTCTATCCCTGGTGCCTTCTTGGTCTTCAGGTTCCTGATGATCCTTTTGATTTCCTTCGGCGTGCCGGTCGCAGGTTATCAACAGGAGCATCATGTTCTCTGAGTCGCCTAACTGCTCGTCTACATCGGGCTTCGTGCTGCAGATCGTCATTTGGGGTAACTTTTACCACAAACTGGCGCTTTAAGGTGTCGGCAAATGCCGATGTCTTATCCTCGTTTGTGTAGGCGATACCGTGCTGTCCTTGGAGGGGTGGTATGGGGGTGGGACGGTTCCTGAGGAGCTTCTGCATGCTCCAAAAGTTCCCTTTTTCCGGACTTAACGACATAACCTTTCCGGCCCAACGTTCGTTTCTTTAATTTTGCAATTCTCTCCTTACTTCTCGGACTAGGTGCTTTGCTAATTGGTTATGTTCGGGTTGCCTGGTTCTGATGGACAGTTTCCTGGCTCTGCCTTTTTCCCCTCAGCAATTTGCGTAGTTCTGGCGGTAGATCATGCTGTAGATTCCATCTGGTGGTGTGTGGTATTGTTGTGCTGGCTATCATAGCATTCTTGATGTCCTGCTCAAAGGTTTTTGTTGCCTCTTCCAGATCATTTTTGGTGACTGTTATGGGCATTGGGTCCATTCGGTCATGGAATATTCTCTGGAACATGGTCCAGTTGATTTTATTCCTTTCAATGGGTTGGTCCGGCTAATTTCCTTCTCCTGTATGCAGCAAGATTATTGGGTCGTGGTCAGATGATCCATCGTGGTGGGTGGCAATTTCAACTGGCATTTCAAGTCCTCGCAGGAGGGCTATATCAATTGTGCTCAGAGTGTAGTTGTGGTCATATCTGGTGTGATCTGGTGAAGCTAGCACAGTGGTGTCCTCGCTTCCTTCAAGGTATACTACAAGTAGTCTTCTTTTCATGTTTGAGGTAATGCAATTCCAGTTTTGGTGTTTGTGTATGGCATTCCAGTCACCGACTGCTATTGTTGGATTTCGACCAGATATAACCGTGTGTATATCTTGTGTGTAATATAGGAGATTTATTTGGGTATCGAATTGGTAAGCTGAAACTATCTGGATACTGCCGTGGTTTCGTGTTTTCACAGTCGCCATGGTTGCTTCCAGGGAATTCAGTGCTAAGGTGTTGATCGGGTAATGATCAAGGTCCTTTGTAGTCTACTCCATTCCATGTCAGGATTGTGACAAACAATATATAGGTCAATCAAAAAGGTCCTCAGCAGATAAAATCTCCTCTCACGAAAGTGATAGTAGACTACATCCTGAAATATGTGCGTTGGCAGAACATGTAAACAATTTGGATCACATAATGGATTATGGTGCAGTGAGGATTCTAGCAACTGAATCTAACAAAACTTGAAGAACTTTCATGGAAATGGCCCACATATCCCAGGTCTCTAATGGTATAAACAAACGTACTGATATCAATTATTTGAGTGAAATTTATTCTTACCTAATTTCAATTGATAACGCGCAATAGACCATTACCTAACAAAATAGTCCCATCCTTGTCTAAATTCACAGTTTCCAAATGTTGACGTTGACGTTCCTCAACAAGTTCTCAACCTCAGCAGACATTATACTTATGGACATAGCAAAAATCTCTTCTTCTTCTCTTTTTTTTTCTATTTCTCTTTCACAAATTAGCTGAAAACTATAATAGTTATAAACCACAATAACACAACTGTCAATTGACACACAAAAATCCTCTTCTTTGTGAAGAGGAAGAAACAGATATTCCCAACCTTGACAATCCGAAGAATCTGAAGAATGTGAGCAATGTGACTTTGCGGAAATCATTTTTGTTTTGACCAGAAAATTTCAAAATTAGTTTAGATGTAACAATGTTAGTCTCCTATGTTTCTATGTAATTAATTTTTTCACAATATGTCACCGTGTATTATACAATTTTATATATCGAACAACGTTGTAATCAACCTCACCAAAGATGTTTGTACAAGGCCCTGGTGGTTTTCCATTGTATTTACACTCTTCAAACATTGAAGTGTTCCTGATGATGAGTAGAAGGACTAAGCCGTTTCTGATTCAAAGCCGCAAGTAACACTCCCTAGGTGGCGCTGTAGATGTGGCGATAGTTTTAACTTCTTGATGTTTGTATTTATAATATGTATTATTCGTATGGTGACGTCATTTTTGCGCCAAATTGGATATTCCAAATTAAATAAAAAAAGCTGTGAGCTGTGCGAACGGGGAATCGAACCCCGGCCGACGGACTGTGAGTCCGAAGCGCTACCATTGCGCCACATCCACAAGTAAATGTTTGTGTTCAAGTTGGGGATATAACATGCCGGCCGGCCAGCCAGCGCGCGGGTCGCCTTCACCGGCAGACGTTGGATACTTGGTGCGCGGCGCACCGCATCGTTGCCAGACGTTCAAGTATTTGGGTGTTACTCCGTAATACGGACGTGGGCCATTTGAAGGTGTGTAATGTGAAATATTCAACTGATGTCTTATGAAAGATAACGTATTGCCGTTTTGACGTGCATAATCGAGAGTAAGAGGAAATGATACAACAATTTTCATTAGAGTGAATATACTATTTTTATTGGATAATTGAGAAACATCATTTGGGTATCATATTATCGAACCATTTGTATAAAATATCAACGTTGCGAAGACTGCAATTGTAGGATTCCCGACGGAGGTGGTGCATACAGGATGTGATGGTGTGGTTGTGATCGAAAGTTGGTACATCGTACCAGGAATCGTCGAATCGCTCCAAGTTCACAACTCTCGCATGTACATTGAATGTTGCTAGTTTATCGTCCAGAAAGTCCTTCTTTTGATGTCCTCGCACATAAATGATGTCGATGTCGCTCAGTTTCTCCCGAAGAAAATCATCCAGTAGATTGTATGCCACGAAGCCGGAAGAATATCTAAGCCCATGAATGTTTCTCTCCAAGAAACATACACCACATCGGTCTTCTTTGCTGAGAGATGAAAAGGATTTGTATGGAAGTAGCAGATAGTTACTACATTGCACTCCGATTTTTATGGCAATCTCCTTGGGACGGAATTCTTGCTCGATAATGAACCCCTGGATGTCTATAAAAGCTACTCTCATGATGCTGGTCGAACTCAAACTGAGTGGAAAACTGAGAATCAATTCCACTTTTTGATAATTTCACTGAGTGGGAGGTGCTCAATGATGTTATCGTGAACGATGATACAATAGGCTCGAGTGTTGGCGGGAAATCCTTGGGATGCCTCAATCTCAAGTTTGACATCGACAGTGGAACTTTTGACACTTTCATCTCGTCGCGAACAATCGATAACGAAAAGAGGTTGTTTATTGGCAAACTCTGGGTAACCCAGGAGTGGAGTGTGTAGCGAGGTGTTTTTATAGCTGTATCCAAATTGCGTATAGTTGAAGTACGCCTGTGGAAAGGCTCCTTTATCGAAGGCCAGCTGCATCTTTTCCTTTGGATAACTTTCTCCATTGAGAGTTAATGTGATATTCGTTATGTTTGCGTGATTGAATATCGTAGGATCAGTATTGACTTTAGTCAGATCATGACCTGTTTGAAAGCAAACAATGACATATCGAGGGCTTTCGAGAAACGAAGAAGTTTTGACCGCCCATATTTCATTGGTGGCGCCTGTCGTGAGAGAAGGCAACATATGTAATTCCCATTTTCTGAAGGGTATTAGGATGGGGGTGTCAGCTTTGATTGCCTTCAAGAGTTGTAGTTTGATTTGATCGTTTGGAAATAATCTTTTCACTTTGAGTTCCACATTTTCGATTTCCAGTTGTACTTTTGTGGGCACAACAGCTGCGCCCACAGCAGTTTCGGTGATTCTGAAGCAGTTATTATCGTTTCCAGCTCGCACCAAACGAATAGAATGTTTACCATAGGAGACGCACTCATAATCGTTGAAAATATTCAGCAGATGCTTCAATGGAATGAACATACTGAATGCTAAACTTGTCGCCTTTATGACATCAACGTTATTGGGGTAGGTCCAACCTGCTATAGCCAATTGTTTCGTATCTTCAGCACTGTAGCACAAATAGCCTCTAACGGTGCTAACAGTTCCAACATCGCGCACTGCTTCCAATTCCTTGCCATTCTGATCATAACTGATGGATTGAAACATGTAGGCACCAGCATTATTGACAAAAGCTACATGTCCAGCACCTTCAGTTCTCGTTACTTTTCCGCTAATGTGCAAAATACTTTCATAGAGAGCATCGAAAGCATCAGACTGATTAATGTTGATTTCTATGACATCATTATTGCGGAACGACTTGACGTAAGGGTAGTATGTTCTCCATTCGACCTTTTGTATGGATTCGTCGACGTGAGGCTTTCGGAATATGTTGAACACTTGAGAGGATAACATGATAGCCGAGTGACTTGAGAAATGCTATATTCCGCGTACTGAGTGGGCGGCGGGCAATGTGTTTGATGAATGTCTTCTTGAAGACTGAAGGAGCAGGAACGGAGGTGCGACTCTTATAAACACTCAGGACCATAATTTTTTCAGTTCCAATCGGATGATGACTTCTTCGTTTCGGAAATTGACCAGTTGAAAGTTTTGATCGAGCACTCTGAGCGTGATGTTGTAGATTTCGTTTGTATGGGCAGCGATGGGTAAATAAATGAGGTGATTCGGCGTTTCGTCGATAGCGTAACCAGGGTCAGCATCGATGGCAAATTCGTAGATCGTGTGAGATGGTCTGTCGTTGTAGAAGGCCCCTGAGGTGATGTTGCTATCGACATGTATTGTTCGAACTTTTATAATATTCACAGGCTGATCTGACACATGATGAATGTCATTTTCCAAGATTCTCGACGAAAACCCCAATATGTTGGCCAAACTATTGTTCTGAGTGAAATCAACTACATGATGTTTGCAGAAAATTTCACTCTTCAAAGTATTATTATTCGGTTTGAGATAGAAAAGGTCTTCAGGCTTCTGCGATGGAGACAATGACATCATATTTTTCGATGCAGGTGGTGGTACAAGATGTTTTCTGATCAGCTTATCAATATCTTCAATTTCGTAAGCTCCAGTAGGAATATCGATACTTTTTCTCCGTTTTTTGTCACCGTTTTCAAAATAATAGAACTTTGTACCTTCCTCGATGTTGGGTACGCTGTTGTACGAATGGAAACTGAGTAGAGCTAAGCCATATTCAGAATCGAGATCCAATGGAATTGGAGGTGAAAAATCGATAGAGAGCGTCGAAGAACGACTCTTCAATGTCAATATCAAAGACATGACTGATGGCTCAGTGTAGAGGTATGTATAATTTAAATAGTTTGGTTTTCATTTTCATCATTTTAATTTCGAATTCAATAGAAATGCTAAACATAAATGACCACAATTGATCTGATTGTATTTCTGATATACATCATTATTATAGAATATCTGCACGTTGTTTCCGAAATATTCGGCTAATTCCTTCGGCGGTTTCAGACAACCATACGAATCGAAATAATGAACAATATCCCCATGTTTTTTATAAGCTACCCAATGGGTACCAGGATTGATGGAGGAATCTAAATTCATGACTGCACACTCACAACGTCGCCATGGGCGGGTAGGTAGCGTGTCTCGCATGAAAACTCCTCGAAAATATGGTATTTTGAGTTGTTTGGCGTATTTTACAATCTCTTCATCATATAATGCTCTATTGGGTAGCTTGGATATCAGTTTTTTTGTTTCTTCAAGAATAATCCAGCTCCACAGCTGCCACCTCCGCCGCCGCGACCACCACCCCCTCTCTTTTTCAAATACAGTCCATATCCTTTACGTGTTTTACGTAGATACACACCGGAACCCAGATGCTCCATAGCTTGATTGTGACGTTTATCCTCTTCCAGTTTTTTCCTCGCATTCTTGGTATCGATTACTGTCTTTGCGATAGCGCTTGCTCCCCCAGCCAACGATCCTAAAGCCGATAGGCCTGCAAATAGTGGTATCAATGGTAGGAATCCACCACTTTTTCCTGTGGCAGGCAGTGGTATTATTCTGGGAATTCGAATTTTTTTACGACCTCCAACTTTTTTTATTGCCTTATGGGCTGCACGCAAAGCTGCTGCAGATGATCTACTTAAACCACTACCTTGATGACTACCACCGTCAGCGTTGCTGTCAAAAGTTTTTTTCAGAGCATTCAGCACATTTTTCACGATTTTGGAGAATGGGTGCTGCTGCTGCTGCTGCTTCGACACCCCCATGCCAAGTTTTCGTTTTGTCTTCATACCGGTGGTGACGAGCCAAGCAGCAGCTTTTTCACCAATTTTCGCGTCTTTCGATTTGACACGTCCCCAAGCTTTATTTTCCAGCACTCGATCGGCCTTATGACGTTCTTCCAAAGTGTTGTTCTGAGAGTAGGCTATATCGTGCTCTTTACAGGCTTCGTCCAAGGGGTTTATGCCTATATCTCCACGTTCTAGTCGTTCTTGTAATTTGGTTCCTGGACCGCAATACGAATAACCAGGAAGATGTAATTCGAATGGTAGTTTATTGATGAGTGTATTGACTATACCTTCACCGCGGTAGATCAACATTAAGAATGAGCACTGATGTTGGAATTCACCTCCATTTATAAAAGCCCTCAATGCTCTGTGAATTGTCACACATCATGAGAGTCGTTCAACAGAAAAAGACGCTACCAATCGAAAACTTGGACTACTTGAATGACAGCAGTAGCGGAATCGATCGAGGTAAACATGGTGTCCTGTTACCACACTCATTTCGCGCCATTATTTGTGGCCCAAGTGGATGTGGAAAAACAAATGCTGCACTGTCATTGTTGTTTCACCCCAATGGCGCCAAATTCGAAAACGTATACGTGTACTCAAAGTCACTGTACCAACCCAAATACCAGTTGCTTGAAAAGATACTGAGAATGGTCAAAGGTGTTGGATATTTTCCATTTAAAGCTAATGAGGAAATTATGGGTCCCAATGAAGCCAAACCAAATTCCATTTTTATTTTCGATGACATATCGTGCGATTCACAACAGAAAATTCAAGAGTATTATTCCATGTGCCGTCATCGAGGTATCGATGCTATATACATAGGACAGACGTACAGTAAAGCCCCCAAGCAAATGTTGCGAGACAACACCAACCTAGTGGTGCTCTTCAAACAGGATGAGGTGAATTTGAAGCATGTGTTTGATGAACACGTCTCGCCCGACATGACATTCGATCAATTCAAGCGAACTTGTGCGGATTGTTGGAATGAAAAATATGGTGCAATGGTTATTGTTAAGGATCACGATCTGAACGCAGGTCGCTATCGTCAAGGCTTCGACAAGTTCACAAAAGTATAAACCCGATGTGATAACGCCTATTTGTCAACATGAAACCACTCAGCAAAGAGGTCGATATCGTTCGCAAAAATAAAATCAATGAAATAGCCAAGGATATAAAAAAGAAATATCTGGCTCTGAAATTGGGCAAATCAGAGGAGGATGAAACGTTGCAGAAATTCTTCAATCCTGTATCTGCACCACTAAAAGAAATAATAGCAGCAAACACTTCATTACACAACGCAGTCATCAAAAATGAACCTCTACTACCGAAAAAGGAAGAGAAAGTTGAAAAGGAAGAGGAAGGAGAAGAAGAAGAAGCTTATGGGCTACCTTTTCAGAAACTTGAACGTGTTGCTAGTACGAGTGGTGAAAGTTTTGGTGATGAAGTGTTCGAGGGAGATGAAGGAGAAGAAGAAGGTGATGTGGAGAGCTTCGATCCTGCAGCTATTGAGGCATATCTGGAACAATATCCTCCAATTATTATTCCATTCATGAAAGAACATTGGACAAACAGCAATAAAATAGACAAGATATATGGTCCTATATATGATTCGAGCAATTCAAAATGGAGGCTCGGCTACAAAGAAATCGATTTTGATGCACGTACTGGCTACATCAAAATTGATGGAAAACAAGTGAAAGGATCTCCTGGTATATATGAGCTGATATTCTACGATGTCCCTGAAAATTACAATAAAGATGATCTGTATGGGTACAAACAAATTTTGGAACTATCAAAGGCCCATCTGAATGTAAATGGGAAGATCAAACACAGTCCACGATTCAAGTACAGGGAAATCGTTAGACCTTTGTTTCTGCCGCCACCACCATCAGCAGCAGCCGCAGCTTCGCAAGCAAGAACACGACGTGGTACAACGGGGCGGGGCTTGAAGATTCACCGCAATATCAAGAACAGAGAACCCATGATGATTACGTACAATACCAAGCCTGTGGAATACATCTATTGGGATGACCCCAATGAGTTGTGTGAACGTTTGAGATTGCTCATAGCATCAAAGCAGGCTGGAAATACTTCCCTCGACAATGAGATTGTATCCATCATTTCTGAACTGAAGGAGGCAAACATTATACAATAGATATAAGTTTATGAAATATCAGTCATTTCAAAGATGACAATCGATAAGTTCGGACGTAGTTCGGATAGAAAACGAAAACTGGTGGTGATTGCATCAGGTGATGGTGGCTTAGCACATACTCCTAAAGGCGATATAGATTTCGGTAATTTGAATTTGTGCAATGTCAAAACACCTATTTTGAAAAAGGATGCTGCAAACAAGGAATACGTGGACCAGATAAAAAATAACATGAAACAGTCCCTAGCGCAAATCCAGACAGATTTCAAGAGTGCAACTGATGTGTATTTCAAAAGAGTTGATGACAAATTCACAAAAGTGAATGATTCTCAGAATACCCAGTTGGTGGAGTTGACCACCAAGCTGGAGAATACAGCTATGCAAATGACACATTTTCTCAAAGAATCGTTGCCCAAACTGGAAAAAGATGTGAACTCGAATGCAAAGGGCATAGCAGATGTTTTGAAATTACTCGAAGATAATACTAAAAGTATAAGTACTCTGAAGAATGAGCAGCAACAAAGTCATCAGACAGTGATTCAGCTGGCTGATAACGTTGCTCAGATCGGAGATGACCTTGCAAAGAACGTGTATCAGACCGTTGATTCGAAACCACCATTATCAAGCCAAGTAGTGTCTATGAAAAATACATAAATACAATGTTTGCCTTCAACTGTGTCATTCAATTACCTCCCTACCTCCCATCCTCCCCATATATAAATAAACTATGATAGTATGTCACAATCTCGGGAAAAAATCGAACTTGTCAACGAGTTACATAAACCTGCCCGAAAAAACTACCCACATCGACGAACTATCATTAAAGGTATAGATGATTTATGGCAAATGGATCTAGCTGAAATGCGTCAGTATGCAACACATCGGAATCGAAATTTCAAACTAATTATGGTTGTGATTGATTGTTTTTCCAAATACGTTTGGACTCGTCCATTGAAAACGAAAACTGGCGAGGAAATAACAAAAACGTTTGCAGATATTTTGACGCATACAAAACGTTGTCCAAAAAATTTGCAAACAGATCAAGGAACCGAATTTTACAATAGCAAATTTCGCAGTCTGCTCAAAACGTACAACATCAATCATTATAGTACGTACACCATCAAGAAAGCAGCTATAGCGGAACGTGTAATCAGGACATTGAAGGAGAAATTATTCAAATACTTCAGCTTGAACGGCTCCTACAAATGGATAGACGTATTACCTACCATTACAGCAACTTACAATAATACACGTCACAGTAAAATCGGTTGCAAACCATCTGAAGTCAACAAATCCAACGAGAAGCAAATTCTGAAAAGATCGTTTACTCACTTGAAAATTGCTGGCCCGCGAAAACTCAAACTCGGTGACATTGTTCGCATAAGCAAAGCTAAGCATGTGTTCGAAAAAGGATACACCCCAAATTGGACTACTGAACTATTCAAAATCATCAAATGCAAAATAACCAATCCCGCCACATACATGTTGGAGGACATGCAAGGTTCGCCAATTAGTGGTGCTTTCTATGAAGAAGAGTTGCAGAAAACTGCAAGCCCCAACATCTATCTGGTTGAAAAGGTGCTGAGGAAGAAGGGGAAAAAAATGTATGTGAAATGGTTGGGTTTAGACAACAAACACAACAGCTGGATCGAAAACATCGATTTAGTATAGGATTTAATGGAAAAGACGAACAGTTTCACACGTTCCATAGGGCCTTTCATTGTTGTTGTGTGTGTGTGTGTTTGTATGTTTGTCAACCACATTTCAAACTGAAAAAACACATCACGTGATTTTCAACTATAAATATGCCCATGAGTCTGAACGACATTTCAGTAGAGAGTTCGAAATGCCTCCTAATAGTAAATATATCAGCAATTGCAGCAGCATCAGTAGTGTTGACATAGAGTTTGATGATGGTGATAGCAGTAATAGTAGTGATGATTATAAAAAGACTCTCGAGGCCATCGATCACGCCTTGAACAGGTACGAGAATGCAGCCCAGCAAGAATTCGATGTGAGTACTACTAATAAGACGCTGTGCTACAAATTCGATGTTCAAAGTGAACATCCCCTTTTGTTGATGGTGTTTCCCACACCCTGCTTCGACATTCGATGTGGCCTGAGTCCTTCAAGAGACTTCACTGCTTGTGTGATTCTGAAACAAACATTTTCACCCAAACAAATATCATTCAGCACGTTTGAGTGGGCATCTCTCATCGAAATATTGATTGAAATCGAGCAATCCTTCTTCAAAGATGTTGGGAACAACAGCAGCAGCAGCATGCATCCAGATGGGTACAATCCTGTGAGAATAAATTGTGGGGACTGTGTGGAACTTTACCAATTCATGAGCTGTGGAGTGAAACAAATTTTTATTTCCAATGGTACTATTGATATGACAATGACTGGAGATGATGTCATGCAAATCCTGCAAACACACAAGGGTGTGGTTTCCGATCGGCTTGCCATGTTGAATGCCCTTAACTTCAACGATTATTACCTCAATGTTTTTAACATTGCCAATTCATGGTTGTATGGAAATAAAACTACTTTGACGCTTGCAGAAATCATCAATGGACTTTGTGAAGTATCACCTCCAGAAAGCATTTATGCCACTGCTTTACGTGAATATATATTTTATCACCATTCTCAGAATTGACTCATGTAATGGAGAATATTTATGTAATGAATAAAACGCAGAGATTTTCTGGAATATATTTTTTTTCATTTCCCATCACAATTACATATACAAAGTTAACATTTCCCACCACAATTTTCACAAGAAGCATAATATACATTTCCCCCATAACAATAATATGTACAATATTTCCCCTTCCATCCTAGTAATATTTTTTATTTATTTTTACAGAAAATATAATCAAACACCACAATAATACAAACTTCAACATTATCTCCTATCTCCATCCACAGTAACCTAATATTTCATATTCAACAAATTTTGACTTTTTTGTGTTTATGGAGATCATGATAGCATTCGTCACGATCTTTCAATTTGAATACCACGTTATGAAAGTCAATTTGACACCAGTTGGACTTGTCTTGAAATAAAGAATGTAATTCATAACTGACAACGATTTCATGCTCAATATTCGCGGTAAAATTCAATTTTTTATTATGAAAATCCAACAATAATATTGTTAGCGATTTCAGACATCTTTTACATACAATTAAATTGAACTCTTCAAGTTTATAATACTTTTTCAATGTGCAATAGCAATCCCTATCACAAAATGGTTCCAAATTATCTGCATCTAATAACGCTTTCCTAACATCGAGAGGTAAGTCAAGTTCCCTACAATACTCAGGAAAATCTATCAAAATATCGTCACTGTAAGAGAGCGATTCGCGATGAATTTTCGACCATTTAAATTTTGCATAATTGTCTAGCACTTTTTTAGTTAGTGGTGGAGGTAATGGCGACCAAAGTATGAAGTGAACAAGTGATTTCAGGTTTTCGCAGATCGTTTTAACACATCGGTCCTGTAGATTCATTGTTACTGTAATAGAAGAATAAATGATAGAAACTACACGAAAAAAAAAAAAAACGAAAAGTCAATTCAAACTGAAATGTCCCCAGGGTAAGGTATCGAATGAATTGTCCATGAGTTTTCTCTTATCGTCATGTGGACTCAGACCAATTTTGGATTGTTCGATGGAGTACACATTGTGGGCGTAAGAACGAATTGTTCGCTGGGTTACATTCTTCTTCTTTTCATTTTTTAAACAATCTACATAATCCTCGAATGTTAAACCATTTTTGACTACACATTTTTTGACTCCTTTTGACTTTTTAATTATTCCAAAATTTTTCATTTCATTATTTAAGCGATCCTTATTAATTCCTTTTCTCTCCAAACGTTTTCTTTCTCTCTCGATATCCTCATCATCTTTTTCTAATTTGTAGCTATACATTTTGGAGCGTAACCCAGCAAAATGAGAAATGATCCTACCGTTAGCCTCGTCTTTGAGCAAACCCAATACCTTCTTATTGGCCTGAGGAATCCCATAAATATTGTCTGGAGCATAGTCTGATGTATCGAATTTTTCAATGTTTGAGGCAATCACTTCTTTATATACATCGTCACAGACAATTTCATAGATGAAACTGTCCGTGTCAGTGTACATAAGTTTACAATTTTCTGCTCCGATCTTTGGCAGCATGAAATTATAATGGAAATCAAACATGACAATTTTTGATAAATCTAGAATGGTCATACCAATGTAAAGAGGCTTATTGAATACTAGCTCAGACTTTTTCAATTCTATGGCCATGAGGCTGTCATCGAAAACTGTACGATTGTGAAATTTGGGGCTGGCAATCAAATTTTTGGCACCATAACGGCCTTCATATTTTTGAACTAATTTCACAACGCGATGATTACGGATATTTTCCATGGTCTTCCCGAACACCGCATTGTTCATCAATTTCCGCAAATCTTTCTCGAAGTCGCTTGTAGCTAAAGTCCTCAATCGTGTATTTAGAGCAATGTAGGACGCTAGCCACGGTTTTTGCTTGAATTTCAGGACTCTATGGATTTTTGTGAGTTTCAATCCATGTTCCAAAGCCTGCTTCAAGTTTCTGTAATGTAGGGTGTATTCTTTTTTGTTGTGAAGTGTTGCCATTAATTTTGATAATTTGGAATTTGGCGGAGTGCGATGTTCGGGACAGAATGGAAAGTCTTTATGCAAGTCATGTAACTCCTCAGGATACTCCAAATCTACTTGGAGAATGTAGCCTTCATCAGCATCATCGGCAATTTGGGTGACGTCAATGTTGGTATCATCAACCCAAGTGAAACCTCCATAGGGGAGCGGTTCACTCATAGCTTTACCATACAAATTATTCACGTCGAGATAAAGTAAATATTTCGATGGTTTATTGGAATCATAAGTGTTTTGATATTTATTGTTTGCCTCGCTGTATCTATTGCAGCAAACCGATATCCCTCCTCTTATCGATTTTTCAATAAACATCACCATGTCTATGTCCTTGAGAATTTCTAATTTACACTTCGTATACTTGAGCATACAATCCCACGTATATCCCGGCATGGTGTAATACCAAGCTGGGTCGAGAGAGTATGTTTTTAAGGATGATTCTCTAAACTTTTCCATAATATCGGCGAGAAGAAGAATATCGGTTCGCATATACAAATCACTATATTCTCCAAGCGTCTTCATTTCGAAAGCCTCCCAAACGTTTTGAGCGTGAGCGTAGTCATCATCAGAAATATCAATGTCATTCAATCGATTGTAAAAATTTTTAATAGTAGGTAACTTACTGTCATTCAATTTGTGTGAACTATCAATATAATCATAGGGAAAAACACCTTTTCTTGTGAGCAACTTGAATTGACTTTCATTTACATTGTGAAATTCTTTTTTCAAAATTTTCAAATCCTCAATGTTCATGGTTTTTGCAAGAGCATCGAGACCTGCTCCAAGGAAACGAAATGAATCAATGAATCTAAATTTTATGCTGGTTTCCGAATCATGTTGGGTGAAAGATATATATTTTTCCATGTTGACTGGAAGCACACTCACACTTACACGTTTGGAAATGTCCCGAATTATGAAATGGGAATCATATCCTGATAGGTTATGAAATGCTATCGGTACAACGAACAGTTTTCTAAATTTGAGGTTGCATGGAGCTTGGTGGGCAAGGCCTCTAAACTGACCAGAAAAATGGTCGTGGTCACGTACGACAATGTCTTTATCAGTGAACTTTTTCTCACAAATATGGCAAACATCAGTTGCGACGCCACTGGTGTTGCCAGGCTTCACTATCATTGGAACTATATCTTTTATTTTTGATTGAACAAATTTGGCAACATCTGACATTTCTTTCGCGAACCAATCCATGCAATCCTCACCTCGATAGCCCTTATAAAATGAAAGTGAGTCATCATAGGAACATTTCAAATAATATCCAGCACTATATGTCTTATGATGTTGGTATTTCAAAGTTATTTTGGAAATTTTCGAATTACATTTCTCCAACTGTGATTCAAAGTCAGCATAAATTATGAATGGACAAGTTTGTTTGTATACATGGTTCCTAAATTCAACAGAATCATAATTTGGAAAAGAAATTTTTTCGTTATTGATTTTTTCGCATAAGGCTGCATGACTATCAAGCTTCTCCTGAGAAGGAAAATAATTGAGACATCTGTCGCAAATGAATTTTTTATGATTTCGTTTGTTAACTTGGTTGGATATCAAACGTGATAAGTTCTTTATCCAACAGTAGTGGAAATTGATTGGAATATCTTCATCATGAACGGGAGGTGCCTCATAATCATTCAATTTCGAAAAATATTTATCTTGCATCAATAATAAATTAACATGTCTATCCAATTTATGCTTGGTCAATCTGATAGGTACCACTGAATAAAATTCTTTATCATTGATTATATTCAACTCCAAACCATAAACATTGATGGAAATATCATTCAGTTTTTCAAATTTTACAATCTGAGATAGTTTAATTGGAATATCTAAGCCATTTGTATCCAAAACTGTAGAATAATGCGGATAATTTGATAATCTTTGGGTGTTTTTCGCTATTGGATATAAAGCGCTGACTACGCTCCAGTAGAAGCATGCCTTATCATTATTTCTTATGTTAATGCAAGCATGCTTCCTCTCAATTTCTATAGGTAATTGGATGTAGGATGAGCCGTTCCCCATTTCATATTTATTGGTCGCTACTTCCAAAGAAATTATCTCCCTCAAAGCCCACCCGCTATTTTTTTCAGCGAATTCGCTTAATTTATTAAGCACTACATCGATACAATTAATTTTGAACCACTCCTCCAAATTCGTTCCTACATCCACAATGCCATTAGGTGTGTTAAAATATTTGCGATCAACCATTTCCACATCATTAGTTGTTTTAACGAAATCGCCACAAAATGTAAAATTAATTTTCAACATGGAGAAGTTACCCAAAATTTTCGAAATTTTCTTCTCGAATGATTTGAAGCAGTCTGCCAGAAAGTCTATGATTTCCTTATGATTCAAATTGATAATAAGCCCTGTTTGAATTCTCGATTTGAATGCAGAATTTACGTTTATCCATCGAACTGTCTGTTTTCTCAAACCTGAGCCGACATGACGACGATAATTATGTTGTTTATTTGATGTTCTGATAAAGAATCTCATTCGTTTGAGCTCGCCTATTTTAGTTTGAATTTTTCTTCGTTGTCCAATTGAAAATGGAATTTTTTTCATGGCTGAAATGCATTTTCTGATATGTGAATCGATAGATTTGAGGGCAAATGAGGCTATATATTTTGACTGGTTATTTCTAATGAACAAGAGGGTCTCATCAATTTTGGTCAAAGTTCGTTTGAAATTTTCCATTATGATTGTGGTGTGTTGAAAATATATTCGAAAAAATAAAATAAAAAATATTACTCACTCTCAAGAAGTCTGAACAATCTCAAACGAAGCCGCCGGATGTGATTTTCCAGTTGAGACCTCCCCTCGGAATATAAGGGAGTACGTTTCAGGTGTAAAATCGCCAATGTGGGGTAAATATACCCCCGTCACCCTATTCGGCAGGAATACCACCGACTCCTCCAACTCCAACAGAACCGACGTGCCGAATCTGCCGTCCACTACTTTGGCTGCTTTGATTGCGTGTGGTTTTCCAATTGTCAGATCTGTGAGTTTCTGTACTGGTTTTCTTTGCACCAGGGACGATTGGTTCAACTTCGCTAGATCCATCTGGAGAGAAGAACGAGATAAAAAGCATATTTTTCCATTTCAAAAGGCGAACGGTCTATAATATGGCAGAAGACCTATAATATTCGCAAGAACTCGCAAGAACTCGCAAGAACTCGCAAGAACTCGCAAGAACTCGCAACGAAATGGAAATACCAAAAATTAAATACGCGGAATCATGAAATACCTTTCAAAAGAAAAAAAAACTCAGAATGAGCTAAAAACGTCCATAATTATGTACTCGGAATCGAGAAATTATTTTCAGAACTCAAAATAAAAATCAAAAGGCCAATAGTAGATCTTGGGTAGAAATAGACACTTTACTTTACTAAAGGTACTTACTGTTATCGGTTTTATGGAAATTGTAGGGGTACTCTTTCACTGATGCTGCTTGCAAAAGCTAGGTTGTGGTTGCTGCTGTTGGACTGCTGCTGTTGGACTGCTGCTGTAATGAAAAAAAGCCAATTATATACGCAGAATCGTGAAAAAGTCGAAACTTGTGCGGGGTTAGGAAGAGCGGGACTTACAGCTTATAGTGGAATCCGAACCACTTCTAGGTCATAATGAATGACGAAAGATCTCCATAACATTTGCAACACACAATGAAACGAAAAAAATCAGCAATTATATACGCAGAATTGTGAACTTATCTCCAAAACTCGAAATAAATACCAAAAGGTCTATAATATTAACAAAGAACTGGAATGGAATGAAAAAAGCAATAGTCAAGTACGCTGAATTGAAAATACACAGATGGGGACTCAAAGAGATTTTGTCAAGAAGGTATAAATTATTTATTTAGGCTAGAAATGAGCACTTTCATGAACGCAAAATTGTGAACTTATCTCCAAAACTCGAAATGAATACCAAAAGGCCTATAATATCAACAAAGAACTGAAATGGAATGAAAAAAGCAATAATCAAATACGCTGAATTGAAAATACAGATGGGAACTCGAAGAGATTTTGCCAAAAAGGTATAAATTATTCATTTAGGCTAGAAATGAGCACTTTCATATAAAAAAAAGGTACTTACCGGTATTATGGAAACGAAACTGCACTGGATAGTAGGATGTTTGCTGTTGCTGCATTCACTGTTGAACTGAATATGCTACAGCGCGAATTGGTTTTATAGGCGGAGATAGCGTGAGACCGGAGAGTGGGCATGTGGCGATCGCGTCATGTTGATTAATATGCGCATATGTAAGCTGTTTTGCAATCTCGAGATATCTCCGCTATAATGAGCCAACGGAATAAAAAACATCGGCTGTGGAATGTTGATTTGAATATAAATTTGCATACCATGCGAAGCGAATGGTAATCTCGTGATATCGCCATTAAAAAATAACGACTTACAACACATGTGAGAGGCCATCAGGGCTATCTCTCAACTGGTTGCGCAAACATTCCTCGAAGAGGATGTAGATAAGGAGTGGCCATGTGGGTTTTAATTGGAATAATGTGTTTATTATGCAAATTGATAATATATTTCCAAGACATGAAATACCCATTAAAAATAATATACAGAGACTAACGAACGAAATAACAACCTTCAGCCATATGATATGAGATTTTTTATTCGATAATATACAGACAAGATTGAGCTTGTTTCTCGTCATTTTCTACAGAGAAGTTGTACGATTTTAATCAATACTATCAAAACTAGAAATGACAAATTGATATATGAAAACACGTTGAACAGAGAATAGAATTTTTCATGGTCCTGTGATGGTGCCAATGGTGGTATTGGTGGTGAGGCTCTAAAAAACTGCCATTGATTCAGCTCGCTGAAGGTCCTATCGTTGAAAATCAATCTGATTTTATATTTCGTTCCATTTTCTGGTACTTGTATTGAAAATACCTCCATCTGACCGTCATTGATGAGTTCTTTCCACATAGAAATCCACTGACATGACTCGTTATTGAAACAAATTCCTGCCTCGCTGACTTTGTTTGGCACATTCATGTACAAAATGTCCCCCATCATTGAAAACAGCAATACGAATGATGCTTTCAGAATAGCCATATTTTTTTCGTTGTGGTTGATAGTGGTATACTTCTCGTAGTAATCACGTCTTCCAATAGAGCTATTTTCGAAAAATTCCTAATCATCAGCTGTTTATCTTCGTAAAGTTTTATTGTCACCTCGAGTTCTCTTATTTTCTTCTGGAATTCCTCCAGCTGACGTTTGTACTCTGCCACAGACATCTGAAAACTGCCACAAAACATGAACCTATTCCATTTTTGCGTCTCGATGAGCATGCGCATACGCAGTAGGAAAAATGCTTGCATTTTCGACATGCCATTCCATCGACTACATCATCTAGAGGAGATATGGAAAAACACCTTTTTCTACAGCAAAATGTTTTTAACAATTTGGGACAATCATATTCCAACGAGGCTCCCATCATTGCTGAGGGTTTAGTTGAAATAATGCGTCAACTACTGATGTTCAGAGATTTATACCTATTCGATTGCTTTTCATCAGTCTGCCGATCGAAGAAAAATATGAAGTCTGAAATAGCAGTGCTCATTGACTTCCTCAAATCTCCTACTGAAACTCTAACGACATTCACCGATAAAGGAGCTGTACCAGTTTTCCGCAATTTTCAAAATTCTAAGTCATTTTTCCCTAGATTCTACGGAAATTACACGACGCATGGAGGGAAGCCCCATAAGAACTATGGAAAGCGAAGCATATTTTTCCCCAGATGTACGGACTTTTTTCGTGAATTTTAAGCTCAAAAATAGCAAAAATGGTTCTTTATATAATATACACTGTGAACCCAAGAAGATACATTCCAATAGAATGTCTCATTGAATTTGCAGATCCTTGTGGACTATTAGCGGTGTGGCATAAACTCCCTCGAGAATATTGCTCCAACTTTAACCTACACATCAAGCTGCCATGTTTTTTGTTGCATCCTTCCACTCTATCGATTATGCACGTCAAAACGGCAATACGTTATCTTTCATAAGACATCAGTTGAATATTTCACATTACACACCTTCAAATGGCCCACGTCCGTATTACGGAGTAACACCCAAATACTTGAACGTCTGGCAACGATGCGGTGCGCCGCGCACCAAGTATCCAACGTCTGCCGGTGAAGGCGACCCGCGCGCTGGCTGGCCGGCCGGCATGTTATATCCCCAACTTGAACACAAACATTTACTTGTGGATGTGGCGCAATGGTAGCGCTTCGGACTCACAGTCCGTCGGCCGGGGTTCGATTCCCCGTTCGCACAGCTCACAGCTTTTTTTATTTAATTTGGAATATCCAATTTGGCGCAAAAATGACGTCACCATACGAATAATACATATTATAAATACAAACATCAAGAAGTTAAAACTATCGCCACATCTACAGCGCCACCTAGGGAGTGTTACTTGCGGCTTTGAATCAGAAACGGCTTAGTCCTTCTACTATGATGGAAATGAACATTTCCGAAAGCTTGGATAAACTTCAAAGAGTATTTCTTTCACACTGCTGCTAGCTCCAATATACATTGGTTTTATATATATATATACATCAATTTTTTGTGCTCATGGATGAATCTGAGAATATTTCTTTTCAATCAAAACAATTGACATTGATTCTCATATTTTTCAATAGAATATCGACTGAGGAATACCCAAATGTTTTTTCAGCTTTGATAACATTTTTCATAACGTTGATCTCAAAGTCTGAATTGTCTAGTATGAATATGGTTGTACCTCCTCCGGAATTCACAGTTCTATACGAATAATCAGTGAGTTTATAGTTTAACAATCTGGTCATGGATAGTCCATCCTCATTGATCCTAATTCATTTCATTTATTTACTTCCTTGAGTGATTTTGAGAGGCTGGTTTCTGGAAATTTGTGTCTGATCCTTCCTTTCGAAAGATGAACTGGTTAACAGCCGCTCCCACAAGCCAAATATGAGTATTATAAACTTCCTCGACAAAGTTCAATGGAAATGAAACAATTGAAGCGGTCGAGTCTGCCCTTTTGCTAAGTGAATCGCATTCGAATAGGATCTCTGGTGCCGTTTCCTTCAGGCAACTTTCCAAATCCCCTGGTGATAAAGAGGCATCCAGGCGATATACGTTTAGGTATCCTAGTCTAGGAACAGTTTTGATATTAGTTACCTCGCGGTTTGAACCAATAATTATTGGTCTACGTCTATTTAATATTCGATGTATAACGACTTCAAATTCATCATTAGAGTTAGGCATCACTTGATCTTCAGGGTGTCTATGAGCCGCTGACTCATCTGCGAGATTATCAGCATTTACTTGAAAGTTTTGTTGTTCAGGGGAATCCGTCATGTTGATAGCACTGGTTTCCAATGCTGTAGCATGTTGCGAAGCTTCTTTCAGATTTTGTTTTTTTGTTGCACTGTGTCATCGGAATCTGTTGTATGACTCGTTGTTCGTTCAGTCATTTCTATATTTGAATGATTCACAGTAGATGGCGATGGTGGTATCATTGCTGCATTATTCTCACTAGATTGATAATTGTGTCTCTGTATTTTCAGGCATCGTATAAGGTCACTCTGCTCTTCAGTTTTTTTTTTCTAGATGGATGGACAACTTTTTCAATGCACCAACTTCGTTCTTGAGTTCGTTGTAGTTGACGAATGAATGTGAACATGTGTTTTTCGCACAATGGCTGCCAGACACATCTTTGTTATTTGGATATCCACCGTTTTTAGGGATATTAACGACTTCATTATCACGATATTTTATGAATTTGATTACTTCATCACAAGAAACACCTGCAGACACTTCATTGAAAATAATTATGTCCACTGATTCGTGTTTCTTCAACATTTTCAACTCACTGATTATTGTAGCGTTCGCCCAGGGCCTACTCTATCTCACCGGGCCGTAGTCTATCCCCTCTACCTCGATGCTGACGTCACACTAGTATGTTCAGATTTCACATCATTTTGTATTGGTGCGTTCGTAATTAAAAGGTTTTAGCTCATTTTCTTTAGAAATTGGAAGCACACTCAATCTACACGAATTGACCCCTGATGAACTACCTAACTTTCGGTAAAAAAATAAATTCATTAGGATGAACCAGTACCGATTTATGATGTTGTGAAGAAATTCAATTTTAATGAAAATGAGGACGTAGTACTACGGAATACTATTTTTTGCCAATTTGGAATTGGTTCAAAATAAAACTGACTGAGTATGTCAAACTAGGTAAATGCATCAATTGAATAGTGCGAACATTATCGAGCTTTCTACAATGAGTCTGCAATGAAATAGAAATAAAGAGCGCGTAAAAATTTTTCTAGTATTTTACTCACCTAATTTTCCCGTATTAACGATTTTGCTGTGATTCTCTATAGGTAAAGGGCAATGCACGTTTTATTACTCATGTTCTAGTTGAGGGTCTTTTGATATTTTGAAAACAATATTGAATATTGTGTTGAATAATTAGGTATTACCCCACCCCTGTATTTCCTCATTCCTTGGGCGATTCGGAATTTTTTTCTTCTCATATTATACTCCCCAAAATTATCTACTTTTGTCGAGAAAAAAAAATTATCAAACACAATTTCTTGGCCTACTGCGATCACAAAAACTAGAGCAAAATTGAAGAAAACAGATTAGGCATTTTTTTACAAAAATTTCGATAATGGCAATCAATTCGGACTAGTCACAAATACTCCTATATCAATTTTCAAAACAATATCTCATACGGGGTGTTTTTTATTGAGGTTACAATTTTTCAATAATAGCATTTTTCAAGTCACCGTGTATAATGATCTTATAAGAATTTGAATGATACCAGGCATGATGGTAGTCAGGATCAGATCATCTGGCTACAGAGTGAGATAAATAACGAATAAAACCATTAGAAATTCAGATTTTTTTATCAAGAAATTTAAACAAAAAACTGAAAAAACGTATCAAAAAATAACTTCAAAACATTATCCAACGAACAAAACAGCAATTATTCAACTCTCATTAGTCCTTCTGCAAACTGCTATCATTCTTTATCGCAATAACACTTCTCTATCTCTAGGCATGAATTTGTAAAAATAATTAAAAGGAGAAATGTTGTTACTGTTCAATTCTGATGAATCCTACTGATTGAAAATTATGTGAAAAGCTGGTCATGAATTACGCTTCGCTTTTCTCAAACAACTTTGACAGCTTGTATTGTGAAATCTTTCAAATCTGAAAGTATTGCGACTTGACTACTAGAATATTCAAAATTAGTAGAGCAGGTTGTGAAAAATCATAAAATGGAGAAATTAACTCTTCAAGAAAAAGTTCTGATCGTAAGATTAGTAGGAGAAAACATAATTTCTTACAGAGCAGCAGCTGAAGAATTCAATGTAAGACACCCAAATCGTAACCCTATAGATCACAAAATAGTTTCGAAAATAATCAAACAATTCGAACTAACTGGTGATGTTGCAAGTACGATAAAAAGAGGCCCAGGAAGAAGAATTGGAAATGAAGCAGCTATACTCGAAAGAATTACAGCTAATCCAAATGCTAGTTTGAGACAAATAGCTATCGACTTGGGACTGAATCACATTCAGGTTTGGAGAGTGCTGAAAAAGAACAAAAAAATACCTTTTGAACCTAAATTCCTTCACACACTTGAAGAAGGTGATACTGAAAGAAGAATGGAGTTTTGTTTGTGGTCTCAAGGACATTTTCTAAATGATAACAATTTCCTCAAGAATATTTTATTCACAGATGAAGCGACATTCACGACAAATGGAATATTTTCTTCACAGAACTCGAGATATTGGGCATCGGAAAATCCTAACTGGGTTGTTAATTGTAAGAGACAATATTCCGAAAAACTTAATGTCTGGTGTGGAATTTTGAACAATATGATCATTGGACCTTTCTTCTTTGATGGTACGATGAATGCTAAAAATTTTCGCCATTTCCTAGAGAATCAGCTATGGGATAGTCTTGAAGAACTCCCAATAAATATACGAAAAGATATCATTTTTCAACTGGATGGTTCTCCGATCCATAACGCCATCACTGTGCGAGCATGGTTGAATCGAAAATTTCCTTTGAAATGGATTGGTCGTAATAGTCCATTAATGCACTGGCCTCCCCGTTCACCGGACTTAACCCCTCTTGATTTTTACTTCTGGGGAAAAGTGAAAGAAAAGGTTTACAAATTCAGGCCAACCAATAGAGAAGAGTTGCGACAAAGGATAATAACAGTTTGTAGAGAGATACAACCAGAAGAATTGATGAGAGTTGTAAATAACGTGAGAAAAAGATATGAAAAATGTATAGAGAATGAAGGAGATTTGATAGAGAATACACACATCTAAACTTGTTGATATAATTGATGTTTTGTTCGTTGTATAATTTTTTGATGTTATTTTTTGATATGTTTTATTTAGTTTTTTCTTTAAATTTCTTGATAAAAATTCTGGATTTCTAATGGTTTTATTCGTTATTCATCTCACTCTGTAGCCAGATGATCTGATCCTGACTACCATCATGCCTGGTATCATTCAAATTCTTATAAGATCATCATACACGGTGACTTGAAAAATGCAATTATTGAAAAATTGTAACCTTGATAAAAAACACCCCGTATGAGATATTGTTTTTAAAATTGATATAGGAGTATTTGTGACTAGTTTGAATTGATTGCCATTATCGAAATTTTTTTAAAAAAATACCTAATCTGTTTTCTTCAATTTTGCTCTAGTTTTTGTGATCGCAGTAGGCCAAGAAATTGTGTTTGATAATTTTTTTTTCTCGACAGAAGTTGATAATTCTGGGGAGTATAATATGAGAAAAAAAAATTCCGAATCGCCCAAGAAAAAAGGAAATACAGGGGTGGGGTGGAGCAAATTGTAACACACTGTATATATATATATATATATATGATGAAAGGGATATTGAGGGGAAATGTTGTAAACAACAGAGAAGGAAATAGTGCACAAAACCCTCATAAAAAGATAACCGTAGACACGTGTTTCGGGCTTTCGGCCCTCATCAGTACGGTGAAAAAGTGTGAAAGATAGGCAATACTTGGTGGAATATGAAACAACAAAATAACGGAGTCAACAAACAGAAGCCAGCCGCACAATTGTGGTTTCAGTCAGAAGACCCCGAGTATTCAGGGAAACAACTAACGTCACCACGGAGGCAGCTATAGCTACCTGCGTGACAACCGAGTCCAGGACAACAAACATGATGTAAGGGATATTGAGGATATTGAGGCAGGTAGCTATAGCTGCCTCCGTGGTGACGTAATAACTTTTACTCGGCTAACGTCATCGAAGTGTGTCCAGATTATCTTTAGACATAAACGCTGCTAAAATCCTCTGAGATACAGTAAAAGTGTATTATATCGATTTGTAGGCAATAAAATTCACTACAAAAGAGTAAGTGACAGCATATACCCACAACATGCCGCAACTAATTGGTTCAGCATAGGGTCCGTCTAAACATTTTGAACTAATCTGTAATAATCATCTGAATCGCCATTTTACTCGAATTGAAATATCGGTCTGTTATTGGCTCTTGGGAATTTCGAAAAAAAAAATCACAGTCAATATAGATACCATGACAAGCATTTGCATTGTTGAATCATTTATGTGAATTTAATATTGAATTTCTAGCAGCTGTTCAAAAAACGACAAGAAACGTTTGTGGTTTCGAGCTATTGATATCCAAAACGTTTCAAAGACTACTTACTGACCTCATGTAATGTAGTAGAATCAAAAAGTTCAACTTGGTCGTAATTACTACAACATATGAATTCGCAATGTGACCATTTTCGTTGGTTATGTATTCGATTTCATGAGAAATAAATAATCAGTCAACTCCTGTGAGAATGCGAGAAAATGAAGATATTCACCCGAAACTTAGTGGAAAATGTACAAGAAATAAGTTTCCAAATTGTACAAACATCATCGCCATCTGGAGGCGGGTTGAGTGATTCCCAAGAAAGGAGGAATCGAGAGTGATGGAAGAGCTCTCAAAGAATCCCTATCTACTTGGAAATATGTTTGAACTACGAATAAAAACTGAAGAATTGGGCATTAGCGGAGTAAGCATGTCGAAACACGAGAGATGACATCTGTTGTTGTTCATAATGATTTTATTTTCATAACATTCTGTAGTTATCTTGGTAACGGAATCAATATGTATTGTCAGATAATTGAATGATTTGAAACAACAAAATTGATTTTTCACACCCTATATCTCTGTAATTATTCTCGCTAGACCCTAAGTATGGGAGATCTACGAAATCAGCTCTTCAGGGAGAATCTGAAAATGAAACAAAATACAGAGGGTCCTATTCGAAATAGAATGAGAATGAACCACAAAACAAATACACACACCTCGACCTGTGACCTCGACACACACTCACTTCGTTTGACCGACTGACCGTTTCGCGATCGCAACTACTGTCTTTGCGAACTTCGCTTGGCGTCGAATCAGGGCGGAAACTGTCGAAAGCTCGAATCTTATATGATAGATCACTACTCGCCAATATTTTGCAACCTGCAATGATCTTTCTGGTCGATAATGGAGGAAAAATGAGCTGCTATGACAGACATTACATTTCAGAAATATAGGTTCATTAATAGCAATTATTGTTTCTGTCCCAATCAGTTATCTGCATATCAGTATTATCGAATTATTGAACGGAATTCTAATCGCGAGTAGTTATTGCTCTTAGGACGGAACTCTCACTTCAGAAACAACTTTTCTGCTTCCAGAAGTAGCAGAAATATTTCCGGCAATGAAAATTTCATCTATCCGAAATGAAGGAAACTCAGGAACAAATTTCACTTGGACGACTTTTCTCAGTGTATGTACTCAAGACAGTAATGTCAATTTTTCACCCGTTGGGATTGATCATGAATTCGTCTGTCAGGGGAAGGATGATAATCCAAGACATCTGGAGGATTGGTATTGGGTGGACCGGCAGTTTGGACTCTGAAACCTTTTTTTATAAATATTGGCTTGTTGACTTGAAGCGAATCAATAAATTGATAATCCCAAGATGTTACCCACTTATCATTCCTTCTGCCGACAGTATACAACTGCACGTTTTCTGTGATGGAAGTGAAAAAGCAATTGCCTCAGTTGCGTACTCAAGAGTGCTGAGAGAGGAAAATGTTGAAATCACGCTGGTTATGGCTAAAGCAAGAGTTGCGCCGACTGAACCAATTGCTATACCGCGACTGGAACTACAAGCTGCGGTCATGGGTAGCCGATTAGCAAACACCCTAATTGAAACACTTGGAATCGAAATTAATAAAACATACTTTTGGACAGACTCCTCGACAGTTTAATTCTGGATCAAGAACGATGGCAGACGCTTAGGACAATTTGAATCGCATCGGGTTGGAGAATTACAAGAGGCGACTAATGTTTGCGATTGAAATTGGGTACCATCAAAATCAAATGTTGCTGATCTCGCAACCAGGAAATACCATAATGACGGCAGTAACCCCAAAAATTTCGATAGATGGTTCGATGGTCGTGAATTTCTTCTGGAAAGAGATGAAACAAAATGGCCAACTAAAAAGTTCTCGTGTGAACATATTCCTGAAGGAAATATAGACAGTTCATCGAACAATGAAGTGACGCTCTTCATGAATCATGTGTATATATTGGCCTACCTGACATCAACAGATTTTCGGCATATCTAAAACTTATCAGGGTCACTGCATGGATGAGAAGAATGTAGGACAGCTGAAAAACAGAATCAAAAAAATTCCAGGACCAACTGAACTAATATTGACAACACACGAGATGAAAGAAGCGGAAAAACTATGGATTCTCAATTACCAATTCAAGTCGTTTCCTGAGGACTCGAAAGAATAGAAGAAAGATAGACCATTGAATATCCACAGCAGACTACACCAACTTACACCTGCTCTCGAAGATGGTATGGTTGGGTGGAAGAACCGACCTCACGACGTCTTCTCATATTCTTCCATCTAAGCACCGATTTATTATTCTTCTCATCCAGTATCATCATGAGAAAAATTCACATTAAGGCCTCGAAACTGTACTGAATGCGTTAAAACAAAAATTCTGGATGCTCGATGAAAGAGCAGCGGTTAGGTCAGTATTTGCAGAATGTCTGAAGTTCCGTATTAGGAAGGCAAAACCCGAATGTCCACTGATGAGATAAATAGCTGCTTTCCGACTAACACCAAGTGTACGACCATTTACCTATACCGGTATCGATTATTTTGGTCCACTAAAAGTTACCATTGGAAGAATGGGGAGTTATCTTCACGTACATGTCCAATAGAGCTGTACACCTAGAAATCGCACATTCTTTGACCACTGACTTGGCTATAATGGCTATGAGACGTATGATTTCCAGAAGAGTTCCTCCAAGGCAGATTATTTCAGACAACGGGACGAATTTTTGTGGAGCGGCAGAAGAACTCAAAAAATCGGTCAGAGACTTGGATAAAGCAAAAATATCAGAATTCCTCTGTTTGAGAGATAATGAATGGGTATTTTTACCTCCTGGCGCTGCACATATAGCTGAATCATGGTAAAGGCTGATAGGAAGCGTTAAAAGATGTCTTCATGCTATTCTAAATGGACACAGTTTGGAGGATGAAACCTTATCAAAATTTTTTAGTAAGATTGAGTTAATTTTGAACAGTAGACCCCTAACCCACGTCTCGATAGATCCAACAGATTCCGAAGCAATCACTCCAAATCACTGGTTATTGAGTTCAAGTTGTGGTGACAAACCATTAGGAAAATTTGATGGATAGTTTTTGCGAAAGGAATGGCGTAAAACTCAACACATGGCTGACTCATTTCGGAAAAGGTAGGTGAAGGAATACTTGCCCTCATTAACCAAGCGCACTAAATGGACACATGAGACAAAATCATTGAAGGAAAATGATATTGTGATCATTGTGGATATAGCAGCACCTCGAAACCTTTGGAGAATGGGCAAAGTGGAGAACTACTTGGTCCCGATGGAAGAGTAAGAGTGGCCGACGTGAAGACCCAGTATGGTATTTTTCGACGACCAGTCTCCAGACTATGTCGAATGAATATAACCCAGAGTGAAGAAACAATCCATCAAGATGTTCCTCAAAAGGGGGGAGAATGTTGTTGCTCATAATGATTTTATTTTTGTAACATTCTGTAGTTATCTTGGTAACGTAATCAATATGTATTGTCAGATAATTAAATAATTCGAAAAGTCATACAGTTCATTGAAATATCAAGGAAAGCTATATTTCTGATCGACTGAATCGACAACATCCATGATTCTTGAATTTGAGCAGCCATATTTCAACAAATATATTAATAACAAACAATAAACTATTATGGGCATCATACCTTCTTGAAATACGATGAAAATGGACGAATGAATCAGATTACGTATGATGATCACATTATCTTGAGAATTTTTGTGGAAAAATGATAATATATTATATCCTACATATGATATCATGACAACAAATCACTTCACTGCGACGTACTGAGAATACTCCCATACAACCCTTCGCAAAACTGCGCCTGCGATTGATTTGAAGATAATCGGACATCGTCGGGTTTCGTCGAATCCAGAGAGCCTTCAGTATGTCTATACGCATGTAACATAGTATTGCATTTAGAAGAACGGAGTCGTGCAATGCACAGAAGAATAAAAAAATTCAGAACATCGATGATGCAAATCTTGAATTTGGCTGGTCGGGCAGCCCTCAGGTACTCAATTTCATCCGAATCAAATCTGCATGTTGATGAATACTCATGGATTTCTATACTTTTAATTGAAAATTCTGGTTTGCTGAAACTCAGAAGATATTCAGGATCGAAATCTGCCAAAATAAACATATTCCATTTGGAAAACCGAAGTAGTGCGATGTACAGAAGAATTATATGTTCTGAAAACATCGGCGATAGAATCTTTGGATTCAGCAGGTCGAACAGCTCCTAGATATCAAATTTCATTGTAATAGCATCTGTCATTTTCAAGATATTCAAGTTTTCAATTTTCTTATCCTTTATTATGAGAAGAAGTGAAAATAAATGGTTATTCATACAGTCCAGAAAAGATTCAGGGATGTTCACCAGAACAGAGAGAAACATTCAGAAATTTTCGGAATTGGAATTTCTTAATTTGAGGATTCACTCAATGGATCACTAGTACCTTATTCAAGGCAGTAAACATCAACAATGTATTGCTTTGGAAAAAAAACAAGTTCTGCAATGTGAAGCAGTACAGTTCTGGTCTTCAGTTCGTCGTACAACCTCCCAGTTACTGAATTTCATTGAAATAACAACTGTCGTTCTCGAGATATCCAGGGTTCACCATACTTTCTTCTTATCCTGTATTGAGAGTTTTGTGAATGAATATTCAAGTAGTATGAACTGATTTTTTTCTGAAACTATATTCTGACTCAAGTATCATTGCAATAGGCTAGGTAATATTGAACTTTTATTTCCACTTGATCACCCCAAGTTCTTCATCAATTACCATTAGGAATGAGAATATAACGTCTTCGATGAGTCAAGAATCAGTAAGCAATGAATGAGACTTATACCTCACCAATATTGAGAGTTGGTTAGCCAGTAGATTACTTCTGTCATTCGCCATTAAATAATGTTGATGAAATGCCAATGATAAATCAGTGGAACATTCCTCAACATATGATGACCATGTATTGATGTTTGCTGGATTTGTTTCAGTTTCGGAGCTGGATTTGCATCAAATAGTACCGGGATAATATTGAATGATGATATGGATGACTTTTCATCTCCCAATATGATCAATGGATTCGGTCTCCCAGCTTCTCGTGCCAACTTCATAGCTCCTGGAAAAAGGCCGATGTCCTCAATGTGTCCAGCAATAATAGTGGACGGAGACGGAGATGTGATAATGGTTCCTGGATCATCAGGAGGCACGAAAATAACAACTTCGAGTGCTACGGTGAATATATTATATATTATTTCGTGAAATCTAATTCATCTACTCTCATACCTACGAATTTCTCCATACAATCTTCTTCAGAAAATCATTCGCGGTCAACGATGACAAAACTTTCAACAGTTTTCGTAATGCTAGTAATCTACTAACGATATGATATCTGAAAACGAAAGTACATAATGTGATGATTCTCATAGTCTCCAAAAATTCATTCGAGAAACTTCCGTTTCAGAAGATGACTCAAGGATTTGTCAATTGAACCCACATTTTCAGGAAAGTATGAAATATTCCCTATATACAGTAAATGTGGTTTGGACATATGCGAAGCCCGGAGAAGTCGCATCCTATTGGTTACCGCCAATTATACTGAATGTTGATTGGTCACAGTTTCTGTACAAATCTATTTTATGATTTCTATGAATTGTTCATGTTACCACTGCTTTTTCTTAACATTTTCAATTTGTGTGTTGTTTTTACGTAAGTACTTACAGTTTAAGGAATTTTATAATTTCATACATAATTATTTCGAACAAACATGTACTTTACTTTGACCTTGGGAAATTCCATACCTAAATTAGGTCTTTCGAATGAATTAAATATTTGATTTGATTTGTACTAGGCATGCAGTCAGTTCACACTTTCTGAAACAGTGCAGTATGGTAATGCGTTGAAGCAGCGCTTCTACGAATCATTATTGTTATCATTTGAGATTCAGAAATGGTGTTATTCAAAACGAAGTGTTTCGTCTTCTGATTTGCAATTGACATATTGCGGCGTTTTGGTGACCTTTGGACATTGCGGAGTTAGCGATAGTGAGTCCTAGAATAAGCGGTATTTTTCCATTAAGACTCACACGTTCAATGTTGAAGGATAATTTCATTCATCTATCCGTATCTCAAGTGCAAGAATAATGGTTTCTCATGAACCCAACTTATGTAGAGGTTTGAAAAATCGACTGAAATCGGCCGTGCTACCATTTCTAGAGTTATTAGAAATATAAGATATCGCGGATCATGGTGTTAACCTTGCAGTTGACGCATCGGGTCAATCATGCCCAAGCAATCATAATTGCTTGTGGCATCTTCACATAAAATCGCGTATGATGCTTCTAGCCTCGGTACCTTCAAGCTAGCCCATGAATCAAATACTACAGTAGTTTTGACGCAGTGTATTAGAGAACAATGATTTCAGAGCAGATTTCGTTCTCACAGACTCGATTCATTCCTCTCTGTAAGTATTCCGAATATATATCTGGAATATTTTCATCCTCATCTTTGTAATCAACGATATGGTACTAAGTTTCAGATGAATGAAGAGCAGAATGAAATCGAAATATCTGCCAAGGGAAATCGAAAGCTTGCAGCTGGGATTAAAGGTAATGTGTTGCTCGATCGTTTCGGAATTCAACAAAATAACAACTTATCATGAGAAAATCTGCTCATTTCATCGGAAGATTCATCCAGATGTCAACGTCATCCAAAAACAGAGACTATATTTTTGCCAACACAAAAGAGTTTGTTTGCCATATCGATGATTTCAAGCAAATAAGAAAATTAATGAGGTAAGGTTAGCAATGTTTCGTAGAACTTATAGATTGATCGATAATGACGACGTTTTCTGCTTGCTCAAAAGGAGCATTGATGGCTCAGCACTACCATCATGCAAAGCGGAACTATATTCAAAAATTCGAAAGAGCATGTTAGACTCCGCAAATTTTGTCGCACGCTCATTTGAATTTCGAAACCACCAAGACTCTTTCAAAATATGGCTGGGCAGAAGTTGATGATAAGTACGGGTTTTCGTGGTTTTCTCGAAGCACCTCACCAACAACTATTACCGAAATCACAATTCCACCTGGAAAAAAAATTCCTTTTTCAAAATATCGTTCATACTGTTTATATTATGTTAGCTCATTCTTGATTTCTTGTTTCTATTCATTTTCGATAGCGACTCAGATAGTGATTCAGATAATGACGTCAGTGACACGAATCAGAGTGAAGATGAAATTTGATACTTGGTGTATATCAGAATCAAATGAATATAATTCTTCAAATACTCACAATAATGATGATATATATGGAATATCATATTGAAAGTGATCATTCAATGTAATTGAAACGAGAATATTGATGTAATTCCATTTGATTCTCATTTATTGGATATTTTTCATGTTTGCAACTCACCAGTAAGGAGCGTTATGTCGAATACCTTTGAATACCTATATCATTAGGCGCGGCGCTCCACTACCATTCCGCGCGACACATTCACCGCGTCAGCTGAAAATCATCTGTTGAATATTCAACCAAGAGAAGATCACTGAAAATCATTTTTTATTTCTCATGTTTGTATGCGCAGCTGACGGATGATTCACCGCGTTATTTTTTTTTATTCATTAACGGACAAGCCAATTATACAATTTACAAAAAAAAGTATAAAAATACAGAGCACGTACATATTATCATATCTATGAAGAAGACTTACACAAAGAAAATTTAGAAGGCTTAAACGAATAGAAAGATGAAGATTATGAAAAAAGTGATTAACAGTTTTTTATCGCTATCCTAAGAGACAATAAAGATGAATTGAAAAGTTCAATTTGGTGATTGTTTGTGTTTGCTGTTTTCAAAATGCTATTCATTGATTCATTTTGGCCATAATTTGTCCTACAGAATGGTATCTTGAAAATATCACTATTTCTGTTTCTTCTTGTATTTGCGGAAAGCATAATCAGAGCAACAATTTCAGGAGGATAAATGTAACCATTGATAATTTTATGGATGAATAATAGATCACTTCCCATTCTTCTATGCATCAACGTATTCATGTTTAAAATATCTAATATTTGTGGATAGGTATATTCATCCCTATTGAATCCCATGTGATATGCACAACTTCTTAAAAATTTATTTTGACAACCCTCTAAAAGATCAGAATCAACTTTGTAAAATGGAGACCAGATCAAAGAATTATATTCAAGAATAGACCTCATCTGTACATAATAAATAATTTTAACAGCATAAACAGATAGTTCTTTAGCAGAACGGAGGACGAAGCCTTGCATTTCACGAGCACAAGATGATGTTTTTATTATGTGATGTTTGAAGGTTATTTTCGAGTCGAATATTATTCCTAAGTCTTTGATAGTATTGGTTACTGATAGATTAGTATCATTAACTCTGTAAATATGATCAATAGCATCATGGCTTCGTGAAAATGTTTTCTTTTGACATTTATTCAAATTCGGTTTGAATAAATTGATATGGTACCATCTGGAAAAATTATTTAGATCGAGCTGCAAACTTTCAGCATCAAAAATGCATTGAACCGTTCTAAACATCTCCAGGTCATCGGCAAACATCAAGAAGGAACTGTTGATGATGACATCAGAGAGGTCATTAACAAGAAGATTGAATAATAGAGGTCCCATGTGAGATCCCTGTGGTACACCTGATGATACTTCGATTGGTTGTGAAACTGAGCTCCCATATTTCACATATTGGACTCTACTTGTAAGATAGCTTCTGATCCAACTTAGAATATTCGCCTCTAAAAGCTTCAAGTTTTGCAAGTAACAGACTATGGTTAACTATATCAAAGGCCTTAGAGAAGTCTGTGTAAATAGATTCTACTCGCAGCTTATTCTCTGATGAATGGATGATATAGTTTTGTTCAAGCAATAGATTTGTTGATGTTGATCGACCCCGACAGAAACCATGTTGTTGGTAAGATATAATATTCTTGAAATCCCATGATAGTTTTCTAGTGATCAAACAATCCAACATTTTTGGTAACTCTGACTGATTACAAATACCTCTTTAATTGCTAACATCCTCTCGTGAACCACTTTTATGAATAGGTTCAACGAAACTGTGTTTCCAGTTGTTAGGTATCTTTCCCTTCTCAAGAGATGAATAATTGAACAGCAAGTGAATAGGTTTTGCTAAAGTATAAATACATTTTCTTATCAAATACAATGGGATCTCATCTGGGCCAGTTGACAACTTCATAGGAAATGACAGTACCAAATCAATAACTTCTTTGATATCAATAGTATAAGTACAAACGTCAACAGTGTTATTGAAGTGATAGTGAGAGATTTGATCAAAATGTCAACATTTCTGACTGATGGGTGGGTATCATATTGTCGACATCAAAAATTGATATGCTTCGAAAGCATTGCTATATCGTTCGAAAAAACAACGCCAGTATTTACTTTTGATCCCTGAGAGACTGGAAGTGCTACCTAGTTGATCAAATGAGAGATTGAGAGTACCCTGTTCCTGTGTGCATAAAACTGCATAAAAAAATTATGTTAGAAGAAGTTAGCCCCTGTAGCGCTGTACCGCAACACTGAATAATACTTAACCCTGACAACACAAGTAAATTCTAGGGACTTCCCAGGGACTTCCCAGAATCATCCACTTATCGACAAGAAGGCATCCAGGGGATGTCCTTCTGGTACCTACGTCCCTGAAATGTACCAAGTACGAAGGAAGGAGATCCCTAGGAAGTCCCAGGGATATTCCAGGGACATCCCTTCGACAAAAGAAAATAGAATGTAGGTCGAGTAGGGATTGGACTTGGGACCTTCAGCTTATCAGGCACGCACCTTACTCTAGTTTCTAATATCAATAAATATGTTTTTATTTCAATTTTTTGACTGGTAAAAAAAATCACTTATTCCAAGAAGAGGAGAAAATACAATTTTCAATCTGAAGGCATTCGACCTTGAATTCGGAAAAAACCGCCTACGGTGCTCTCTTCATTCATTATATCACTCAATACTTAATGTAATCTTTTTTTATTTTCGAGCTACCAACTTTTCGCATCGGGATCAAAAGTGCTACTATTCTGATTTCATCCAATTTCTCGAATTCCTTGTTCAATCCTATTGAAAAAACGAGTGACACCTTGTTTCGAAAACCCAGCAAACACAATTATGTAAAATTGACATAAGTGTTACATAACTGACAATACGTGTTATGTAACTATGTTATGTAAGACTTACATCACTGTTATGGCGAAATGTCCGCCACAAATACTACATGATTATTACGTAACAATTATATCACTATTTTATATATATTTTATATAATTTCATTGCTATAAATAAGATGTTACGTATATAACAAACTGACATAAATATTACATAACATTCTCTAGATGTTATGTAAAATTTACATTCCAATTATGTAAAAATGTCAGCTACAAATATGACTCCATTTTAATATAATATTGATGAAACTACTTGACTAATATCTGAAATGAATATCGGAATTTCACGAATAACCTCTTCACTTCACTAACTCACTTCACAGGCATATGCACATATTGATAACTAAGTACAATCATCTCAGTAGGTGATCCAAACTCTACACTCCATAATATCTATACTGATATTACTGATGATGATATATGGTTATAGAAATGTGCATGAGAGTTGGAAGTGGGCTAGTGTGAAAAAGAAGTTATTTGGCAATTTTTGATTGTGTGGGAAAATGTAACAGAGACAGATTAGTCATAAAATGCTTGATGGTTTATTTATTATCTCCTATATCATTCAGTATTCACTTCAATTCTCCTCATGTACAAAAAAACACTGCTCAAGACTTTCTGTTCCAAATATTATGCATTATAGTACACAGTATAATTGATCAGTTGCTAACTTTAAAACAAAAAAATTGTCAAAAATGTATAGACTGAATAATCTTCAAATCGAATAAAATGGAATGTCCTGAATAGAAGATGATAAAACAACATCAACTATCAAATGAAAAACATGACCTTTATTTTTCTTTGAAAATAGTGAGACCATTTATGTATACTTCAAAAGTTCAAAAAATCTAAATTGAGAGTAATCAAATTATATATTTCTTCTTGATCTCCCAATTCAACCCTCCATTTAACCTCTGGTGACTAAATCAGAACCACCTTCCTGCTGGTTTATCTATCAGAGTAAGATATCGAAGGGTGTGTGATAATGATGGAGTCTGAAAAAATATTGCTTTGTTTTTCATTTTTCAAATTAAAATCTAAATTATATATTACCAGATATAATGATATTTCGATTGATTTCAAATCTCTGACTTCAATGTTTCCCCTCTGCCCTTACCAGGAACATTGTGTGGCCCCTATATAGATAGTCTCTCCCATCTTTACCACCTTGAGTTTTGAAAAGATGTACCTACCTGGAAAAGTATACATTTCAGGATTCATCTTATTGGGGTTCTTCATGAACTTATTTATGAAACAAAAAATGATAATCACTGACAAAATGATTAAATTTCCATAACCAATAATAATAACTTCAATCCAGAATGTGAGGCACTTTGGGGTTTTCACTGGGGTTTTCATCAGCCATCATAATCAATCACTGGCTTTTGTTCAATTTCATATGAGAATTGGGGTTTGACCAGATTATAATACCTCGGATTCTATCAATACCTACCAGATTCATCATTTATTCTAGGCATATTTAAGAGGTTCAGGATTTATATGTAACTATTTCTTTCTTGTTGTTTTCACAGAGGTTAGGAAAATCTCAAGGCATGTTTTATTCTCACTCACCTCCACTTATTCTTATTAACACTTTTAGTTCAGTTCAATTCATCAAACACAGCAGGTAGAGACAAGAAACACACTCGAAATAAATATAAAATACCGAAAATGCCTTCAGTGTAGTTTGTTTATGGTCTCGTCTTCACTTATAATTATAACTCATAACCTCAAAGTAGTCGACCAATAGGAATTGGGCATGTGGGATGGGGGACCACTGCAGCGCAGAAAATTGGTGGAAACAAGAAAATCACTCGGAATAGTAAGAAAATACTGAAAATGCTTTCAGTCTCCAAGTCTTCACTCATTACTTATGACCTCAGAGTGGTCACGGAGAAACGCTACAGTGCGAGAGCGAAAAATAATAATCATCGCGGTGGGGGAACATTACAGCGCGAGACCACGGGTACTGATCATCCCAACGAATATCCTTAATTGACGCAGAATCAAGTCTGCAGAGAATTTACGGCCGAGAGTCCTAGTAAAGTCATGTAGCTATCATATAAGCTTTTATATTGATATCAAATTGTCACATATCATTTACATCATAGTTACGTTACATTTTTATATAATTATGAGGTTCACATATTTCAGAATTGTTACGGAATATTTACGTAAATATTTTATATAAATAGGAGGTTCACATATTTCAGAAGTGTTATGGAATATTTACGTAAATATTCTATATAAAAAAGTTCCGTTGATTTTATATAACAGTGATGTAAATATAACAGATGTGTTTGCTGGGAAATGTTTGAAGAAGATAGGATAGCATAAAAATATTGAATTTTCACATTTACGTTTCCGGAGCGAATTTGCTTCCGTATTCAACATGAAAATGGAACATGTTTTGCTTGTTTTCAGATTGTGGATGTGTGGATGCGAAGTTTCGCCTAGAAACGTTTCACCCTGCGTACCATTCAACGAATTACGGGTTGCCTAAGAGGTCCGAATCCTTAGACCTCAGATACTGATTGTTAGGTATACGATGAAGTGACTCGCTATATCAGTGAAACTCATTGTGTGGTCCTTCATACATTCATTCCGGTCCTGAATACCAATTTTTTAACCAAACTTTTGAAGACCATTTTCCATAGAAGTTTTCATGAACAAGTGAGAGGTCGCCGTTGTTCCAATGATGTCGAGGAGTAAGCGAGGGTGGCATTACCAACTTGGTGAATTAGTTTTATGTTTATGTATCTACTATGTAAACTCCGTTATTATCAAATATACAACATTTTCCAAACAACTACCCCAACATAATTTTGTTCATTATATCAGGTGACCTTGGACCATAGGCTCCACCAGATAAAAATAGGATATCGGGCGAAAAAAAGCTGATATTGATCTGTGTAATTCTTGAAATGTCATCTCCGACTATTCAAAACTTGAACACTTATTTTCCATGATATTAACAATTACCAATTATCAAAACTGAACCCGCACCAGTTCCTGAGCAGTATTTTGAACAGTCTCTGTGAATATGAGATGGAACAATCAATGAAACAATAATTGATCATCGCTTTTTCGAGTTTTGACGAAAAAGTAGTTGACCTAACAAGTGCGGAAAGAATCTTTTCAGGTTCACTATTCTTTTTTCACTAGCGTGCAGAAATAAGCCACGAACATTATAGGAGTTTCATTTCGTGCGCTACTAGAGATGAAATTAATTAAATAATAATAATATCAATTGAAAAGGAATATTCTCAGATATTTTATGAACATGAAAAAATTTATATATGTATTTATAAAAAAATGCATTGAGAATTCGCATTCTGTATGTGATCTCGGTATATTCAACAGAAAACAGCTACTTTCCTGGCTATATGCCATCACGAACATTGAATTATATGTATTGAATACACACGATAATAATTTGAGAATGAACTTTTCTGAAGTTGATAATTTGCATTATCCTTCAAATAAACATATACCGGGTGGCTACGGAAGTATTGCCTACGGAATATCTAAGTTATTGTATGAAGTAGGATGTGAAATTTGAGGCGTCGATATAATGACATAAGAGCTAGAATTTGAGCATATTGACATGTCGAAGTTAACTTCCGATCTGACCGGAAGTAACATCAACTTTCTTATTTCAAATGGAAACCCTATTTTTTTTTCTTTTCGCTTCATTCAGCATTCAATTCCCTTTCTAATGACATATCACAAGTTGGTATCTAACCAGAAACTAGATCAGAAAAAAATTATAATTGAAATTCACCGAGTAGGCCGTGGAAGCAAATTGAAAGCCAAAAAATGACTTTCTATTATATCATTAGAAATGAATGGTTATGCTGAATAGTACAGGCAGGAAAAAGTTGTATGTTCCTATTTAAGTTATGGACCTACAGAGTATTGTTTTTTTCCCAATTTTTCCAATATTTTTTTTTTGGCGGCTTTTTATAACGCCGACGAATGAAAATAAAATATCACAGTAGTAGCAACTGTTATCAAGTGACGTATGGTTTCCATAGCTAACTTTTCAATTTTTGGCTTTCATTTTGCTTCCACGGCCAACTCGTTGAATTTCAATAATAATTTTTTTCTGATCTAGTTTCTGGTTAGATACCAACTTGTGATATGTCATCAAAAAGGGAATTGAATGCTGAATAAAGCGAAAAGAAAAAAAAATAGGGTTTCTATTTAAAATAAGCAAGTTGATGTTACTTCCGGTCAGACCGGAAGTTAACTTCGACATGTCAATATGCTCAAATTCTAGCTCTAATGTCATTATATCGACGCTCCAAATTTCACAAACCTACTTCATACAATAACTGAGATATTCCGTAGGCAATACTTCCGTAGCCACCTGGTATATGCATATAATATATCATTCTGAATATTCAACAAAAAACAACTACTTTTCTGGCTATTTGCCACGTCGAAATTTGATTGATATCTGTTCAACATCTACAAGGAGAACATGAAAATAACAATTCTCTGAAATTGAGAATTGACAATCTCTTTCTATGTCTTTCTTTTCTTCACATTTCAGTTTTTCTGTTGATATTTTCTTCTGACATAAATACTAGAGGTTTGGTTTCTTGAACAATTTTCAATCATCGATAATAACAAAGTTATCAATGACATTTAACTTGGATTACCCCGAAGAGTATCCCTTGAGACGTATGATTCACAAGAACGTTTATTCAATAGCTTTCATAGTGAGTTTCACAAGAACGTTCATTCAATGGCTTCCATATAATATAAGCATTTTTTCATCAACTCCTATCTACAGCACCGCACTAATTATCGTTAATAAAGAATTTTCGGAACTGAATTTCGTAGCTGAACTTTGATTTCAATGTCCTTTCGTATCACCTTCATCCTTCTCCCAAAAATATGGGTACAAAATACAAAATAAATGAAATTATGGGCATGATATGGATTCATATAAAGAGCATGCAGACATCATTAATTTAGATACATACATTACATACATTTTGATGGTTATATCATTCAATATCTCGTATATATGATCAAACTATGGAAACTTCGAAATATGTTGTATCATGCCAAACACCTATTTCTCGAATCCTTTTTCCAATGTATTTCTGGGAATTGTTGTTTCTGAGAAAATTTTTCAAATAAATAAAGTTGCGTAAAATTCATATACTGCATATTGAATTGTGCTCATTCATAACTGCATATTATATGAACTATCTTATTCTCAAGTGTACAATAGCTATAGGAACATGAAAGCAGATCGAACTGAAAGTATACGTAGAATCTCCACATGACGTGAGAGCAGGCAACATTGTGACCGGCGTTCGCTCTGTGAGTCGCAGTCTGTCATTTTACGGTTCTGCTGCATTACATTCTGACGATTTCCGATTCTGCCAATGTACGGTTTCGATATTTCACGGTTCTGTCGATGTACGGTTCTTAAATTTCACTATTCGACTGAATTACGGTTCTGATAGTTCACGATTCTATCAGAATCAGTATATAACATTACAGTCTGATGAAGTACATTCTGTCATTGTACGTTCTGATATAATATGATTCTGATGGAATACGGTCTGTTGTATTACGAGTCTGTACGGTTTCAGCATATTACGATTCTTTCAATTCACAGTTCTGATATTTTGTGATTCTGCAAATGTGCTGTTCTGATTCTTTGCTATTCTGTCAATGTACGGATCTGACATTCTACTATTTTGTCGATGAACTGTTTGTTTTATTTCTATTCTGACGAAGTCCGGTCTGCTGATGTGCGGTCTGTCATTTCGCGATTCTGACAAATCACGTTATGTGTAATTATGGCTCTGACGAAATATCATTTTGCTGTGGTGTTGGTTTGTTAGTTTTTGATTCGGTAGATTTGCGGATCTGCGATATTGATTTTCTAGAAAAATACACATCTGCGCATTCGCAATCTGTCATTGTCTAGTATGCTTATGTACAAAATACGGTGTGAGGGATTAGGGTTGTGTGCATCTGAAGTAAAGATGAATACGATTCCTATAAATTATGCTTCTGTTGAATTACTGGTTCGAAAATGTACACGGTTCTGCGATTTTACATTCTGTTGATTTGGGTGTCCCCGTACTATGCACCTTCCATTTATTTGTGGAATGTTATATGAACTTGTTTTGATGATCAATAAGTTTTTTTTAGTTTAAAATTTGTGGGAGAACACAATTATGCTTATTCAAAATATAAATAGTCAGCTGAATATAACGCGGTAAATCATCCGTCAGCTGCGCATACAATCATAAGAAATAAAGAATGATTTTCAGTGATTTTTTCTTGGTATTCAAAAGTATTCGACATTACTCTCCTTACTGGTGAGTTGCAAACATGGAAAATATTCAATTAATGAGAATTAAATGAAATTACACCATTATTTTCGTTTCAATTACATTGAATAATCATTTTCAATATGATATTCGATATATATCAACATTATTGTGAGTATATGAATAATAACATCTATTTGATTTTGATATACACCAAGTATCAAATTTCATCTTCACTCTGACTCGTGTCACTGACGTCATTATCCGAATCACTTTCTGAGTCGCTATTAGACACGTACGCCATCATGTTTTCATCAACATCGTTGTCATGATCATTTTCTGTAGAAAATGAATAAAAACAAGAAATCAAAAATAAGCTAACATAATATGAACAGTATGAACGATATTTTGAGAAAGGTATATTATTTTCAGGTTGAATTGTGATTTCGGTAATAGTTGTTGGTAAGTTGCTTCCAGAAAACCACGAAAACCCGTACTTGTCATTGTCTTCTGCCCAGCCATATGTTGAAGGAGTCTTGGTGGTTTGAAAATTCAGATGAGCGTTCTTCGAAACATTGCTAACCTTACCTCATTAATTTTCTCATTCGCTTGAAATCATCTAAATGGCAAACAAACTCTTTTGTGTTGGCAAAAATATCTTCTCTGTTTTTGGATGACGTTGACATCTGAATGAATCTTCCGATGAAGTAAGCAGATTTTTTCATGATGAGAACGGGCGGTTTTCATCTCTTCTCGAAATTTCCAGGTGGATATCACATTCTGTGTTTGCATGAGAGGCTGGTAGTGCTGTACTCATATCACTTCCTATAGTTTCGTACAATCTTGTGTCGTTGATAAATCGTCGATAGTTTATCACACCAAAGTCCAAGCAGGCTTAAATATTTCTTGAAATTTCACTCATATATCAGCCAAAATTATAATCAACACATCACTTTCAGAACAACGAAATGTTATATTTGCATCAGTATCTAGTAAGCAATTTTGGGAGATTATCTTTGTGTCAGCTTCTTGAGCAGGTCACGTGAGGGCCTGCTCAAAGGTTCTCACACTTTTTCCGTCGCTGACAGTATACTCAAGACAAGCGTGCAAATTCACATGAATGACTTTTTCTCAATGTATGGTACCATCATCCATTCATTCAACATATGATGAAATCATGCGTTACTTGAAGGACGCACTGTATATTTTCAATCATTTTTCCATGATTCTCAATATTTCTAATAATACCTCATTCCAGCGCGTGTTAGGAGCGTTGTGTTGAATAACTTGGAGTACATTTTTGCCTTCTGGTTGAAAATTCAAGAAATAATAGTTGATATGATTCTTGAGATTATGAATCAAGTCAGCTGCCTGTTTGCCGGGGGAAAACTCATCAACTGAAGTATATGAATAGGTGAGCGGCGCTCACACTACCATTTCGCGCGACACTTCCACCGCGTCAGCTGACGATCTTTCCACCGACACACGGCCAGCTGACTCATTTTTCCACTCAAAGTAAAATGTAAGATATCATCTGTGATATTTCCAACCGACAGAAAATCACTGAAAATTATTTTCAATTTTTTATGTTCGCATGCACAGTTGACGGATAATCTACCGCGTTATATCCAGCCAACCTATTCTTCCGAACCACTGAGATGTCAACTGTCATTCCAGAAATTTTCATTCAGGAAGAAAACACTGGAACTAATTTCACTTTTTCCATGTTCGTATGAGCAGCTGACGTATAATCCACCGCGTTACATTCAGCTGATTTTTTTTCGTATAAAAGAAATATCAACTGTTATCTCACAAGTTTCGAACCAGAAGGAAATAATTAAAAAGGTATTATTCTTTCACGTGCGTGAGCCACTGTCATCGTCCAACCCACACACGATCGCGCAGTTGACAATTTTTCGGGTTCAAGACACAACTATCTCAATCTTCTCACGAATCTTCAGCTGAAAGAATATTATTCGCAAGATTCTGCTACTAGCTCCCCTACTATTTTTGTTGTTGTGTTCAGAGTACTCGTTTCATCACAAGTGAATAGCAAGACATTTTTTCAATACTTCGTTATAGAAATTTACAAGATATGAATCACATCACTTTTTCATTACTGATATTTCATCCACTTCTTGTACCTCTTGTGATGGTTGGCCTACTGCTGATGTTTTGGGAGTATTTATCAACTGAAGTTCAGGGTAAACACTCAAAATTGTGGGTATATACATTCCTGGAGACGACTCATCCCAGTGCAGTCCATGTATTCCTTGGGCAGGTAGATCCTTCCCAGGAGACAAGCAGAATTCCAGAACAGTCTGAGAACAAAAATGAGTTATTAGTTGAGATCACAGATATACTTTCGAGGAGTATTGTACTAACCAGCTGTGTCGTGCATGCGCTATGATATTCCTTGTTTTTCCTGATTCAGTTATCTTCAACACTCAGAAAAATAGTCGGCTGTGAATACCGAACATTAAGTAAAATAGGCGCCAGTCACAACATCCATCAAATGATACCACGACAAAAGTGTATTATACTATACTATAAGTATCATACCATTTTGTAGTGGTGATATCTGGTATAGTATAGTAGTACACAATTTTGTAGTGATATTATCAGATGACTGTAGTGACTGGCGCCTATTTCACGTTTCGGATTTACTACCGACTATTTTTTTTTCAGTGAAATAGGTTATTCCAAAGTAGGGAAGATTTGTATTTCGTGCAAAATAATTCATTCAATATTCGTAGCATATGAATACGAATATTAAATGAATTATTTCGCACGAAATACAAATCTTCCTTTCTTTGGTATATAGGTATTCACGTGCCCAGCAACCCTCACTTATGAATATGTTATTGTTTATATTGTTCTCTTTGTCTTCAATCTGATGAATTCCAATCATATCCAAGTGGAATCGTCCCATATGGATACTATAAGTCACGTCAGGTCCTCTTCTTCTTATTCCGAAAAGCGTTTCAGACGGATCATCTTCAATTTAGTACTCGTCATGCCGAAAGTGAGGGGTCGACTCGAATTTTCAGTTAGGGTCATAGTCACGTGTCATGGATCATCAATTGTCATTCAACATAACGTGAACTAGAGCTTTCAATTAATTGGTCAAATCCAAAACGAGTGCCCAATTGTAATTGGTTTGTTAATCACGTGCTTCAGAATTTCAGGGTTTTGTTACCAGCTCTCTCGAAGTTTGTGTAAGGGTCATTCAAACTGTTCGTGACGACAGCGCTATCATGATCGGAAGACAGGCATTTTGGTTTCTTCCTTGGCAAAGGGTAGAACACTCATTCAACATTTTGGAATTATAGCATGGTGTGCTACAACGCATATTCGAAAACGTAACTGCGAGTCAAACGTTTGCTCGCAGTCTGAGCTCACAGTTATCAGTTCGCCCGAGTCGTCATGATCATTTTGGTGCGAGTATTGACTCGCAATGCCGTTTTGCGCAGAAAAGACGAATTCAAGATACCTGAGCATCACACATCACACCATATTATATTTTCACTATGCTATTCACCTCAGTTCCCTGTTATAATTCCTCCCTGTGAGGGTGACATTTCAATTATCAAAGAGGTTTCTTTGGTTTTTTCAATCCCGAAGCTCAGTGAAGACGATTCTGGGTTCTTAGAAATGATGCTATCAAGAGTAGTTTAGAGAGATATATACAAGTTGCTTTATTTCCTATAGAATGGGTGGTATGGTATGAAAAGAGTGCTGATAAGGGTTGAGTGGGATCAATAATTATAGTGATGATAATTGGAATCAGTGATTTACCTCAATAATTACAACCGAAGGATCGACCAGGTATAGACAGAATTCAGTATGATATGCCTATAAGGACATGAGGCCCCCTTGAATAAATAAATATATATACAGGGTGGGTCACGGTAGATGGCACCTTAGACGTTTACGGAGAACGGGACATAAGATCATTCTGAAAATCCGGCTACTCGAGTAATTGCTCTTGATCTATCGATCTAAATTATTTTCAGCTCTGCGGCGTTGCCTCTTCTATCGAAAAGTAGCAACAACTTTGTTATTTTGAATGGAACACCCTGTATTTTATTGCATCTTCAGATTCTATCTGAAGAGCTGATTCCATCGATGTATCACACTTGGGGTCTAGCGGAAATGATTACAGAGATATAGGGTGTGAAAAATCGACATTTTTCGACTTAAGGAATTTTTTTTTTGTCGAAACTATTCATTATTGGTCGAAACGTCTCACATGTCCCTATCTCAACTTTTGATTAACTATCTACAGATATTTAATTGGGATATATACCGGGTGATCAAGAATCTGAATTCTGCACCACCCTGTATTTGTTTCAATTAAATGTCAGTAGATAGTTGATCAAAAGTTGGAATAGGGACATGTGAGCCGTTTTGACCAATAATGAATAGTTTCGACAAAAAAAAATTCTAAAATTGAGAAATGTCGATTTTTCACACCCTATATCTCTGTAATCATTTCCGCTAGACCCCAAGTGTGATACATCGATGAAATCAGCTCTTCACAGAAAATCTGAAAATGCGATGAAATCTAGGGTGTTCCATTTAAAATAACAAAGTTGTTGCTACTTTTCGATAGAAGCGGCAACGCCGCAGAGCTGAAAATATTTTAGATCGATAGATCAAGAGCAATTACTTGAGTACCCAAATTTTCAGAATGATCTTATGTCCTGTTCTCCGTAAACGTCTAAGGTGCCATCGACCGTGACCCACCCTGTATAGTCAAAGTTCACAGGTAGGTCTGTTTGAATGATGACTTATGAACTCAGATTCTGCTGAACTTTCAACGAAAGGCTGATTCACACCAAATCTATCAATAAACAGCCCTGGTGTCGATACAGAAAGTCACTGAACCTGTAGCACAATAGTTTTGATCACACAGTTGAAATATCTTCTCTAGGCTTCATAAACCTCATATTAGTCATGAGCAAAGAGATCTAATTATAAGGTGAATCAGAATGGACTCAGCTGAGTATAAAGTGTAGCCTGGTGCTTTTGTGACACAGCTACCACGATAGACAGCCTGTCATGGAAGTACAGCTGTGGTCCTACAGTCTTGCTGATTTGTAGGATGAACTCGAAGAGGGTGGCACTTGTACAGCAAGTAGACACGCAACAGATGAAGCGCAGACAAGTGTGGAAAGTACAATTCAGACGGAGAACAGGAACAGTGAAAGTGTACCAAAATACAGACTGTAGGGTAAAGGAGAGGAGGCCTAGAACAAAATCAGATGTTGTACAGAAAAGTTGACATGAATAAATGATGGCTGGAAAACTTACCAGAGATGGTATGCGGCCTGAAGTGACTTCACATGAAGATAGGTTTTGTAGGTTGAACTTTCGACAAAACGAAGAGAAAAATCCACACTAGGTGATCAATTGTTCAGTTCATCAAATTGATGAAACTCTTATATATTTTCTGAAAATTTAGTGGACGATTCCGGCAAAGCGTGTTCTCCAAGAATTCACTCACGTGAAAAGTCAAAAAAAGATATTGCCAAAAGTCAAAGTAGGGTTGGTTTTCCATTCACCAGGAATCTTAAATCATAAAGCCAGAAATACCAGAATCAACAAGCGTCTCTCACCAGTAGGGACCATCTGCAGTTTCGCCTGCCGGACTGACATGGGCTCGTCTATCGTGCCAACAGAAATTCACTACTGAAGGCTGGTTCACGTTGTATGTATCGTATTTCGCTAGGACGAATCGGTTCATTCGTTTCAGGTATCAGGAGAGAGTTATTGCTTCAAGTAATCAGGAATCGTACATCTATTTGAGTGAATAAAATGATATATTGTTGATGTATCTAGTTCAGAATACAAAATGAATCTTCATACCGGAATAACCGTCAATATTCTCGTTTCCAGTGAGTGAATGATAATATTTCCTTATTCTAGAAAAACTGTAACAACTCTCCTCTTTCCTCGAAGAGGTTTTTTTTTTCAGAAAAAAAACTTTTCACGGACCCAAAACTACCATGACATGAAAACAACAACGAACAAAGGTACAACGACCATATATCTATCCCAATTCAATCTCACAACTCATTTACCTGAATCAAATTTTCAGAAGAAAACAGAGAAAACAAACATATGCATATACAGGAAAAAATCTACCAAAGAAAATGTTGATATCTGCCTATTCAATCAGACTGTTCATCGTCATCGGGCGAGTGAGATTTCAAATCCTTGGGGTACCATACGCCGGATTCTTCACCTTGCTCATTTACCAGTTGATAGCTCCAGGGTGATACTACTTTCTTGACCGTGAAAGGTCTTGAGAATTTCTGGGCTAACTTGGAAATGTTCAGTAGCGTCGGAAATGACATGGTTCCTCCTATATACCAACTGACCAACCTTAAACCGCTCATCACGCCTTCGCAAATTATACACTCTCCTACTATGTTCGTGAGCCTTCAGTAACCGCTTAGATATGTCCATTTCTGAACTCATTACCAGAAAAATCAACTTCCCGACCAAAATGAACAGAGTGAGGAGTGACTCCTGTTGCCTCGTGTTCAGCAAAACGAATGGCCCAAGCGACTTTAGGGAGATATTCGTCCCACTTCTTATGGTTATCGTCCACGTACGCGGACCACATCGTTTGTATTACCCTATGCACTCTCTCCATCGGATCAGATTGAGGATGGTAACTAGCCGTGAAGTTGATAGTAATTTCGTACTCCTTCATTTTTTCTTGGGAAAGTTTACTCCGAAATTGCACACCATTATGGGCGATGATATGGGTTGGAGCACCAGACAATAGAATCACCTGATCTTCTAAGGTCTTAGAAACCTTTTCAGCAGTCGCAGAGCGTAATGAAAATAAGAGGACGAATTTACTTAAACGGTCGCAAGCTGATAAGATGAAGGAATTCCCATGAGATGATCTCGGTAAAGGTCCAACAAGGTCCGACAAGGTCGATGCTAAGCATCTGCCAGGGTCTAGTTAGGGTAGAGGTACGACTGAGTAATCGACCGGCTGATTTACGCTGTTCATGTTTAGTCTTAAGGCATGTCTTACAGCGACGGATGTACCTCGAGATGTCTAGCTTCATCATAGGCCAATAACAACTTCTCAATGGCGAACAGCACGGCTAAACACTCCTTCTCTGTGGTACTGTACTTTCTCTCGGCTTCATTCAAATAGCGACTGAGATAACGAATAACTCTTTCCTTGCCATCTTGCACCTGAGAAAGACCAGCACCCAGACCGTAGTCAGAGGCATCAGTTTGCACAGTGGAGGGGAAATCAAAATTGGGACACGATAAAACTAGAGCAGATACAAGAAAATTTTTGATGGTATCGTGGAAATTTTGACAAGAATCGTCCCACACGAATTTCTTATCCTTCTTGAGAAGATCAGTCATCGGAGCAACTATCGTTGAGAAATTTCTCATAAAGCGTCGATACCAGGGCGCAAGACCTATGATACGCCTGACTTCGGATACCGTGGATGGTGCGAGAATTCGTAATATTGCTTCAAACTTCTCCGGATCCACCATTAGACCAGCAGCATTAACAACGTTCCCTAAATACCTGAGTTCAGGTTTACAAAAATTACACTTATCGTGATTCAGAGTCAATCCCGCCATCGTGATTCGAGTTGGAGTACAAATAATGACGTCGTCCAAGTATACGAAGACATACTGCTCAAGGTCGACACCAATGACTCGATCTATGAAACGTTGCCACGTTGCTGGTGCGCTGTGTAAGCCAAATAGCATCCGTTTAAATTGAAACAAGCCCCTAGTGGGTACGACAAACGCTATCAACGGTCTCGATTCCGGGGCCACCTGTATTTGCCAGTACGCATATTTAATATCGAGGGTCGTCAGATACCGAGCATCGCGGAGTTTATCTGAAGTCGCGCTAATGAATGGTGATGGGAACGCATCAGGTAGGCTGATTTCATTTAGTTTCTCATAATTGTCACAAAATCTATCAAAATTATGCGACTTCCTGACCAATACAATGGGTGAGGCCCAGGGCGAATTTGACGGCTCCATAATGTCGTCCGCTAGCATCTTCACAAGTTCAGAATTCTCATGTTTTTGGAGGGCTGAAGGAAGTGGATAGTGTCGTTGTTTGATCGGTGGTGAGTTTGTCCGAATTTCATGCTGTACGATAGTAGTACATCCTAACTTAGAACCCATGTTTCGGCATGTCACGCTCGTTAATTTATTTAATTGTTTCCGTTGCTACTCAGACAAATTATCCCTGGCCTGTATCTAGTTGACTACCAGATTACTCACCAATTCGTCCGTACGTAAAGTCCATTGATCCGAATACAAATTAGGGACTACTCCCATTTGCACCCAAAAGTCAATTCCCAAAATGAGATAATGTGGCAATCGAGGACCAACTGAAACCCTATAAATCATCACCTTTCCTTGGAGTTCAATCGAAACTAATAGACTCTCAATAACCTCACACGCGTCTCCATTCGCTACTGTACAGACTTCCGAAGGGGCAACATCCAGGGAGCAAGAATTCTCCAATATGGTCCCATCTGGGCCCGCCCACCACTGTCGTGGAACAACCTGAGTCCAAAAGACACAAAAATTCCCTTCCGTATATTATTATGTTAACCTTCAGAAATGGTCTCGAATCCTTTTTCGCGTGAGTTGAGACGAAATCTAACACGGCTCTAGTTTGGGTGCTGGTCGGGTGTGGAGATACAAGAGTTGAAGACCGACCTACTGCGAACCCCTGGTCCAGTTTTTTCCTCCTCCTCTACCACACTCTAAACAAAACAATCGCCTTTCTTTACGATACTTTCTAAACCTTTGACCGACCTCGCGGCAATTCCAGCAAACAATAGACGATTGTGGTTTGACTGACTTTGGATGGCCTTAGTATCAATCGCGAATTTGACTGTTAGGGTTTCGAATGGATGAAATTTGAGGATTATTCGCAGGGTTACCCGCAGGCCTTCTATATCCCAATTCCGGCTCGAGCAACTGTCTAGCATTAGTTGGAGGTGGATTGAAGTTTTGGACCCTCAATGACGTTTCCTCTACTGACCCTCATAATCGAGATAAATCTGATAGACAATTCATTTCCTGGAGGGAAAGTTGTGTCTGGATGTAAGGCGAGAGTTTCTTGCAGTTCATTTGAACCCTATGTTCTTCTTCCGGTTTGTTAGGGCCAAGCTTGTTGAAGAGGTTCTCCATGGACAAGATAAAATTGATAACCCTTTCGCGCGCCTCTTGGGTCCTCTTCCGAATGTCTTTCCATAGATCATATTCATATTCGTATGGTAACAAAATCCTCTTTTCAACTTTGCCACTGACTCCTTCCAGGTCGCGAAGTTGTGTGTTCTCCACCATCGGAGTGCCCCCTTCACGAACAACTCCAGGGCTGAGAGTAAAAGTTGTTCATGTGATATTCTTCCTGAAACACGAATCTCCTCGAGTCTTTCTAAAGAGTTTGTTACACTTGACTTCCCATCGAAAGTAATTTTCCATCGCGATACGTCATAGTGAGCTACGTAGTGGTGAAAATCGCTAATATTTCCAGCATTCTGGGTTATCGGAGATGAATATAAATCGCGCAGGCGCGACTCGAAATTCCTAGTCAAATTTATCGTCGCTAAACGTTTCCCATTTTCCCTACCATAAACGTTTGATTCGGGTAGACAAGAGAATCATGGTTGTCTTGCTGAGACACCGATCGGATATCTATCCTCAGGTTCTTCAAATCGAACCGAATTTCGACTTAAAATACGAAATCTATTGACATCCATTAACTCGCGAACTTCCGGATTACCTTGTTCACGCGAACTTGAATGTGCAGTAGAAAAACCTATATTCGAAACAGATGGTCGCAATGACGAATGAGGTCGCGGTACTGGAGTTATACTCTCGGACCCAACCTCATTTGACTCAGTCAACCTATTAACGTCACGAATCGAAGTCGACGGTTGGGCTCCTGAAAATCTCGGATCCGATTCGGTTAAGTTACTTCCTGATAACTTCGTGGCATGAGAATGAACAACCATAGGAATGACAGGAATAAAAGGATTGGGGTAGTCGATGATACTTCTTTCAGGATTTTCACTAAAATCCAAGAGGTCCTCAGGAACATCATCCTCGACTACACGTTGTCTTTCGTCAAGCGCCATAAGGTTATCATTCAATGAACCAACAGAATCCATGAGTTGCATAACTCGACCAATTAGTGATCTTTTCTGAGAGTCTCGCGCTTCAGTAGTATCATGAATTCTTTCAACTCGTGAATTTACATGATTCAATCGCGATGATATCCTTTCGTATTCATTAACTCGATTTGAATCATCAAAGTTGCCAATTTCTTGTTCAAGGTCGATTAATTTCCGATTACAAGTTTCAAGTTCAACTATTGGGTTGAAATCAACATCTACGTTCATTTTTGTAGTTGTTACCATTAAATAATCAATAGGTGTTCTACACAAACACTGGTTTAGGCTGATTACCCTCAATCCAAAGATTTACAGGATCGAGCAAGATTCTCGGTTACAAAAAATAGTGTTTGGAGTGCCCAATTATATGTAGTGGAAATTAGACACTGACTAACTCAGTGGGACACTGAAGTGAGCTCGGTTGGCAGGGTGAAATTATGATCCAAGAGTTGTCTGTATCATTTACTGAAACTGCGAAAATCTAATAATTCACAAGTTAATAATCGACAATGTTACGTAACAGTAAGGTTCAAAATATCCAAAAGGTTATACTGAAATTCTATCCATTGCCAAACAAATAGATACCGAGGTGATCACTGTGGTGTACAAATGTATTGAAAACCTGATTTTTCAATGTAAGTTGAATATTATTGAAGGTTACGTTAAATATGAGATTTTGCAGTGCAGTGGTAAAATCTTCACAGAAGCTTGGTGGTAGTTTTCACGTAGGTAGCGTAATCGGAACGAGCTTACCAAATTGCAGACAGGTTATTCATTCACTGAGTATTTATACGGGTAGATCCAGACCATGACTTCGCAGGGTAGCAGCTCAACAACAGCGAGCACCCTATGGTTTTCAAATACAACAACGATGGACCAGGTGTCACACGTAGGGACTGTCAGTTCACCATGAGATTGATACCCACAAAAACATTAGACAACGGATAAGGAGAAGAATAAAAGCATATTATCAATATGAACCAGTGTTCCTAGACCTATTGAAGACAATTATAACAGCAGTGACATACCTTTGGTTGATGTGTGGGCTTGTACGTGGCTGGTGGAAGCGGTTAAAAGAAACTCTTACAATCAGGGTATTTTTTCCCAAAACCAGAGACCAAAATATACTTCACGTGAAGAAGGCAATTGATCCCACGATTTGTTTCGAACTATACGAATATAAGAAACCTCCTTTCACAAACCGTTCCACCCAGATCTCGATTATTTATAGCAACACAATTGAACTTCAATATGGTCGCTAGGTAGCCTCTTCTAGGAACCAGGAAACCAGAGCAACTCACTCATTTTGTAGTCAGGGTAACTGAACTGCTCAGATATTTCACAGAGGAACAGAGAGCACGGAAAAATATACTATAGATGATCAAATTGACTGGTCACCACCGATTATATTGAATACAGTCAAAAGAGGTTGAATAATCGTGCTGGGAAATTACAAGGTGAAATATCGCGATATGGAGTGATAAATTGTCATTGCAAATTTGGCCTTCAATAAATGATACAGTCTATAATGTAAAAATATGACTTGTAACAACTCCTCCTCAACTCCCAAGAGATTTACCTGTAAATCTCTCCCGATTGAGATGAGTTAAAAATAGAAATATCAATGCCAAAGTCATGATGTTCAAAGTCGGTAGGACTTATACCGCGGTGCGAATTTTTCAGTGAAGTTCTTAGAGGCATCAGATAGGACCTAATTTTTGTGATAAACTTTGTCGCAAATGATAAAGGGCGACGTCTCATATTGTACCGAGTACTAGAGCGAGTATGCGCTTGATCCAGTCACTTTTTCACATCTGCAAGAATCTTATTGAACTCTCGGGAGATTTGTCTAGACGGAGGTATTTTAGTATCATTTTCAATATGTGGATGATTATAATCTTCACCGGAAGAAAAATGTTCGCGACGAAATTTTATGAAAAACGGCGTCAAGCCGGTAGCCTCATGAACTGCAGTACGTATTGCGCAACCAACTTTAGGTGGTAGTGTATCCCATTTCTTGTGATTGTCATTGATGTAACAAGGTATCATGGTCTCAAGGACCTGATTAACCCTTTATACAGGGTTTGCCTGGGCATAATATAAAGGAGTATAGCGAATATTCACTTTATACTGTTGACAAAGATTACGAAACAAGTTTGAACGGAACTGTACACCATTATGACATATTAGGTACTGTGGACAAGAAAACATTAGAAAAACATGTTCTTCCGTCATTCGCGTAACGGCAGCAACAGTTGCATCTCTAAGAGGAAAAAATAATGGAAATTTACTCAACGTGTCAGTCACAACGTGAACAAACTTATTCCCTTGGGTGGATCGAGGAAGTGGGCCGACAAGGTCTACACTAATTTGCCATGGTGAAGTAGCTTCGGGATGTTTTCCCATTATATCCAGACAAAAGTTTCAGAATTGGCTTCTGTGCTAAACAAACAGGACATTTCCTTACATATGCAGCAACATCCGCACGCATCTCAGGCCAATAGTATAAGTTTTTAATGCGTTCGAATGTCTTGAAAATTCCGGAATGACAAGCTACTGTACTATCATGACACGAGCTGATAATCTTTTTACGGTCATACTTGGGAACAACCTCCTTCCGAAAATCGTTTTGGTGACGAAGCACCGGATATTGACATGAAACAAACTCATAAAGCTTTTTATCTACTACACGCCATTGTGGATACTTTAGAGGATTTTCGCGAATTTTAATTATCATAATTATTTCCGAGCCAGGAATCTTTACGTATAATTTCACATGTTTCAACGGTTTGTACTCCGGGTACCAAGCGAGATAAAACATCGGGAACAATATGGTCTTTCCCCTTTCGATGAATAATGTCGAAATTGAATTGGTGAAGACGTACTGCCCAACGGGCCAAACGACCAGTTGGTCCTTTCAATTCATGTAACCATACCAATGAATGATGATCAGTTATAACCGTGAATTTGTATCCCTCTAAATATGGACGAAGTTTTTCGATGGTGTACAACACCGCGAGACACTCCCTCTCTGTAGTACTGAAATTCCGCTCTTGTCGCGTGAGCGAACGACTAATATAACAGATAACATGTTCACCGTCGTCAAATTCTTGGGATAAAACTCCTCCAATTCCGAATGCAGATGCGTCAGTTTGTACTTTGAACGGTCGAGAAAAATCAGGACAAGTTAGAATAGGCACAGAGACCAGTGCACTTTTTATATTCAGGAAAGATTGTTGACATTCAACTGTCCACTCCCACTTTTTATTTTTAGATAAAAGAGCAGTCATGGGTGCTACAAGAGTTAAAAAATTTGGAATGAAGCGGCGATACCAGGATGCAATGCCAATAACGCGTCGGATATCGTTCACACTTTTCGGAGGTGGAATATTCAATATGGCTGACACCTTCTCTGGATCAACATGCAATTCTTGACTATCGACGACATACCCTAGGTAGCGCAATTCAGGCCTACAAAATATACACTTAGTCTATGACACTGCCAAACCAGCCTTCCTGAATCTTTCAAATACTTCCGTTATTATTCAAATAGGATCTTCAAAATTATCATTAACAATTATCACATCATCCAAATAAACGAACGCGTGTAGCTCGAGACTAGGACCTGATATTTCATCTAAAAGTTGCTGAATAGTCGCGGGCGCATTACACAACCCAAATGGCATTCGTTTAAACTGATATAGTCCCCGGCCTGGAATAGTGAACGCCGTACACTCACGAGATTCAGGAGCTATTGACACCTGCCAGTAAGCAGATTTAATATCAATTGAACTAATAAATTTTGCATTACGGAGTTTGTCTAAAATTGGAATGATGAATGGTAGAGGGTACGAATCTTTTTTAGTTACGCGATTCAATAGACGGTAATCCACACAAAAACGATATTCGCCATTTTTTTCGGCACTTATAGCACTGGACTAGACCAAGCCGATTCAGAAGGTTCGATGACATCATTCTCTAACATTTCTTTCACTGCATTATCGATATGCTACTGCATTGCAGGAGATACTCGATAAGCTCTCGGATAGGTTCTGAGTCAGTAATTATTTTGTGTTAAACAAGAGTGGTACAACCGAGTTTGTCACCCTGTGGATCAAAATATTTTTTTACAATTCCATCTAAGATTATTACCTGATCAGCACTCAGGACTGCTTTAGAAACAACCGCATTTAACGAACTAATTTGAGTAATACTCTGGTCGAAAGTCCAACAACCGCGATTCAGATTTGGACTAATGTTCATAGTAATCCAAAAATCGACTCTAAAATAATTGAATGAGAAAGTTCCGGTACAACTAACAGATCAAAAATTGTTATTTCATTTTTTAACTTTATTGGAACTGTGACAACACCGAGAATTTCACAAGTTCGATCATCATCAACAGCGCAAGATGATATGTTCGAGGGCAACAGAATAATGCCCAACTTCTTAAGAATATTTCAACCATGTAAACCAAGAATAGTTAGATTACATCCACTGTCCAACAATGCTTTGAATTTGATTCCTAAGATCTCAATTTCTAAATAAGGACGATTGTCACCATCACAGTGGGACACAATGTACGATATAATAGGATGAATATTACGGGCAGAAAATGAACAATTTTGAATGGCCGACTGACTACATGAGCTCACCAAACGACCTAATGGTGGCTCACTCTCGCGTTTTCCGCCCATCTACCGCATGTTCGTACTGTGACACCAGGAGCACCGCATTTGGAGCAATGTTTCCTAACTGGTTGACTACACCTAGTGCGGATATGTCCAAGTTGACCACGATTATAACATTTAGGAGCGTTAGGGGAAGCTGAAGATGATGCCACCGCATTACTCGATCCGTTGACTGGCAAAGTATCATCTATCAAGTTTGTTGTTTGATGCTCAAGTTGCGTTTGTATAGCTGACACTCGTGAATAAGGACGCTGGTATTCAAGACCAGGTTTTACCGAGTGTTTCGGCAATACAAGAGGAGCACGATATTCATGGGAGCTCAAGTTGGCCCCTTCAATTTTGCGGCCTACAGTGATCAAGGAGGAGAGAGTAGAAACACCCTTTCTAACCACCGCCATCTGAATATATGGAAGCATTTTCCCTTTAATGAAATTCACCCGAGATTCTTCGCCAGGTTCAGATGGAAGTTTAGCAAACAGATTCTCCATATATGCCACATAAATTGTAACAGATTCCGTAGAACCTTCAGTTCGACGTTTCAGGGTATTCCATATTCGCTCTTCATAATTTTGAGGTTGAAAACTAACACGGATTTGGCATAAGAAATCATCATAATGCCGTTTTCGATTTTAAGCAAACCTGAACCAAATGGACGCATCACCCTCTAGTAGTTCGGAAACGGAGTCAAACATTCGATTTTCAGCAATACCACGAGATACTCTCACTTCCTCAAGTTTCTCAATAAAATTGGTATCGCTGGTTGAACCATTGAACCTCAATTTTCAACGGCTAACATCAACAAACTTGAAGGTACTATTGATGTTTGAACCATGAAATTAGTGTGCAAAATCATGTGTCATAGGTTTAACAGTATGCTCAGAATCAATACAATGATGATCAAAGGAAGGTGACTGACCTACAGATATGTATTTAATGTAGCAGGTCGTGAATTTACAAATTTGTCAGAGCTACTATGGAATCGAACTCTATCGTATATGGCTGGCGAAACATTACTTGATTCTATATTATCAATTGGAATATACTCCAACCTCTCAGCTGAGGTGTCAATTGAAGAAAGCAAATTATTCATTATGTTCATGGTAGGGTTTGGTCTTGAATCATTGATGTTCAATCTGAAAGCCGAAGTAACTGTCGCGATACGATTGATTGTATTTGGCCTTTCAAGTTGGATAAGATCCTCAACGTGATCAATGAAGCTTGTGCTAGGCCTAAGTACTATTTTGGGCAACAAACAGATAGTTTCATCAATTAGCGTAGAATTAGCAGGTACCACTGGTTGGTCTAAAATTGTATTTCTAATCTGAGTATTTTTGCCAGAAAAAAACTGTTAAAGCATACACCCGATCAAATGAGAGTTGAAGTTTATCGGCTGCACCAAGTAAGCCATTTCTCTCAGCCAAAATCGAAGAATTTCCAGTATTTATCCGTATTAACCTACCCTGAACATGTGAAAGTCGTGTTTTGATTTTACGAAATTCATTTTCCCTATTATTATGATCAAACTCATCAATGCTGCATAGTAGTTCATCCAATTAACCACCACATATCGCAATCTCATTCATTGAGTCGAAACTCATTGTTCCGTCACCTGGACTACCCTCAGCCTCCGCACGCAACGCCTTTCTCAATAAGGATCTTTTTTCTTGCACTGTACCATAACCCAACTCTGATCCCCGAACCAGTAACTCATATGTGAGTTCATCACTCAGCAATCTATTGACATCCATGTTTGCAGAAAAAAAAACTAATAACAAGTAGGTATCAGAATTCACTTAATTGAATTGATATATATGACAAATCACTGAACTGAACTGAATCACTTTGCTATGTTTTTACGAAATCCCCTTCTTTCTTCGGAAAAAAAAATTAAAATATCCAACGAAACCTTGAATCAAATCCAGACACGGCCAGAAAACAACTACTTAACTGGACCACCCCGAAATATCAATAACTATATATCTTCAAATTTCAGAGAGAAAATATATGAACTGATATAAATGCAAATATCAACTACCACCAATCCACTTAAGCAATATTCACCCTAGTGCCAACTGAAATGGTTGGGCGCCATTTCTAACCATTTAATAATTAATAGGTGTTCTACACAAACACTGGTTTAGGCTGATTACCCTCAATCCAAAGATTTGCACTATCGAGCGAGATTCTCGGTTACAAAAAAATAGTGTTCAGAGTGCCCAATCATATGTAGTGGAAATTAGACACTGACTAACTCACTGAGACACTGGGGTGAGTACGGTTGGCAGGGTGAAATTAGGATCCAAGAGTTGTCTGTATCATTTACTAAAACTGCGAAAATCTAATAATTCACAAGTTAATAATGGACAATGTTACGTAACAGTAAGGTTCGCAATATCCAAAAGGTTATTCTAAAATGCTATTCATTGCCAAACAAATAGATACCGAGGTGATCACTGTGGTGTGCAAATGTATTGAAAACCTGATTTTTCAATGTAAGTTGAATATTATTGAAGGTTACGTAGAATATAAAATTTTGCAGTGCAGTGGTGAAATTTTCACAGAAGCTTGGTGGTAGTTTTCACGTAAGTAGCGTAATCGGAACGAGCTTACCAAATTGCAGACAGGTTACTCATTCACTAAGTATTTATACGGGTAGATCCAGACGATGACTTCGCAGGGTAGCAGCTCAACAAAAGCGAGCACCCTATGGTTTCCAAATACAACAACGATGAACCAGGTGTCACACGTACGGACTGTCAATTCTATATTCATCCTATTCACCATGTGATTTAGATTTAGTGAATCACCACTAGTAGCTGATAGGGTATCATCATTTTTTTTGACAATGCATTATTTATTTTCACAAATTGACTTCTAGCTGTTGAGTAATCATTCAGCCAGTCTCAGACAACTTCTTCAAAGTCATAGTGTCTTAGTTCAGTGCTTAATACACCCCTATCAATGGTCACAAATGCTCTTTTTGAATCTATAGACACTGTCACAATATATTCACCTCCATCAATCAAGTTAGTCCAGTTTGTTATCATTAATTGCAGTGTTTGCTGCGGAAGCCAGAATGGTATCCATGAAATATATTATTGTTATTCACATGTTATCGGGCAAGGAAATGTCAAAATTTCAATGACATTGACAGCACCTCGATCTGAATTCGCGGATGATTTTTTTGATGCCAGTGTTTGCCAGTCCAGTCTGTTTTTCTCTCTTTCTCTCTCCCCCGCCCTCTCTCTCTTTCTCTCTCTCTCTCTCTCTCCTTCTCTCTTTCTTTCTTTTTCTCTCTTTCTCTCTGTCTCTTTCCCTCTCTCTCTCTCTCTTTCTCCCTCTGCCTCTCTCTATCTCTCTCTCTCTTCCTCTCTTTCTCTCTTCCTCTCTCTCTCTTTCTCTCTCCCTTCGTGATTCATCAAATTAACATAGATTATTATTTTCAGACAATTTTGAAACATCTGTGGTTTGGGATGGACCTGAAATCATCCATAAATGAGATGAGACTTCACCATCAACTATTTCCGATGAAGATCATATACGAGAGTGATTATAAAACTAAGGTATGTAGGTTTCTCAAGTTATTGAATTCCAGATTCCAGATATAATTCGAAACTATAATGATCACAATGGGTGGAGTATTTATTCAATACGTATTATATACAAGGTGAAACAACCCTCATGAATATTTTGAATAAAATACCCAGATAGCACAATAATATTCATGAAACCTCAATAGAATATTTGCCAAGACTATTTGAGAATTCTCAAAATATCCCCACAATATAATATAAATATTCGATGAACAGTTTCAGATAATTTGAGAATATTCCTAGTGAATAATATCGTGAAGGAAGAAAATTTAGAGGAGCTTTACTCTCCGTACGCTTCAATTCCTATTTATTCGTCATTTCATTCGGAAATACAGACAATTCCAAAAAAGACACACACATTATATATATATAAAGGTAATTTAGTATGCATATATGCAAAAAAATCTTTAATTTAATATTGATTATCGAAATCGTATGCTCTGGTATATCTGTGAGAAAGGAAATTTGTTCAGTATGGTCTCCTATAGATGCTTTAATAGGTCTGACAGATAAAGAAGGTTTATGAATTTTGGGATGTGAGTTAAATTTTTTGGAATTGAAAATTCAAACTTATTCATGAGGTGATGAATAGTCTCTTATCTAACCATGATAATAACTAAATAATTTTTTTAACTTGTTGTTCGTCTCATCAGTATGTTATTTTTAACAATTTCACAAATTTCACAACAGAGTAACCATTATCAATAAGTGTAAGCGCAAAGTTTTTTTCAATATTGTAAATTAGTTATAATACTTCCAATTTTTGTAGTCTACCCTGATGATGGAAATATACATTTCCGAAGGCTCGGACAAACTTGAATGAATACACATTCACTATTGCTGCATCCTCACTAGACTACTAGTTTTAGATAGATAGATAGATAGATAGATTCTTTATTGCTTTCAAAGACATTACAGTCCTATAGCAAGGATTCGGTTATTTCTGATAAACACGTTACATGGAAATGTGTACAATGCAAATTGTAATAATTGTCACTATACATATGTGCAAATATAAACAGTTTTGATTAATAACAAAAAAACGAACAGGAAGGACGAATAGGGAAATGAGGCAAAGTTGATGATATCACGAAGTGCTACTCGTTTGTTGAAAATGCTCTGGTTTTTAGAATATTCCATATATAGTAGGCGATATTTTTGCATTTAAGTGGAGTAAGATTGTCGATGAAGTCAATCAACGAGTGGCTATTCGGGAGATGATCACTGTTTGGTATTCTGAAACTATTGTGAATCGGACAATCGAACAAAATATGCTGTAACGTTTCTGCAGAATTCAAATTACAAATTGAACATATCTCAATGGGATTTATTTTATACGAGCTTCCATTATATGTGAATTTGATGAAATATTTATTACATATTCTTAACTGCGATATTGTGCGAATGATCTGAATGGGCAAATGGAAATGTAGATAGTTAGCCTCAGCTTTTGTGACAGTTAATTGTTTATAAAATAGCAGAACTGTGGATCTCTGCAGGAGGGCGCGATCTTGTCCGTGGAGTTTACTATAATATTTAGATAATAAATGAGTTTTATGGGTTCTCAGAGAGTGAGGGTTCATTTCGATCAGAAACTCTGAGGCGTCGATAAAATCAAAATGTTCCTTCACTTGAAGTGCCCAGTTGTACTTTGGGTTGATATTCGTTAGTGACATTTGCCTCAGAAAACACAATATCGGAAGGCGACGGATGTCCATCTCAAGAATTTTGATGATCCAATTCAGGGTGAATTTGAAGATATTATATAGAAACTTAACTTTTCCAGTTTCAAGTCTGACGATATAATCTGGTGAACTAAGTGGCAGTAGCAAGAGCCTTTTGAAGAAGTTCACTTGTACTCTTTCAAGGATGTCATGATATTTCAAACCCCATACAGGAATACAACTCGTCATCACACTCAAAATTGTTGCTTCATAAAGTTTCATTCTGCCTTGCCATGAATTGATTTTGGTCTTTGCCATTATGGGCAGTAATGCACCAATTGCTTGTTTTGCTTTATTGGCTGATGAAACTGCCATCTCACGAAAAAATGAGGATGAGGTGAAAGTCACTCCCAGATAGACGTACTTATTTGTCATAGATATTTCCACCTTGTCAAAATAGAATTTATATCCTGTGTTAGTCCTACAAGTACTTTTAGAAAAACACATTATTTTTGTCTTGTTGGCATTAATTTTCAATTCATTTTCGACGGTGTATTCCTCTAGGATTTTGAGTTTTCTAGATATGTCTATTTCAGAGTGCCCTAAAATTACTAGATCATCAGCGTAAAGAAGCATTAGTACATCAGTGAAGTTATCAATATTGATTCCCTGAGCCCCTCTACTGATTAAGTAGTTTTCCATATCAGCGATGAATAGAGCAAATAGTAAAGGGCTCAAAGATTCGCCCTGCAAAACACCTTGAGTGATGTCAAATGATTTGGAGCATCCATCTGAAGCTTTCACGGTCATCGCTGCCATTTCGTAAAGATTCCTAATTATTCGGATGGAATTGGAACTGACGCCTGAGTTATAAAGTTTTTGCCACAATAAATTATGATTGATAGAATCAAATGCTCTTCTGAAGTCCACAAAGAGAGCAAATACTTTATTAGACTTCAGACGGAGTTGAAGCTGGATAACAGAGTTCAAAATGAAAACGTTATCGATACACCCCCTTCCTTTCCTAAAACCAGATTGGCATTCGGGGAGCATTGCACGACTACTAGTTTTATCTCTAACTGGTCAGCAAAGACTTCCCTTCATTTTATATATATATATACATGGTGATTCACATAAGAACCGACATAGAGCAGCGGCGTGTAGGGGGTCCCAAAATATGGCATTTTAACGCAACTTACCTCTATACCAAGTTGCTTCCCTAAGGAGTTATAGGCTTTGAAAGTGAAGTTATAAATTTTGAAGAAAATCCATATCTCTGTTATTCTTGAATTTGAAGCAACCAAATTTGGTACACTTTGTGGATGTATTTAGGGCGTTACTTGACAGTAACTAGAGTCCAATTGAAATTTGTAATGGGGGTATACCAGGTGGCGCACCATTAATATTCGACAGAATTTTGTAAACCCCTGATGAATTTAAAAAATCTTTGCTTCGTTGTGTGGGCAATTCAATCCTAAAACTTTTCTTACTCCAGTAATTTTTCGAAAAACCTCATCATTTTCATCAAAAACTCGAATAACTGAAAACGCGCGCTCTAGGTGTGTTATTTAAAATCATCGAAAATTCAAAAGTTGACTATGAAAATGAACGTACAACAAAAAAGTAGGTCATCAATTGTGATCAGTAGAAATTGACTGGCAAATTATCATTTAGATACGTAACAAAATACGTAAAGTAAGTACAGAAACTTGAACAACAACCAGAACAAACAATTGTTAATCGATAAATTACTTAATTGAACAACTTACTTGCTTCATTGTCAAGTTTGACGTTTATTTTCATAGTCAACTTTTGAATTTTCGATGATTTTAAATAACACACCTAGAGCACGCGTTTTCAGTTATCAGAGTTTTTGATGAAAATGATGAGGTTTTTCGAGAAATTACTAGTCTAGGAAAAGTTTTAGAATTGAATTGCCCACAAAACAAAGCAAAGATTTTGAAATCCATCAAGGGTTAACAAAATTCTGTTGAATATTAATGGTGCGCCACCCGGTATACCCCCTGTACAAATTTCAATTAAACTCTAGTTACTGTCAAGTAACGCCCTAAATACATTCACAAAGTGTACCAAATTTGGTTGCTTTGAGTTCAAGATTAACGGAGATATTAGTTTTTTTCAAAATTTATAACGTCACTTTCAAAGCCTATAACTACTTAGGGAAGCAACTTGGTATAGAGGTAAGTTGCGATGAATTGCCATATTTTGAGACCCCTTACATGCCCCTGCTCTATGTCGGTTCTTATGTGAATCACTCTGTATATATGTGAACAGGTGTGGAGTTGAGTGAACAGGTGTGCTGGTGTTGCCTCCCGTCTTCAACACTGTTAGTGTAGTTATAAACATACCGAATAATATAAAATGTACGCCTGAATGTCACTAAAGAGTTGGTGAGTGAGTCAGTATGTCAACATACTTGCAACTGATAATCGAAGTGTTGTTTGCATATAAATGCATTCCAAATAGTGCAATAATTTATTGAAAGTGGAGAACCACACATTGAAAGAGACAAAAAATACCTCAACAAAAAACTCAGCTAGCGAAAAACGTTATCTACATTCGTAGATTCACTGTTAGTACGGTCGGTATACTTTAAACGTGTTGTATATTATCAGAATGCCGAATGGAATAACACTGGGAGATTTACACGCCTTGCTCATCTCGCTGAATGCAAAATCTGACAAGACACAGGATACATTATCTGAAATCAAAGCGGAATTGACGGCTGCTAAAGATGACATATCGTTATTGGAGCAGGAGAACTCTGATATCAAGAAGAAAATCTGTCAACTAACTCCGTTGCTATCAACACAAAACTATTTCTGCGACATATCATCTGTGAGAGGAAAAAAGAGTTATTTGTTACTAAGTTATAGTGAGCTATGACCTACATTCGAAAAACTGAAGTTCGTGCTGATATCTCAAATTCTAGAAGAGTTGGTATAAATTTCATGCGTATAAAACAAAAACGAATAGATTTTATCAAAATATTTCTTCACATTATAGTTGGCCTTGACAAACTCCACATTTGGTGTCATTCAACCGACCTCGTATCTCTCACCGTTGAAAAGATACCCATGGTGTGCATGGTGAGTGGGACACACTGTATATAACGAAAGGTACTTTTTTGGTATTTTTGAAATTCTCAAACTTTAGAGTTGACTCATGTGGCTTAGGCAGCTGAATTTGCGATTGGTTCATTTGCCTGCATTGTGCATAATGTTTTTCCGAATTCTCCTTGTATTTAAAGTGATTCAAACATCGATCACATAGTCACTTTTTATGTGACGAATTTCCTAATTGTCTGTTGAGTAACTTCAAGTTCAAATCAGTGATAAGCAAAGTGGAACGATTTATTATGCAACGTACGTTCAGAAGGCTCCTTTTCCTCCTCATCATCATCATCATCATCATCATCCTCATCTCGAACTTCAAGTTCATTACACGATGGTACTATAAGTAGATTAACACTTTTATCATAATTTGTGCCACTCAAACATATTGGTAATACTTCAACTTTCCTTCTTTTTTCTTCACTTATAGTGAACACGTCAACAGAAATATCGTTCATTATATCAAATTCATTAATGCCTTTCAATTTGATAGGGATTTTGATACCATCATATTCCAAAACTTGACTGAGATGATGTTCTATTAACATTTTTCCCTGGGCATGCTGGATGTAGAGCACACACAATAGACCACAAAAAGCAATAGGGGTCCTCATTTTGTAAATTGATGAAACCTTTGCTGTGTTTGATAGCAATAGGTGAATCTACGTAAGAAAAAGAAATATCAACGTTAATGGGAAGAAAGTGATTAATATTCACCTTTAATTTGATAATTTGATATAGTGCCCAACCACTATCTCTCTCCTGGAATTCTTCCAGTGCAGTTGAAATCTTATTCTTGATATCATCATTGAACCACGACTTCAAATTCGTATCATTATCGATAATCTGATTTTTTGTGTTGAAATGCTTAATATCAGTTTCGAGAGTTTCAGGTTCAACGAAATTTACTAAAAATGTGGCATTCACTTTCAAAAGAGATTTCTGTAATTCAGACTTGATTTCGAGTGCGCAGCATCGAAAATATTTCTCCAGAAGAGTTTTTGGATCTTTGGTATTTTTATGAATAATAGCACCAGTTCGGATTCTTTTACTGAAACATGAATCAATATACAGGGTGATTCAAAAGTAAGCGGCATCCTTTCAGAGGCGTATTCCTTGCATGAAAATAAGGCAAAAAGTTCCTATTGATAAGGATCCGAAAATGCTTCCTAAGGGAGCTACGGCCCTTTGAATAGGACACCTCAAAGACGGTTTTTTCTCTATAACTTTAAAATCCTTCACAACAAATTTTTAAAAATTGGTGTACGGCATAAACATTCGATGGTAAATAGGACTCCGTATTCGAAATAATTTCCAAACGAAATCACAGTAACCTGAATATCCGGAGAAGAAGGGATATTTTTACACTTACCCTCTCCCGCATGTGACGCCCCTGAATGAAATTCTGAAATTTCGAATACGGAGTCCTATTTACCATCGAATGTTTATGCCGTACACCAATTTTTAAAAATTTGTTGTGAAGGATTTTAAAGTTATAGAGAAAAAACCGTCTTTGAGGTGTCCTATTCAAAGGGCCGTAGCTCCCTTAGGAAGCATTTTCGGATCCTTATCAATAGGAACTTTTTGCCTTATTTTCAAGCAAGGAATACGCCTCTGAAAGGATGCCGCTTACTTTTGAATCACCCTGTATTTCCACACTGAATAACATTTTTGATGTTTTGTTTCATCTTTGAGTATTATAAATTTTTCTTCATGGTATTTCAAGATAGCTTGATCAGTTTCTAATTTTGAAAAATTCTTCACGCAACTTGATTCTCTTTTTATGCATTTATTCACTGAATGTATTGTTTTTTGAACTTTTTCCATCCACTTACGATACTCTTTTTCCGTTTTGATTAGAGGATGAATTTGATCAATTTTCTTAATCAACTGACGGACGGAATGATCCATCGAGCTCATTTTTACTGACTCTGACAATAGACGATATGTGATGGTGGAATGCGTTGAACCGGAGATCGTTGACAGAAACCAGAGATCTTTGACAGAAACCAGAGGTTATTCAACAGGAACAACTTGAGCTGGATGCAAAACAAAATAGATAACAGCGAATATTGGAGAATCTATAACATCGGCCTGACGTCAATGGGGTATCATTACCCAGCTGAACTCTTTGGAAGACCTCTAGAGTTATCAACGATAAGAATTTTTTTTCTGATAGCAACTGAGAAAATGGGCACATGTGCACGAGGGGAATTTCATTCGACTTCGAGTGTTTACAGAAACATGACAACGTGTTGAAATTCTACAGTCATCGAGGATGATAAGGATTCCGTCTCGATACCAACGATAAGAATAACAAGTCGATATCATACATTGTGGGAAAAATGCACACAAGGATGATAAGAATTTCGTCTCGATACCAACGATGAGAAGAACAAGTCGATATCATACTTTTTGGAAAAAATGCACACATGTGTATAGTGATTAGAATCTGATACATTGAATCAACTTGGAGATTATAAAATGTTTTATATCAATCAAGGGGTCTCAAAATGAGTATAAATACTACCATGTTCTCTTATTTCACTACCACAACCAAGGAGCAGTTCTTCGTGTAACAATATGGCAGGCATCCCAACAACCCTGTGTGAACATTGGAAACCAAAAATTATTTCCAATTGACATGGCAATGGTTGTTATGAAACAATTGTTCAAGTGAGTTCATTTATTTTCATTATTATTATTGTCATATCATTTCCTTCATATCATATTTCCATATTCGATCATAAGTTTTATCAATATGAGGATAAGAGAATGCATTTTTTTTTTCAGATACGGTGTGAAGGATATCGTCAAAAAATCAGAGGATCGTATTTCGATTTATCTGAAAAACAGTCCAAAGATGATAACCCTACAAAAGAAATTTGGGAACCTGCTTATAAAGTGGACCAGGGCGCTTGCGGAGTCGAAGCAAGAGCTTATATGCATTTGCAGAAGGCCGTCAAGAGGTTCAACTTCGCGGCGGCCATCGAAGACGATGCAGCGCCGTCACCATCACCACCGCAGAAGAAGATCAAGGAAGTGCAGGCATCAACTTCCAGACAAACACCACCACCACCACCACCACCACCCGAGGAGGAAGATTCGCAAGTATGCAAATTCCCTGATGCTGCCTATGGAGGTGAAACGCAACATCAGGCTGAATAAAGATTTCTTGCAGGGTAGTGGTCAACAACAAGAACAACAACAACAACAACAGGTAGAAGGAATTGGCACCATCAGCATGGAGAGGAATGATAATGGGCACATGAAAGTGGTGTTTACTACTAGTAGTGGAGAGGAAAGATGTGGGAACTTGAATGAAGTTGTTGATTTCGAAACATTTTAATGCTCCAGGTGTGATGACTTGTTTTGTTCTTGCCCAATTTTGTTAAAACTACATCAGATATTAACTATGAGTTGAAACAAAATTCATTCTGTAGTGAGGTCATTGATTAAGTTTTTTTAATAATAATAATAATAATAATAATAAAGTTTATTCAATGAATATATACATTAGTAATATTGTTAGTAGTAGTATTTTTTTTTCTAGATATATGTATATAAGCATATAAACAAACATGAACCACTGAAGCAAGCTTGTACGTGGTATGTTTGGTTACATTACAGATATAGGTATCATTCATAATACTCGGCTAAAACAAAAATTCATTAACATGATATAATTTAACATGATATATAACATAATATAATGTATAATATAAACATGATATAATTTGAATATAAATATTCCTATAGTTATAATAAAAGCATTATGTAAACTAACAATAATAATAATAATGATAATAATATAAGAAAATAGAGTGGTGGATAGTTGTGATTTTGGTAGGTAGATATGATCAGTAATGATGTTTTGAGTCAACAAGTATGTGTATCTCTTCTCTAGGTGTGTCTCCAATCCATTTTTTCAATTTATTTTTGAAGAGTTCTAGTGAGTTGATTTTTCTCATTTCATGAGGCAGGTAGTTATAGATTTTAGGAGCAAGATATGAATGACATCTTAGACCAATCGTTTTAAATACCCTTGGGATAACTAGTGTCGCATTTTTTTGTTGTCTTGTAGCATATGTGTGATTGATATAAGAGCTATTTGATTTTTGTTTATATTGTGTGACAGCTAATTCTTTGAAGAACAATTGTCTTATGTCACAAATGCCACTCTCTTTATACAAGGTGTTACTTGAATAAGTATAATTTTTCTGATAAATTATTTTGAGAAGCCATTTCTGGGTGACTTCCAAATTTTTTAAATATATACGTGAAACTCCTCCCCAGGCTATGATACCGTATATAAGATGTGGTTGAACCAATGTTAAGTAGAGTGTTTTTAGCTGAGTAGTTTCGAAGACTTTCCTGAAAAATTTGAACTTAGGAATCAGATATCTAATTTTTTTCACTAATCCGAGAATTTGATTTTCCCATTTCAGATGATTGTCGATTGTAATGCCTAAGTATTTTACCTTACTTGCTGATTGGATTTCAGTGGGCTGATTATTCATATTGATTTGGAGTTTCTGGAAATTTGGTAGATTTTTGCATATGAGGTGAAAGGTATGTAGCATGTTTTTTTCCAGTTTATTGTTAACTTTTTCCATTTGAAGAATTTCGATATAGTTAGAAAATCGTTTTCTGCCATCAGCTTCAGTTGGTTCCAATCGGTATTTCGATAAAATATTGCTGTATCGTCTGCAAAACTAATCACTTCTCCTGTTATGTCGATATGGAATAGATCGTTGACATAAATTGTAAACAAGAGTGGTCCGAGAACCGTTCCCTGTGGTACTCCAAAGTTAATATTCCTAATGCTACTATAATCATTATCAATTTGGACAAATTGGTTCCTATCAGTCAGATAACTTTCTAATAACTTATGTGCTCTTCCTCTGAAGTTTTTGTTTCTACTCATTGTTCTCAAATACATAATATAGTTAATCGAAATTATGAATACTTTTTCTTTGTTGTTGTTGTTGTTTTAATTGTTGTTGTCGTCGTTGTATAATAGTTTCGTTAATAATGAGTAATATATGAGTTGTCGTTGTTTAATAGTTTTGTGAATAATAGGTATTATAATGAATGAAAATAATGAAGATCTTGAATATCATCATTTATCAGATTCTAAATAAACAACAATGAAGGTACCAGTACCATAATAATTATACATTTTTTAAAGCACAATTAGAATTATTATATAAATGTTGGTTGCAGTGTTCAATTGTAGGACATCCTGGTTCATGTAAATCGATGATATTGTTCATTCTTAGCAGTCTCTCCAACCATATCTCCTTTTCCAACCTCTTCACCAGAATCTCATCTCCTTCGTAACAGCCAGTGCATTTCTTGATGAATTCAGTTATTTGTTCATACTATATTGTGGTAATAGATGATTCCTAATGACTCATTCCAATCCATGCAAGTGTTTAGTGGACCATTCCATATGTTTGAGAACAGTTGAATTGTAATGTGACATGTCGATGGGTAAAGTGATGAATCTATGTTGTCACACACCATTGTCCACATTCAAAATCACAATTTTTCAACACTAAACTTGTCTTTTCCATACTGGAAACTTGTACATCAATTATGAAAATTTTTTTTTGGAAGTGAACACCTACTACATTTGTTGGAGGGCAGTCAACGAGAAAATGATGGAAATCATCAGCGTTATGAGCCCTTTATATAGTTTTTCTTGCGCAACATTACGCAACATTATTTTCGTCTATCCAGCTGTTATGTTTGTTATCGAATTCAAGCCATTTGACGAACACATGTCCTTTCTTCCTCTTCAATACCCTTTCTACAAGATACACGTCTGGATATCTTACTTTTTGCAATTGCTCGTTATAGAATCCCCCTAGAATATCCATGTTAGAATCAGCTTTCGATAAGTAGGTAACTGGGTTTGTCAATTGAACTTTTCTTATACGGAAAATCTCAGTAGACCAATTAGATTGATATTTTTCATCAAAAGATCCACGAATCTTGGATATACGTACATAATCACCAATTTTGAATTCACGTTTCGAACCCACTATTTTGAGTCGGTTATATGCGGTTTGTAGTAGCATTTTCTCATTTCTTCTTGACACGTCAGAGGGTTTTATTATTATAGTCCTGTGTGTTGTGTTTTTATATTTTCCAAAGATTTTCTTAAGTAATTCTACCCATTTGTAGTTTCCCTGTAAACTGAATCCTTTCCACATCATATTTTTCAATGTCCGGTTGACTCGTTCTACAAAAGATGCCTTTTTCTCGCTGAGATTTTTGAATTCCTCATTGTAAAATTCAGTGCCTTCATCTGCTTGTAGAATGTGAGGACAATGCTCTTCGAGAATGATTTCCATGGCTTCACCCACTCCTATACTCGATTTATTCCTCAAAGGAATTGCCCAAACGAATTTCGAGGAGCAATACATCAAAACCAATATATATTTGTAACCCTGGTTCTTACGCAACTCCTCAACGATAGAGTTTATTTCGTTGGTATGACCATTGTGCCCTACTGACTTCAGAGCCAACAGTAATCGTGATCTGTCACTGAGCTTATTTGTATCATCCCATCGGATGTAGTAAAGTTGTTAGTCACCTCCATTAACATTCCTTCACCAACGGAGGAAGAACTCGTCATTGGAGAAATAATTCATCTATACTTCTGTAGCTTACTACCATCCACCTGCCGATGAGCATTAGTTTTCGTCACTATCTGCTTATGATTCTGCTCATTCTCCCTGGTGAAATCATGAGGGTCTTTCTTCAACAATAGTTCATATAAACCTTTAGTACCTTTGTTCCTCTTATTCTTGAGAATTACATCGGATCCTTCGATGTATATTCTAGAATCACCAATTATGAGTTTTTCAGTATTCCTGTCTGATCACACTCCATACTTATGATCAAACTCTTCGTTATCCTCATCTTGATACATACTATTGATATATTTTCTAGGTAAAGAATCATATAGCTGTAAATAGTCGACATACGATTCTTGTGTGATATCCAAGAGGCGTGAAACTTCGTCAGGAGATGGTGTTTCTGGCTGTTCATCTTCTTCATCAGATTTGATATGCTCTAGGATTGATTGTTTCAACTCACTTGTTTCATCAACATTACCATCAGCCCCCTTCTCATTCTCAATATTAGGTTCTTCATTTTCCAAATCTGCAGGTGTGAGGAGTTGCAAGGATAGACGGCGGGGAATTTTAGGCTTACTCTCCTGCTCTATAATATTCTTAGGTGTCTCAAAGTTTAGTGAATTCCTCTTAGGTCTCATCATGAATGGTGAATTGAAGGAATCGAGTTGTTCTGCAGCATTTTTCTGACATGGAATTTGTTGTTGTTGTTGTTGTTGTTGTTGTTGTTGTTGTTGTTGTTGTTGTTGTTGTTGTTGTTGTTGTTGTTGTTGTTGTTGTTGTTGTTGTTGTTGTTGTTGTTGTTGTTGTTGTTGTTGTTGTTGTTGTTGTTGTTGTTGTTGTTGTTGTTGTTGTTGTTGTTGTTGTTGTTGTTGTTGTTGTTGTTGTTGTTGTTGTTGTTGTTGTTGTTGTTGTTGTTGTTGTTGTTGTTGTTGTTGTTGTTGTTGTTGTTGTTGTTGTTGTTGTTGTTGTTGTTGTTGTTGTTGTTGTTGTTGTTGTTGTTGTTGTTGTTGTTGTTGTTGTTGTTGTTGTTGTTGTTGTTGTTGTTGTTGTTGTTGTTGTTGTTGTTGTTGTTGTTGTTGTTGTTGTTGTTGTTGTTGTTGTTGTTGTTGTTGTTGTTGTTGTTGTTGTTGTTGTTGTTGTTGTTGTTGTTGTTGTTGTTGTTGTTGTTGTTGTTGTTGTTGTTGTTGTTGTTGTTGTTGTTGTTGTTGTTGTTGTTGTTGTTGTTGTTGTTGTTGTTGTTGTTGTTGTTGTTGTTGTTGTTGTTGTTGTTGTTGTTGTTGTTGTTGTTGTTGTTGTTGTTGTTGTTGTTGTTGTTGTTGTTGTTGTTGTTGTTGTTGTTGTTGTTGTTGTTGTTGTTGTTGTTGTTGTTGTTGTTGTTGTTGTTGTTGTTGTTGTTGTTGTTGTTGTTGTTGTTGTTGTTGTTGTTGTTGTTGTTGTTGTTGTTGTTGTTGTTGTTGTTGTTGTTGTTGTTGTTGTTGTTGTTGTTGTTGTTGTTGTTGTTGTTGTTGTTGTTGTTGTTGTTGTTGTTGTTGTTGTTGTTGTTGTTGTTGTTGTTGTTGTTGTTGTTGTTGTTGTTGTTGTTGTTGTTGTTGTTGTTGTTGTTGTTGTTGTTGTTGTTGTTGTTGTTGTTGTTGTTGTTGTTGTTGTTGTTGTTGTTGTTGTTGTTGTTGTTGTTGTTGTTGTTGTTGTTGTTGTTGTTGTTGTTGTTGTTGTTGTTGTTGTTGTTGTTGTTGTTGTTGTTGTTGTTGTTGTTGTTGTTGTTGTTGTTGTTGTTGTTGTTGTTGTTGTTGTTGTTGTTGTTGTTGTTGTTGTTGTTGTTGTTGTTGTTGTTGTTGTTGTTGTTGTTGTTGTTGTTGTTGTTGTTGTTGTTGTTGTTGTTGTTGTTGTTGTTGTTGTTGTTGTTGTTGTTGTTGTTGTTGTTGTTGTTGTTGTTGTTGTTGTTGTTGTTGTTGTTGTTGTTGTTGTTGTTGTTGTTGTTGTTGTTGTTGTTGTTGTTGTTGTTGTTGTTGTTGTTGTTGTTGTTGTTGTTGTTGTTGTTGTTGTTGTTGTTGTTGTTGTTGTTGTTGTTGTTGTTGTTGTTGTTGTTGTTGTTGTTGTTGTTGTTGTTGTTGTTGTTGTTGTTGTTGTTGTTGTTGTTGTTGTTGTTGTTGTTGTTGTTGTTGTTGTTGTTGTTGTTGTTGTTGTTGTTGTTGTTGTTGTTGTTGTTGTTGTTGTTGTTGTTGTTGTTGTTGTTGTTGTTGTTGTTGTTGTTGTTGTTGTTGTTGTTGTTGTTGTTGTTGTTGTTGTTGTTGTTGTTGTTGTTGTTGTTGTTGTTGTTGTTGTTGTTGTTGTTGTTGTTGTTGTTGTTGTTGTTGTTGTTGTTGTTGTTGTTGTTGTTGTTGTTGTTGTTGTTGTTGTTGTTGTTGTTGTTGTTGTTGTTGTTGTTGTTGTTGTTGTTGTTGTTGTTGTTGTTGTTGTTGTTGTTGTTGTTGTTGTTGTTGTTGTTGTTGTTGTTGTTGTTGTTGTTGTTGTTGTTGTTGTTGTTGTTGTTGTTGTTGTTGTTGTTGTTGTTGTTGTTGTTGTTGTTGTTGTTGTTGTTGTTGTTGTTGTTGTTGTTGTTGTTGTTGTTGTTGTTGTTGTTGTTGTTGTTGTTGTTGTTGTTGTTGTTGTTGTTGTCGTTGTCGTTGTTGTTGTTGTTTTCGTTGTCGTTGTCGTTGTTGTTGTTGTTGTTGTTGTTGTTGTTGTTGTTGTTGTTGTTGTTGCTGACCAGTACTCTGTAATGTATTTTCGATACTTTTCAAGTGTTTCGTAATAGGATTGATTATATTCTCATGCCATTTCTCCATGCTTTGAAATATCCAATTCATCTCTCACCGTTTTACGTTTAGCTATCAACCTCTTTTTGATTTCCTTTTCATTCGACTTCATTTCTTTGTTTGTTCACCAGGTAAGCATGAGGTATTTCATGTGCTTCGTTCTGGTATCTGATCAGCTCTGATCAGCTTCGATCGGGTATCTGATCAGCTTTGATCAGGTATCTGATCAGTATCGATCGGGTCCATATACATCATCAGAACGTATCGACACAGACCGCCGATTAGTAGGAATTTATTTGACTAGAATAGTAAGAAATCAGAATAGCAAATCATCAGAACCATATTTCAGCGACTGCAATATGTACAACCCGTAATTTGTCGAACCGTACTTTGACAGACTGCATTATGTCAGAATGCATAAATCACAATAGTATATCGAAAGACTGCCATATATTCAGAAGTGTACTTAGCCAAACCAGTAAATAAAATACTCTTCATGTCGTCAGAATCATAAAAATATATAATCGTAAAGTCATAGAACCGTAAAAGCACAGACTGTAATTCAGCGACCCGTACTCTGTAGACCACCATTCCATCAGAATGAACATTCCCGACCAGCAAACTGGCAGAATTGTGATGTACAGAATCTGAAAATGGCAGAATGCGAAAAGTTCATACCCGTAAAAAGACAGACTGTCGATTTTTGATACCCGTAAAATGAAAGATCCGTACAATGACAGACTCGTAAAAGCACAGACTGCCAATACTCTAGATCCGTAAAATGCAAGAACCGTACATCGACAGACTCATAATCCATCGGACTACCAGAATTTCCGATCCATAATTCATCAAAACCGTAAAACGACAGACCCGTAAAACAGCAGAATCGTAAAATGACAGACTCGTACAATGGCAGAATCGTGCAGCTACCAAACCCGTAAATTTTCAGAATTTTTTGGATTAAGACCCGTGAAATAGCAGAACCGTAAAATGGCAGAACCGTACATTGACAGACCCGTAAAACATCAGAACCGTACATCGACAGACCGTCAATATACCAGAATGTGTGAGACGCGTGGAGACTCGGAACAAGCGGTAGCGCATTGTTGCCAAGTTGAATCGATAGAAATTCCTTGCTATACCTACTCAAATCTGATTCAAACTGTTTTATGAAGAATTCTAGAGGGCTGAGAAAGGTTCGTACATTGTAGTATTTGTGTTTGATAATCTGTTTGATCCGAATCAGGAAGATATTGACATGATAATTTGATTGTATCTAGATAAAGAAGTATATATCATTCTTTTTGTTGAAAAATCATATAAAAAAACATCAGACATGTGAATATAACGATGTTTTCTATGTATAATAGGTGAATCTGTTCTAGGAGATTCTATAAGGCAGAAATGGAATCATTGTATGTCCATTTCTGAACATATAAATATTGGAGAAAAACATCAAACTTTCAAACTTTTCTATAGTCCAATGGTCTGAGATTCGGATCAGAGTGTATACCTTTCAATTAAATAAGAGATAATATAAATAAAGAACTTGTAGCATTTGTATATCGCTATTTCGTTTCGGGAAACCTACTCCCCAAGAGTTTTCGAATCTAGTGATTTCTTATTGTCAATTGTGCTTAAATCCCTCACATGACTCTAGTTATAGGTTATATACAGGGTGTCCCAAAATTGCTCTACTTGAAGTAGAGGTCAAAATAAGTTGATTGGACCCAATTCGTTTATATACCAAAATGTTCCGTTCGTCAATGGGGTACTTTGTATGTGATCAATGAAGTACTTTGTATGTGATCAATTTCATTCGCGTTTCGGATATCATAATGACTTAATTCATCTTCCATGAAATGTCAAATCTCAAGCAATGACGGCTCGAAATACCGCCTGTTGGTTGATCGAGGAGGTGTTACATACATTTTACTTGATTATTTGGGATTTTCCCTCCTCGCTTCTACAAAATAATAATATGAGCATAATTTCAATATACAGTGTGGTCATTTAAGTGTGCAACATATGGAAATCTTCTTAATGAATTGCACAACCAAAATACAGATAGTGCCAAGAGTTGGTGCATGTTCGATCATCATTTCAGGTGCACTCAGAATAGTTGCAAGTCAAACAGCATACAGGGTAGGTAAAAAGATATAAAAAGTGCTCAGGAGTGAAGTACCCGTATTTCAAAAAATTCAGCAGAATGTTATTGAGAAAAGTTGTTCACAATTAAAATTCATACCTAAATACCAAAACATGGCTTCCCAAGACATTCTTCAGTTCTTCAATTCCTTTCGTTAATAAATTCCCATTTTTTTTTTAAATTCAAGCATATTTTTGCATTCAACTTGGATTTCAATTTTTTTAGGAAATCACAAACTTCATGTTTATTGCAACGATATTCAGCTCAACTTTGAAATTTTGCGAACTCTATTTTCAGCAAGGTAAAACATCATTAATGATAATATGCATATTCAAAAACCTTCATTTAATGTGAACATTTTGTATTTGAAATGTTTATGAAAAAGCTGAACAAATTGATCGACAACCATGATATCTTTTGAAAAATCACGGACACCCAAGGAACAGAACAAATGAGGGTTGACAGTAAATATTGAGGCAGTTTGGTGACATACTCCTTATCTAATGATGTTTTACCTTGTTGAAAATATGGTTTGCGAAATCTCAAAATTAAGCTGTATTTCGTTGCAACAAACATCAAGTTTGTGATTCCCTAAAAAAATAAAATCCAAGTTGATTGCACAAAAGTGCATTAATTTGAACAAAAGTATGATCAACTGATTTTGTTATGATCAAATTATGAAAGTGTTTAGGGTGAATATAAAAAAAAATACAAATTGAGAAGTTATTAATGGAACTAATTGAAACACTAAAATATGTCTTAGGAGGCCATGTTTTGGTATTCACGAAAAACTTTCAATTGTAAAGAACTTTTTTCCATAACAGTTTGCTGAATTTTGTGAAATAAGGGTACTTTACTCCTGAGCATTTTTTATATTTTTTGACCTACCCTGTATGCTGTTTGACTTGCAACGATTCTGAGTGCACCTTAAATAATTACCGAACATGCATCAACCTTTGGCACTATCTGTATTTTGGTTGTGCAATTCATCAAAAAAATGTCCATATGTTGCACACTGTACAAGTACAGAGGGTTTGCCCCAAAATTTTACTGAAATTCAAATGGCACTCTGTATGAATAATTTTACGTAAGTCGATAGAGCGAAAAAATACCTTTCAAATGACATTTGTTTTCAAAATGGCGGATCATGTAGGAACCTTTTTGTCTGCAATCATCATGGACACATTGTGACGTCATCCGTCGAGTTTTTGGCAAGCATCCTTATAAAATGAAAAAATTTACGAAGCACTTGGATTAGTTATCGATGGAACATATTTTTTAACGCTTGAAGCGCACGAAAGGAAATCCCTATGATAATTTGTTTTTATTAAGTCATCATTTCAAACAATTTTCTTAGTCTTGAATTCCCCCAAGAATGTGAAATAGGAATGGTACTTTATTCAAGGAAAGTTCAGTATAAAGAGGTCATTATGTTGTTTTTATAGGAATATCGAGGAATGTTAAATGAAAAAGTTGTTTGAAACCACCCAAACTTTTATTTTGTGTAGTTGTTTTATATACAGTGTCATTCGTTTTTTCGGTTTTTTTTTTTCAATGGAACACCCTGAATTCAGCTTTCCATGAAGATTTCGAGAATTCAATAGTTGATGGGATGTTCCATTCGAGAAATTGTCTATTATAAATGTGGAAATTGAGAATGAAAATCAACCTGTTTCAGGATATCCCTTGGGAATATTGAGTTTGGCTCGAAATTCTTTTTTATTCAATTTGACATGTGATGTGGAACTTTTCAAAACTACGGAAATATTGAAACTTCTCACTTTTCGTATAACCTGTGGTGTAAAGTGAAATATAACATAACTGGTTTAACTGGTGATGAAATATTATTCACTACAGCACCGGTTACGTTATTGAATATGTGTTTGGACGAAAAGAATAATGCATTTCAAGCTGCTTTCTCAATATCAGTTGGAAAAACTGAACTTGAATCAGCTTTTTTCCACTGATGGAAGTATCGAACGAGTCTTTTTCGTGAATTTGGTCACTAATTTGCGACCATATTATTTTATGACGGATACTTCGAAGTGACGGGCGGAGTCGACTTGCCTATACTCAATTTTTGTTGTTGTTGTTGTTGTTGTTGTTGTTGTTGTTGTTGTTGTTGTTGTTGTTGTTGTTGTTGTTGTTGTTGTTGTTGTTGTTGTTGTTGTTGTTGTTGTTGTTGTTGTTGTTGTTGTTGTTGTTGTTGTTGTTGTTGTTGTTGTTGTTGTTGTTGTTGTTGTTGTTGTTGTTGTTGTTGTTGTTGTTGTTGTTGTTGTTGTTGTTGTTGTTGTTGTTGTTGTTGTTGTTGTTGTTGTTGTTGTTGTTGTTGTTGTTGTTGTTGTTGTTGTTGTTGTTGTTGTTGTTGTTGTTGTTGTTGTTGTTGTTGTTGTTGTTGTTGTTGTTGTTGTTGTTGTTGTTGTTGTTGTTGTTGTTGTTGTTGTTGTTGTTGTTGTTGTTGTTGTTGTTGTTGTTGTTGTTGTTGTTGTTGTTGTTGTTGTTGTTGTTGTTGTTGTTGTTGTTGTTGTTGTTGTTGTTGTTGTTGTTGTTGTTGTTGTTGTTGTTGTTGTTGTTGTTGTTGTTGTTGTTGTTGTTGTTGTTGTTGTTGTTGTTGTTGTTGTTGTTGTTGTTGTTGTTGTTGTTGTTGTTGTTGTTGTTGTTGTTGTTGTTGTTGTTGTTGTTGTTGTTGTTGTTGTTGTTGTTGTTGTTGTTGTTGTTGTTGTTGTTGTTGTTGTTGTTGTTGTTGTTGTTGTTGTTGTTGTTGTTGTTGTTGTTGTTGTTGTTGTTGTTGTTGTTGTTGTTGTTGTTGTTGTTGTTGTTGTTGTTGTTGTTGTTGTTGTTGTTGTTGTTGTTGTTGTTGTTGTTGTTGTTGTTGTTGTTGTTGTTGTTGTTGTTGTTGTTGTTGTTGTTGTTGTTGTTGTTGTTGTTGTTGTTGTTGTTGTTGTTGTTGTTGTTGTTGTTGTTGTTGTTGTTGTTGTTGTTGTTGTTGTTGTTGTTGTTGTTGTTGTTGTTGTTGTTGTTGTTGTTGTTGTTGTTGTTGTTGTTGTTGTTGTTGTTGTTGTTGTTGTTGTTGTTGTTGTTGTTGTTGTTGTTGTTGTTGTTGTTGTTGTTGTTGTTGTTGTTGTTGTTGTCGTTGTCGTTGTCGTTGTCGTTGTCGTTGTCGTTGTCGTTGTCGTTGTCGTTGTCGTTGTCGTTGTCGTTGTCGTTGTCGTTGTCGTTGTCGTTGTCGTTGTCGTTGTTGTTGTTGTTGTTGTTGTTGTTGTTGTTGTTGTTGTTGTTGCTGACCAGTACTCTGTAATGTATTTTCGATACTTTTCAAGTGTTTCGTAATAGGATTGATTATATTCTCATGCCATTTCTCCATGCTTTGAAATATCCAATTCATCTCTCACCGTTTTACGTTTAGCTATCAACCTCTTTTTGATTTCCTTTTCATTCGACTTCATTTCTTTGTTTGTTCACCAGGTAAGCATGAGGTATTTCATGTGCTTCGTTCTGGTATCTGATCAGCTCTGATCAGCTTCGATCGGGTATCTGATCAGCTTTGATCAGGTATCTGATCAGTATCGATCGGGTCCATATACATCATCAGAACGTATCGACACAGACCGCCGATTAGTAGGAATTTATTTGACTAGAATAGTAAGAAATCAGAATAGCAAATCATCAGAACCATATTTCAGCGACTGCAATATGTACAACCCGTAATTTGTCGAACCGTACTTTGACAGACTGCATTATGTCAGAATGCATAAATCACAATAGTATATCGAAAGACTGCCATATATTCAGAAGTGTACTTAGCCAAACCAGTAAATAAAATACTCTTCATGTCGTCAGAATCATAAAAATATATAATCGTAAAGTCATAGAACCGTAAAAGCACAGACTGTAATTCAGCGACCCGTACTCTGTAGACCACCATTCCATCAGAATGAACATTCCCGACCAGCAAACTGGCAGAATTGTGATGTACAGAATCTGAAAATGGCAGAATGCGAAAAGTTCATACCCGTAAAAAGACAGACTGTCGATTTTTGATACCCGTAAAATGAAAGATCCGTACAATGACAGACTCGTAAAAGCACAGACTGCCAATACTCTAGATCCGTAAAATGCAAGAACCGTACATCGACAGACTCATAATCCATCGGACTACCAGAATTTCCGATCCATAATTCATCAAAACCGTAAAACGACAGACCCGTAAAACAGCAGAATCGTAAAATGACAGACTCGTACAATGGCAGAATCGTGCAGCTACCAAACCCGTAAATTTTCAGAATTTTTTGGATTAAGACCCGTGAAATAGCAGAACCGTAAAATGGCAGAACCGTACATTGACAGACCCGTAAAACATCAGAACCGTACATCGACAGACCGTCAATATACCAGAATGTGTGAGACGCGTGGAGACTCGGAACAAGCGGTAGCGCATTGTTGCCAAGTTGAATCGATAGAAATTCCTTGCTATACCTACTCAAATCTGATTCAAACTGTTTTATGAAGAATTCTAGAGGGCTGAGAAAGGTTCGTACATTGTAGTATTTGTGTTTGATAATCTGTTTGATCCGAATCAGGAAGATATTGACATGATAATTTGATTGTATCTAGATAAAGAAGTATATATCATTCTTTTTGTTGAAAAATCATATAAAAAAACATCAGACATGTGAATATAACGATGTTTTCTATGTATAATAGGTGAATCTGTTCTAGGAGATTCTATAAGGCAGAAATGGAATCATTGTATGTCCATTTCTGAACATATAAATATTGGAGAAAAACATCAAACTTTCAAACTTTTCTATAGTCCAATGGTCTGAGATTCGGATCAGAGTGTATACCTTTCAATTAAATAAGAGATAATATAAATAAAGAACTTGTAGCATTTGTATATCGCTATTTCGTTTCGGGAAACCTACTCCCCAAGAGTTTTCGAATCTAGTGATTTCTTATTGTCAATTGTGCTTAAATCCCTCACATGACTCTAGTTATAGGTTATATACAGGGTGTCCCAAAATTGCTCTACTTGAAGTAGAGGTCAAAATAAGTTGATTGGACCCAATTCGTTTATATACCAAAATGTTCCGTTCGTCAATGGGGTACTTTGTATGTGATCAATGAAGTACTTTGTATGTGATCAATTTCATTCGCGTTTCGGATATCATAATGACTTAATTCATCTTCCATGAAATGTCAAATCTCAAGCAATGACGGCTCGAAATACCGCCTGTTGGTTGATCGAGGAGGTGTTACATACATTTTACTTGATTATTTGGGATTTTCCCTCCTCGCTTCTACAAAATAATAATATGAGCATAATTTCAATATACAGTGTGGTCATTTAAGTGTGCAACATATGGAAATCTTCTTAATGAATTGCACAACCAAAATACAGATAGTGCCAAGAGTTGGTGCATGTTCGATCATCATTTCAGGTGCACTCAGAATAGTTGCAAGTCAAACAGCATACAGGGTAGGTAAAAAGATATAAAAAGTGCTCAGGAGTGAAGTACCCGTATTTCAAAAAATTCAGCAGAATGTTATTGAGAAAAGTTGTTCACAATTAAAATTCATACCTAAATACCAAAACATGGCTTCCCAAGACATTCTTCAGTTCTTCAATTCCTTTCGTTAATAAATTCCCATTTTTTTTTTAAATTCAAGCATATTTTTGCATTCAACTTGGATTTCAATTTTTTTAGGAAATCACAAACTTCATGTTTATTGCAACGATATTCAGCTCAACTTTGAAATTTTGCGAACTCTATTTTCAGCAAGGTAAAACATCATTAATGATAATATGCATATTCAAAAACCTTCATTTAATGTGAACATTTTGTATTTGAAATGTTTATGAAAAAGCTGAACAAATTGATCGACAACCATGATATCTTTTGAAAAATCACGGACACCCAAGGAACAGAACAAATGAGGGTTGACAGTAAATATTGAGGCAGTTTGGTGACATACTCCTTATCTAATGATGTTTTACCTTGTTGAAAATATGGTTTGCGAAATCTCAAAATTAAGCTGTATTTCGTTGCAACAAACATCAAGTTTGTGATTCCCTAAAAAAATAAAATCCAAGTTGATTGCACAAAAGTGCATTAATTTGAACAAAAGTATGATCAACTGATTTTGTTATGATCAAATTATGAAAGTGTTTAGGGTGAATATAAAAAAAAATACAAATTGAGAAGTTATTAATGGAACTAATTGAAACACTAAAATATGTCTTAGGAGGCCATGTTTTGGTATTCACGAAAAACTTTCAATTGTAAAGAACTTTTTTCCATAACAGTTTGCTGAATTTTGTGAAATAAGGGTACCCTGTATGCTGTTTGACTTGCAACGATTCTGAGTGCACCTTAAATAATTACCGAACATGCATCAACCTTTGGCACTATCTGTATTTTGGTTGTGCAATTCATCAAAAAAATGTCCATATGTTGCACACTGTACAAGTACAGAGGGTTTGCCCCAAAATTTTACTGAAATTCAAATGGCACTCTGTATGAATAATTTTACGTAAGTCGATAGAGCGAAAAAATACCTTTCAAATGACATTTGTTTTCAAAATGGCGGATCATGTAGGAACCTTTTTGTCTGCAATCATCATGGACACATTGTGACGTCATCCGTCGAGTTTTTGGCAAGCATCCTTATAAAATGAAAAAATTTACGAAGCACTTGGATTAGTTATCGATGGAACATATTTTTTAACGCTTGAAGCGCACGAAAGGAAATCCCTATGATAATTTGTTTTTATTAAGTCATCATTTCAAACAATTTTCTTAGTCTTGAATTCCCCCAAGAATGTGAAATAGGAATGGTACTTTATTCAAGGAAAGTTCAGTATAAAGAGGTCATTATGTTGTTTTTATAGGAATATCGAGGAATGTTAAATGAAAAAGTTGTTTGAAACCACCCAAACTTTTATTTTGTGTAGTTGTTTTATATACAGTGTCATTCGTTTTTTCGGTTTTTTTTTTTCAATGGAACACCCTGAATTCAGCTTTCCATGAAGATTTCGAGAATTCAATAGTTGATGGGATGTTCCATTCGAGAAATTGTCTATTATAAATGTGGAAATTGAGAATGAAAATCAACCTGTTTCAGGATATCCCTTGGGAATATTGAGTTTGGCTCGAAATTCTTTTTTATTCAATTTGACATGTGATGTGGAACTTTTCAAAACTACGGAAATATTGAAACTTCTCACTTTTCGTATAACCTGTGGTGTAAAGTGAAATATAACATAACTGGTTTAACTGGTGATGAAATATTATTCACTACAGCACCGGTTACGTTATTGAATATGTGTTTGGACGAAAAGAATAATGCATTTCAAGCTGCTTTCTCAATATCAGTTGGAAAAACTGAACTTGAATCAGCTTTTTTCCACTGATGGAAGTATCGAACGAGTCTTTTTCGTGAATTTGGTCACTAATTTGCGACCATATTATTTTATGACGGATACTTCGAAGTGACGGGCGGAGTCGACTTGCCTATACTCAATTTTTGTTGTTGTTGTTGTTGTTGTTGTTGTTGTTGTTGTTGTTGTTGTTGTTGTTGTTGTTGTTGTTGTTGTTGTTGTTGTTGTTGTTGTTGTTGTTGTTGTTGTTGTTGTTGTTGTTGTTGTTGTTGTTGTTGTTGTTGTTGTTGTTGTTGTTGTTGTTGTTGTTGTTGTTGTTGTTGTTGTTGTTGTTGTTGTTGTTGTTGTTGTTGTTGTTGTTGTTGTTGTTGTTGTTGTTGTTGTTGTTGTTGTTGTTGTTGTTGTTGTTGTTGTTGTTGTTGTTGTTGTTGTTGTTGTTGTTGTTGTTGTTGTTGTTGTTGTTGTTGTTGTTGTTGTTGTTGTTGTTGTTGTTGTTGTTGTTGTTGTTGTTGTTGTTGTTGTTGTTGTTGTTGTTGTTGTTGTTGTTGTTGTTGTTGTTGTTGTTGTTGTTGTTGTTGTTGTTGTTGTTGTTGTTGTTGTTGTTGTTGTTGTTGTTGTTGTTGTTGTTGTTGTTGTTGTTGTTGTTGTTGTTGTTGTTGTTGTTGTTGTTGTTGTTGTTGTTGTTGTTGTTGTTGTTGTTGTTGTTGTTGTTGTTGTTGTTGTTGTTGTTGTTGTTGTTGTTGTTGTTGTTGTTGTTGTTGTTGTTGTTGTTGTTGTTGTTGTTGTTGTTGTTGTTGTTGTTGTTGTTGTTGTTGTTGTTGTTGTTGTTGTTGTTGTTGTTGTTGTTGTTGTTGTTGTTGTTGTTGTTGTTGTTGTTGTTGTTGTTGTTGTTGTTGTTGTTGTTGTTGTTGTTGTTGTTGTTGTTGTTGTTGTTGTTGTTGTTGTTGTTGTTGTTGTTGTTGTTGTTGTTGTTGTTGTTGTTGTTGTTGTTGTTGTTGTTGTTGTTGTTGTTGTTGTTGTTGTTGTTGTTGTTGTTGTTGTTGTTGTTGTTGTTGTTGTTGTTGTTGTTGTTGTTGTTGTTGTTGTTGTTGTTGTTGTTGTTGTTGTTGTTGTTGTTGTTGTTGTTGTTGTTGTTGTTGTTGTTGTTGTTGTTGTTGTTGTTGTTGTTGTTGTTGTTGTTGTTGTTGTTGTTGTTGTTGTTGTTGTTGTTGTTGTTGTTGTTGTTGTTGTTGTTGTTGTTGTTGTTGTTGTTGTTGTTGTTGTTGTTGTTGTTGTTGTTGTTGTTGTTGTTGTTGTTGTTGTTGTTGTTGTTGTTGTTGTTGTTGTTGTTGTTGTTGTTGTTGTTGTTGTTGTTGTTGTTGTTGTTGTTGTTGTTGTCGTTGTCGTTGTTGTTGTTGTTTTCGTTGTCGTTGTCGTTGTTGTTGTTGTTGTTGTTGTTGTTGTTGTTGTTGTTGTTGTTGTTGCTGACCAGTACTCTGTAATGTATTTTCGATACTTTTCAAGTGTTTCGTAATAGGATTGATTATATTCTCATGCCATTTCTCCATGCTTTGAAATATCCAATTCATCTCTCACCGTTTTACGTTTAGCTATCAACCTCTTTTTGATTTCCTTTTCATTCGACTTCATTTCTTTGTTTGTTCACCAGGTAAGCATGAGGTATTTCATGTGCTTCGTTCTGGTATCTGATCAGCTCTGATCAGCTTCGATCGGGTATCTGATCAGCTTTGATCAGGTATCTGATCAGTATCGATCGGGTCCATATACATCATCAGAACGTATCGACACAGACCGCCGATTAGTAGGAATTTATTTGACTAGAATAGTAAGAAATCAGAATAGCAAATCATCAGAACCATATTTCAGCGACTGCAATATGTACAACCCGTAATTTGTCGAACCGTACTTTGACAGACTGCATTATGTCAGAATGCATAAATCACAATAGTATATCGAAAGACTGCCATATATTCAGAAGTGTACTTAGCCAAACCAGTAAATAAAATACTCTTCATGTCGTCAGAATCATAAAAATATATAATCGTAAAGTCATAGAACCGTAAAAGCACAGACTGTAATTCAGCGACCCGTACTCTGTAGACCACCATTCCATCAGAATGAACATTCCCGACCAGCAAACTGGCAGAATTGTGATGTACAGAATCTGAAAATGGCAGAATGCGAAAAGTTCATACCCGTAAAAAGACAGACTGTCGATTTTTGATACCCGTAAAATGAAAGATCCGTACAATGACAGACTCGTAAAAGCACAGACTGCCAATACTCTAGATCCGTAAAATGCAAGAACCGTACATCGACAGACTCATAATCCATCGGACTACCAGAATTTCCGATCCATAATTCATCAAAACCGTAAAACGACAGACCCGTAAAACAGCAGAATCGTAAAATGACAGACTCGTACAATGGCAGAATCGTGCAGCTACCAAACCCGTAAATTTTCAGAATTTTTTGGATTAAGACCCGTGAAATAGCAGAACCGTAAAATGGCAGAACCGTACATTGACAGACCCGTAAAACATCAGAACCGTACATCGACAGACCGTCAATATACCAGAATGTGTGAGACGCGTGGAGACTCGGAACAAGCGGTAGCGCATTGTTGCCAAGTTGAATCGATAGAAATTCCTTGCTATACCTACTCAAATCTGATTCAAACTGTTTTATGAAGAATTCTAGAGGGCTGAGAAAGGTTCGTACATTGTAGTATTTGTGTTTGATAATCTGTTTGATCCGAATCAGGAAGATATTGACATGATAATTTGATTGTATCTAGATAAAGAAGTATATATCATTCTTTTTGTTGAAAAATCATATAAAAAAACATCAGACATGTGAATATAACGATGTTTTCTATGTATAATAGGTGAATCTGTTCTAGGAGATTCTATAAGGCAGAAATGGAATCATTGTATGTCCATTTCTGAACATATAAATATTGGAGAAAAACATCAAACTTTCAAACTTTTCTATAGTCCAATGGTCTGAGATTCGGATCAGAGTGTATACCTTTCAATTAAATAAGAGATAATATAAATAAAGAACTTGTAGCATTTGTATATCGCTATTTCGTTTCGGGAAACCTACTCCCCAAGAGTTTTCGAATCTAGTGATTTCTTATTGTCAATTGTGCTTAAATCCCTCACATGACTCTAGTTATAGGTTATATACAGGGTGTCCCAAAATTGCTCTACTTGAAGTAGAGGTCAAAATAAGTTGATTGGACCCAATTCGTTTATATACCAAAATGTTCCGTTCGTCAATGGGGTACTTTGTATGTGATCAATGAAGTACTTTGTATGTGATCAATTTCATTCGCGTTTCGGATATCATAATGACTTAATTCATCTTCCATGAAATGTCAAATCTCAAGCAATGACGGCTCGAAATACCGCCTGTTGGTTGATCGAGGAGGTGTTACATACATTTTACTTGATTATTTGGGATTTTCCCTCCTCGCTTCTACAAAATAATAATATGAGCATAATTTCAATATACAGTGTGGTCATTTAAGTGTGCAACATATGGAAATCTTCTTAATGAATTGCACAACCAAAATACAGATAGTGCCAAGAGTTGGTGCATGTTCGATCATCATTTCAGGTGCACTCAGAATAGTTGCAAGTCAAACAGCATACAGGGTAGGTAAAAAGATATAAAAAGTGCTCAGGAGTGAAGTACCCGTATTTCAAAAAATTCAGCAGAATGTTATTGAGAAAAGTTGTTCACAATTAAAATTCATACCTAAATACCAAAACATGGCTTCCCAAGACATTCTTCAGTTCTTCAATTCCTTTCGTTAATAAATTCCCATTTTTTTTTTAAATTCAAGCATATTTTTGCATTCAACTTGGATTTCAATTTTTTTAGGAAATCACAAACTTCATGTTTATTGCAACGATATTCAGCTCAACTTTGAAATTTTGCGAACTCTATTTTCAGCAAGGTAAAACATCATTAATGATAATATGCATATTCAAAAACCTTCATTTAATGTGAACATTTTGTATTTGAAATGTTTATGAAAAAGCTGAACAAATTGATCGACAACCATGATATCTTTTGAAAAATCACGGACACCCAAGGAACAGAACAAATGAGGGTTGACAGTAAATATTGAGGCAGTTTGGTGACATACTCCTTATCTAATGATGTTTTACCTTGTTGAAAATATGGTTTGCGAAATCTCAAAATTAAGCTGTATTTCGTTGCAACAAACATCAAGTTTGTGATTCCCTAAAAAAATAAAATCCAAGTTGATTGCACAAAAGTGCATTAATTTGAACAAAAGTATGATCAACTGATTTTGTTATGATCAAATTATGAAAGTGTTTAGGGTGAATATAAAAAAAAATACAAATTGAGAAGTTATTAATGGAACTAATTGAAACACTAAAATATGTCTTAGGAGGCCATGTTTTGGTATTCACGAAAAACTTTCAATTGTAAAGAACTTTTTTCCATAACAGTTTGCTGAATTTTGTGAAATAAGGGTACTTTACTCCTGAGCATTTTTTATATTTTTTGACCTACCCTGTATGCTGTTTGACTTGCAACGATTCTGAGTGCACCTTAAATAATTACCGAACATGCATCAACCTTTGGCACTATCTGTATTTTGGTTGTGCAATTCATCAAAAAAATGTCCATATGTTGCACACTGTACAAGTACAGAGGGTTTGCCCCAAAATTTTACTGAAATTCAAATGGCACTCTGTATGAATAATTTTACGTAAGTCGATAGAGCGAAAAAATACCTTTCAAATGACATTTGTTTTCAAAATGGCGGATCATGTAGGAACCTTTTTGTCTGCAATCATCATGGACACATTGTGACGTCATCCGTCGAGTTTTTGGCAAGCATCCTTATAAAATGAAAAAATTTACGAAGCACTTGGATTAGTTATCGATGGAACATATTTTTTAACGCTTGAAGCGCACGAAAGGAAATCCCTATGATAATTTGTTTTTATTAAGTCATCATTTCAAACAATTTTCTTAGTCTTGAATTCCCCCAAGAATGTGAAATAGGAATGGTACTTTATTCAAGGAAAGTTCAGTATAAAGAGGTCATTATGTTGTTTTTATAGGAATATCGAGGAATGTTAAATGAAAAAGTTGTTTGAAACCACCCAAACTTTTATTTTGTGTAGTTGTTTTATATACAGTGTCATTCGTTTTTTCGGTTTTTTTTTTTCAATGGAACACCCTGAATTCAGCTTTCCATGAAGATTTCGAGAATTCAATAGTTGATGGGATGTTCCATTCGAGAAATTGTCTATTATAAATGTGGAAATTGAGAATGAAAATCAACCTGTTTCAGGATATCCCTTGGGAATATTGAGTTTGGCTCGAAATTCTTTTTTATTCAATTTGACATGTGATGTGGAACTTTTCAAAACTACGGAAATATTGAAACTTCTCACTTTTCGTATAACCTGTGGTGTAAAGTGAAATATAACATAACTGGTTTAACTGGTGATGAAATATTATTCACTACAGCACCGGTTACGTTATTGAATATGTGTTTGGACGAAAAGAATAATGCATTTCAAGCTGCTTTCTCAATATCAGTTGGAAAAACTGAACTTGAATCAGCTTTTTTCCACTGATGGAAGTATCGAACGAGTCTTTTTCGTGAATTTGGTCACTAATTTGCGACCATATTATTTTATGACGGATACTTCGAAGTGACGGGCGGAGTCGACTTGCCTATACTCAATTTTTGTTGTTGTTGTTGTTGTTGTTGTTGTTGTTGTTGTTGTTGTTGTTGTTGTTGTTGTTGTTGTTGTTGTTGTTGTTGTTGTTGTTGTTGTTGTTGTTGTTGTTGTTGTTGTTGTTGTTGTTGTTGTTGTTGTTGTTGTTGTTGTTGTTGTTGTTGTTGTTGTTGTTGTTGTTGTTGTTGTTGTTGTTGTTGTTGTTGTTGTTGTTGTTGTTGTTGTTGTTGTTGTTGTTGTTGTTGTTGTTGTTGTTGTTGTTGTTGTTGTTGTTGTTGTTGTTGTTGTTGTTGTTGTTGTTGTTGTTGTTGTTGTTGTTGTTGTTGTTGTTGTTGTTGTTGTTGTTGTTGTTGTTGTTGTTGTTGTTGTTGTTGTTGTTGTTGTTGTTGTTGTTGTTGTTGTTGTTGTTGTTGTTGTTGTTGTTGTTGTTGTTGTTGTTGTTGTTGTTGTTGTTGTTGTTGTTGTTGTTGTTGTTGTTGTTGTTGTTGTTGTTGTTGTTGTTGTTGTTGTTGTTGTTGTTGTTGTTGTTGTTGTTGTTGTTGTTGTTGTTGTTGTTGTTGTTGTTGTTGTTGTTGTTGTTGTTGTTGTTGTTGTTGTTGTTGTTGTTGTTGTTGTTGTTGTTGTTGTTGTTGTTGTTGTTGTTGTTGTTGTTGTTGTTGTTGTTGTTGTTGTTGTTGTTGTTGTTGTTGTTGTTGTTGTTGTTGTTGTTGTTGTTGTTGTTGTTGTTGTTGTTGTTGTTGTTGTTGTTGTTGTTGTTGTTGTTGTTGTTGTTGTTGTTGTTGTTGTTGTTGTTGTTGTTGTTGTTGTTGTTGTTGTTGTTGTTGTTGTTGTTGTTGTTGTTGTTGTTGTTGTTGTTGTTGTTGTTGTTGTTGTTGTTGTTGTTGTTGTTGTTGTTGTTGTTGTTGTTGTTGTTGTTGTTGTTGTTGTTGTTGTTGTTGTTGTCGTTGTTGTTGTTGTTGTTGTTGTTGTTGTTGTTGTTGTTGTTGTTGTTGTTGTTGTTGTTGTTGTTGTTGTTGTTGTTGTTGTTGTTGTTGCTGACCAGTACTCTGTAATGTATTTTCGATACTTTTCAAGTGTTTCGTAATAGGATTGATTATATTCTCATGCCATTTCTCCATGCTTTGAAATATCCAATTCATCTCTCACCGTTTTACGTTTAGCTATCAACCTCTTTTTGATTTCCTTTTCATTCGACTTCATTTCTTTGTTTGTTCACCAGGTAAGCATGAGGTATTTCATGTGCTTCGTTCTGGTATCTGATCAGCTCTGATCAGCTTCGATCGGGTATCTGATCAGCTTTGATCAGGTATCTGATCAGTATCGATCGGGTCCATATACATCATCAGAACGTATCGACACAGACCGCCGATTAGTAGGAATTTATTTGACTAGAATAGTAAGAAATCAGAATAGCAAATCATCAGAACCATATTTCAGCGACTGCAATATGTACAACCCGTAATTTGTCGAACCGTACTTTGACAGACTGCATTATGTCAGAATGCATAAATCACAATAGTATATCGAAAGACTGCCATATATTCAGAAGTGTACTTAGCCAAACCAGTAAATAAAATACTCTTCATGTCGTCAGAATCATAAAAATATATAATCGTAAAGTCATAGAACCGTAAAAGCACAGACTGTAATTCAGCGACCCGTACTCTGTAGACCACCATTCCATCAGAATGAACATTCCCGACCAGCAAACTGGCAGAATTGTGATGTACAGAATCTGAAAATGGCAGAATGCGAAAAGTTCATACCCGTAAAAAGACAGACTGTCGATTTTTGATACCCGTAAAATGAAAGATCCGTACAATGACAGACTCGTAAAAGCACAGACTGCCAATACTCTAGATCCGTAAAATGCAAGAACCGTACATCGACAGACTCATAATCCATCGGACTACCAGAATTTCCGATCCATAATTCATCAAAACCGTAAAACGACAGACCCGTAAAACAGCAGAATCGTAAAATGACAGACTCGTACAATGGCAGAATCGTGCAGCTACCAAACCCGTAAATTTTCAGAATTTTTTGGATTAAGACCCGTGAAATAGCAGAACCGTAAAATGGCAGAACCGTACATTGACAGACCCGTAAAACATCAGAACCGTACATCGACAGACCGTCAATATACCAGAATGTGTGAGACGCGTGGAGACTCGGAACAAGCGGTAGCGCATTGTTGCCAAGTTGAATCGATAGAAATTCCTTGCTATACCTACTCAAATCTGATTCAAACTGTTTTATGAAGAATTCTAGAGGGCTGAGAAAGGTTCGTACATTGTAGTATTTGTGTTTGATAATCTGTTTGATCCGAATCAGGAAGATATTGACATGATAATTTGATTGTATCTAGATAAAGAAGTATATATCATTCTTTTTGTTGAAAAATCATATAAAAAAACATCAGACATGTGAATATAACGATGTTTTCTATGTATAATAGGTGAATCTGTTCTAGGAGATTCTATAAGGCAGAAATGGAATCATTGTATGTCCATTTCTGAACATATAAATATTGGAGAAAAACATCAAACTTTCAAACTTTTCTATAGTCCAATGGTCTGAGATTCGGATCAGAGTGTATACCTTTCAATTAAATAAGAGATAATATAAATAAAGAACTTGTAGCATTTGTATATCGCTATTTCGTTTCGGGAAACCTACTCCCCAAGAGTTTTCGAATCTAGTGATTTCTTATTGTCAATTGTGCTTAAATCCCTCACATGACTCTAGTTATAGGTTATATACAGGGTGTCCCAAAATTGCTCTACTTGAAGTAGAGGTCAAAATAAGTTGATTGGACCCAATTCGTTTATATACCAAAATGTTCCGTTCGTCAATGGGGTACTTTGTATGTGATCAATGAAGTACTTTGTATGTGATCAATTTCATTCGCGTTTCGGATATCATAATGACTTAATTCATCTTCCATGAAATGTCAAATCTCAAGCAATGACGGCTCGAAATACCGCCTGTTGGTTGATCGAGGAGGTGTTACATACATTTTACTTGATTATTTGGGATTTTCCCTCCTCGCTTCTACAAAATAATAATATGAGCATAATTTCAATATACAGTGTGGTCATTTAAGTGTGCAACATATGGAAATCTTCTTAATGAATTGCACAACCAAAATACAGATAGTGCCAAGAGTTGGTGCATGTTCGATCATCATTTCAGGTGCACTCAGAATAGTTGCAAGTCAAACAGCATACAGGGTAGGTAAAAAGATATAAAAAGTGCTCAGGAGTGAAGTACCCGTATTTCAAAAAATTCAGCAGAATGTTATTGAGAAAAGTTGTTCACAATTAAAATTCATACCTAAATACCAAAACATGGCTTCCCAAGACATTCTTCAGTTCTTCAATTCCTTTCGTTAATAAATTCCCATTTTTTTTTTAAATTCAAGCATATTTTTGCATTCAACTTGGATTTCAATTTTTTTAGGAAATCACAAACTTCATGTTTATTGCAACGATATTCAGCTCAACTTTGAAATTTTGCGAACTCTATTTTCAGCAAGGTAAAACATCATTAATGATAATATGCATATTCAAAAACCTTCATTTAATGTGAACATTTTGTATTTGAAATGTTTATGAAAAAGCTGAACAAATTGATCGACAACCATGATATCTTTTGAAAAATCACGGACACCCAAGGAACAGAACAAATGAGGGTTGACAGTAAATATTGAGGCAGTTTGGTGACATACTCCTTATCTAATGATGTTTTACCTTGTTGAAAATATGGTTTGCGAAATCTCAAAATTAAGCTGTATTTCGTTGCAACAAACATCAAGTTTGTGATTCCCTAAAAAAATAAAATCCAAGTTGATTGCACAAAAGTGCATTAATTTGAACAAAAGTATGATCAACTGATTTTGTTATGATCAAATTATGAAAGTGTTTAGGGTGAATATAAAAAAAAATACAAATTGAGAAGTTATTAATGGAACTAATTGAAACACTAAAATATGTCTTAGGAGGCCATGTTTTGGTATTCACGAAAAACTTTCAATTGTAAAGAACTTTTTTCCATAACAGTTTGCTGAATTTTGTGAAATAAGGGTACTTTACTCCTGAGCATTTTTTATATTTTTTGACCTACCCTGTATGCTGTTTGACTTGCAACGATTCTGAGTGCACCTTAAATAATTACCGAACATGCATCAACCTTTGGCACTATCTGTATTTTGGTTGTGCAATTCATCAAAAAAATGTCCATATGTTGCACACTGTACAAGTACAGAGGGTTTGCCCCAAAATTTTACTGAAATTCAAATGGCACTCTGTATGAATAATTTTACGTAAGTCGATAGAGCGAAAAAATACCTTTCAAATGACATTTGTTTTCAAAATGGCGGATCATGTAGGAACCTTTTTGTCTGCAATCATCATGGACACATTGTGACGTCATCCGTCGAGTTTTTGGCAAGCATCCTTATAAAATGAAAAAATTTACGAAGCACTTGGATTAGTTATCGATGGAACATATTTTTTAACGCTTGAAGCGCACGAAAGGAAATCCCTATGATAATTTGTTTTTATTAAGTCATCATTTCAAACAATTTTCTTAGTCTTGAATTCCCCCAAGAATGTGAAATAGGAATGGTACTTTATTCAAGGAAAGTTCAGTATAAAGAGGTCATTATGTTGTTTTTATAGGAATATCGAGGAATGTTAAATGAAAAAGTTGTTTGAAACCACCCAAACTTTTATTTTGTGTAGTTGTTTTATATACAGTGTCATTCGTTTTTTCGGTTTTTTTTTTTCAATGGAACACCCTGAATTCAGCTTTCCATGAAGATTTCGAGAATTCAATAGTTGATGGGATGTTCCATTCGAGAAATTGTCTATTATAAATGTGGAAATTGAGAATGAAAATCAACCTGTTTCAGGATATCCCTTGGGAATATTGAGTTTGGCTCGAAATTCTTTTTTATTCAATTTGACATGTGATGTGGAACTTTTCAAAACTACGGAAATATTGAAACTTCTCACTTTTCGTATAACCTGTGGTGTAAAGTGAAATATAACATAACTGGTTTAACTGGTGATGAAATATTATTCACTACAGCACCGGTTACGTTATTGAATATGTGTTTGGACGAAAAGAATAATGCATTTCAAGCTGCTTTCTCAATATCAGTTGGAAAAACTGAACTTGAATCAGCTTTTTTCCACTGATGGAAGTATCGAACGAGTCTTTTTCGTGAATTTGGTCACTAATTTGCGACCATATTATTTTATGACGGATACTTCGAAGTGACGGGCGGAGTCGACTTGCCTATACTCAATTTTTGTACATAATCGGTAGAATTCATGTAAAAATGATGGTCATTATATTATCTGTTCGAGCGGAAATTTCTAGCAAAATTAGAAGAAAAATTACACGTAATACGTTCGTTCGTCCTGCATAATCCCGTCGTCAAACAAACTGACGCGTTTCCTAACTACTGGTTACGTAGAAAGGACTGTACATTTCGAATTCTCACTTCTTGGACTACCTCCATATATACGAAGTTCCTCAGCGATAAATGCGCTAATGCCAAATTGAAACTTTATCTCATAGAAAATTTCAATCAGAAACTAGTGGCGCACTAATTTTCTTTTCGGGTATGATTTTGGAGGCATGAACTCTGATATAGTGATATAGATTTTTATATTTATATTTTATATGACTAAGGTATGGACATGGATCGTGAAGTGTTCAGTTCTTGGGATACAAGGAGTTGAAGTGTTTTCGCAAAAACTCATCGAGAACGATTGAATATGACGAACGACGTATAGGATTTCTACTTCAAATACAGTTCATCTCCATTGAATATTCATCACCTGATCAGGAAGTCATTCTACACGTTTTATTCAGTGATGTGTTATACAGCTCTACGACGGGTTGTGTTAGTTTCTTCTTCCATCATGTTTGTTACGCCAATTCAAAAATTTTTTATAATCAATCTCTTAAATTTTTCTTCAAAGTTTGTTAAAAAGCGCATAAACTTCATATGAGCTGAATCAAACTGTTCCCTCACTTTGGATAGCAGAGTATCACAAATACATTTTATGACTATATATAATGCTTTGATGAGTCGTACGTCGTACTTCTCAGTTTCTTTCTAGTAACGTAGCTGCGAAGAAATAGTAATTTCAGGTAGAAATTAAAAAACAACATTTTTTTCCATAATGTAGGCGCATTCCTAGAGTTTTGTTTTACATATTTTTGAAGATCAAATAATCAGATAGGTGACGTCCCCCATTTTTTCCATACAAGGAGTGAACCGATTTCTTGCGTTTGTAGTGACTATCCTAATGCCAGAATAGCAGGCGTGAAGTTGGCAATTTCTTCATGGATGTTTGGTCTTCAAATTCCGAAAACAGAAGTCACAACGTTTCTCATTGCTGATTTCAGATACTGAATGTGCGGGGGGTTACCTTCCATATAGCAAAAATTCCTGTGGAAGTCACTTAGACCCCTCTGTATCTGCAACTCCCGATTTTAGTTCCCGCGTATATAGTTGACGCTGTCATCGCACAAAAATATTTACGAGCAATGCACTATAACCTCCGCATTGTTGATACTACGTAGTCACTTCCAAGTGTTGTTACCATTTCGCGCCAAATAATCAGTTGTGAAGTTGAAGAACAAAAACCCTCTATAGTTTAATAACTTCATATGTGAGAATGATGGCATCCAGAGGTAAAATCATGCTAGAAATGGCAAAGTCTTAAGATGAGTGCAAACAATATAATATTATTTTAATGATGATTGGACAAACCATTCATAATAAGATTCTCCTGTAACCTCGTACGTAAAATCAACAGGAACATGTACGATTCGACAGGGAACGAATAACTTTGGTATTACATTTTTATTCTAAGTTTAATGTGTACTCATAGTATTTCTGATATTCAGAATACAGGAATATTTCAACACAGATTCGAATATCCTCTACATCTACACCATTTGATCAAATGAATACTCACATCGAGGGGTATCCCACATAATATAGGCCACCCCCTAATCTGGCGAACTAGAATAGATACGAAAAGATATTGGGAATCAAAGTTGTTCACAGTCATATGAACATGATCTTTCAGATAATTTCGACTATACAGGATGATCCATATGCCTGTGACATAGCAATACGTTCTTCCAAATGGAATACTCCATACACATTTCATCATATTTTTAAATAGACCTCAAAAAAAGAGTTCAAGAGATCTGAATTCTGATCGACAAAAGAGATAATACACAGAATTTGATGATTCATAAAGAAAACCGCTCCTAGAAAACTCAATCCATAACGTTTTCAGAGGGTTTCGAAATTTGACTATTTAAGAAGACCATGTATAAGTCCGAAATAGGTTATCTCAGACTCACGTTCTATATTATTGAATTCTTCTTTGTGTGCTCTATCCAAGGATGAAATGAAATAGAGAAGGTTCTACTTCCGAGAAAATGATCGGTTTGCAAAATACGCCATCGCTTTTGGAGAATTCAAAATTTCCAAAGTTTGACCAAAGATCAAGATAACATACAGAAATTACTCTTTTCCTTCCATCCTTTTATCCCCTTATCCTTGCAGCCTTTCATCCTTCTTACCTTTCATCCTTTTCCCCTTTTTCCTTCCTTTTATACTTTTACCCTTTCATCCATCCATTTCTTCATCCGTTCATCTTTCTATCCTTCTATTCTTGTATCCTTCTATCCTTTTATCCTTCCACCCATTTATTCTTTCATCCTTCTATACTCATATCCTTTTATCATTTATTCTATCCTTCCATCCTTCTATCCTTTTATCCTTCCACTCTTTCATCCTTCTATACTCTTATCCTTTTATCATTTTATCCTTTTACCCTTTTACCATTTTACCCTTTCATCCTTTTATCCTTTCATCCTTTTATCCTTTTATCCTTTCATCCTTTTATCCTTTCATCCTTTCATCCTTTCATCCTTTCATCCTTTCATCCTTTCATCCTTTCATCCTTTCATCCTTTCATCCTTTCATCCTTTCATCCTTTCATCCTTTCATCCTTTCATCCTTTCATCCTTTCATCCTTTCATCCTTTCATCCTTTCATCCTTTCATCCTTTCATCCTTTCATCCTTTCATCCTTTCATCCTTTCATCCTTCAATCCTTCGATCCTTTTATCCCTTCATCATTTCAACCTTCTATCCTTTCATCCTTTTATATTTTTATCATTTCATCTCTTTATCCTTCCATCCTTTCAATACTTTTCATCCTTTCATACTTTTATCCTTTTATCCTTTTTGGACATATATTTATACGAACTTTTCTTCTCATTTTCACATCTGCAACATGCTCCTGAATTTTCTACACGTACTCAAGAAACATTCTGTTATAACTCAATAGTTATCTTAGTTAATATGCTGTCCTTACAAAAACGTTTAAATGAGCAAATATGGTAGATTTTATGTAGGCATCGAGAATTCAGTACTAGAGGAGATGTGCAAAAACATCGCGTCAACTCAAAAATTTCCATAAAACAGGTATTTTTCAAATGGAACATCCTGTATTTCATTTTCCTCATCGCTAGATTGTGAGATTGTAGGGGGGTCGTATAGACTGCGGGAGACCTCTCAATCACTGCGACCTAGAAGATCTTATCTAGTTTTTGTCCTGCTGTAACCCTAAATATTTCTAAAGCAGCCCAGAAATTTCATGACGGTTGTATTTTCCACCGCAGCATTCGACAGATAAGACATGTCGTTGGTGATTCCATAGATTCTATGGTGATTCATTCTTTGGCGGACTCGGTAGAATTATTTTTTATGATTTCAAGTACATAAACGTTATTGTCAGTTCTTGTGAATCATAATTTTTTTAAATAAACCTAAAGTAGGTTATGACCGCCAGAAATCGCAGCATTGTCGTCTGGTGTTCTAGAGCTGCATTTTAGATTTATACGGTTTCTACACAAAATTGCTCTTGTTTTACACAGTTCGATAAATCAATAAGGTTATAGAATGTCATTAATTTTATTTCCGTATCTGATATCACAATGACTAAATTGTGTTATTATTTCACAAAATCTCATTTCCCATGAAATATCTTATTTCAAGCAATGACAGCTCTCTGTCTAATAGATGAGCAATCAAATGACTACAAGCCGAAGAAATGGAAAATTTGAATGAAGAGCACCAAAATAAATTTTGATATTTATGTCGAACTCGAAAACCAAGGAGAATTATAAAAAAAAACTGCAGTAAGGAAAAAATTAATTTCGTCATTCTTTGGAATATCAAAATGCGTCCAGTGCCCTACTCCAGAAAAGTAATATTGATTTTATTCAAAGAGAAGATGCGAAATACCTAACTCCCTGTATAATGAATGAATTGGTATGTACATGTTTTCCATGCACATTCACTATGGTAAATTGCCCTACGAATTTCTCAGCAACCTTTGAAGGATTTTGAAACATTGAAGAATATTTAGAAATAAAAATTTTGTTCAGTTGAATTTAATCGGCCTATTTTGGTCTCTAGTTAACTCTTTAGAATTCATGGTACGTTGTTCTGGAACACCTTGTATATCATTCAGTTATACTAAATCAAAACTAAATAAAGGTATTCTATTATTATTCATTAACCAATACGTGTGATCCCAAACACTTGTAACATGCCAAACACCTATTTCTCGAACCGTTCTCTCAACTTACTTCAAGGAATTGTAGTTTTGAGGAAAATACTTCAAATAAACACTTTCTTCTCCATATAGCAAAAAAGTTGGGTGACGTTCATATAAAAGCAGGTCGAACTGAAAGTATACGTAGAATCCCCACATGACGTGAGAGCAGGCAACACTGTGACTGGCGTTCGCTCTGCGCGTGGCTGGTAGGCCTCTCTGCAGTCTGTCATTTTACGGTTCTGCTGCATTACATTCTGATGAATTCCGATTCTGCCAATGTACGGTTTTGATTTTTTACGGTTCTGCTGACGTACAGTTCCTATATTTCACGATTCTGTCGATGTACGGTTCTGAATTTTTACGATTCTGTTATTTTACGGATCTGACATTTTACTATTCTGCTGAATTACGGTTCTGATAGTTTACGATTCTATCACAATACAGTATATGACATTACAGTCTGATGAAGTACATTCTGTCATTGTCCGTTCTGATATAATATGATTCTGATGGAATACGGTCTGTTGTATTACGAGTCTGTCGATGTACGGTTTCAGCATTTTACGATTCTTTCAATCTACAGTTCTGATATTTTGAGATTCTGTGAATATGCTGTTCTGATTTTTTGCTATTCTGTCAATGTACGGTTCTGACATTTTACTATTCTGTCGATAAACGGTTTGTTGTATTTCGATTCTGACAAAGTACGGTCTGCTAATTTGCGGTTTGTCATTCTGCGATTCTGACGAATTACGGTCTGTGTTGTTATGATTCTGACGAAATATCATTCCGCTGTGATGTTGGTTTGTTAGTTTTCGATTCTGTATATTTGCGGATCTGCGATATTGCTATTATAGAAAAATACACATCTGCGCATTTGCAATCTATTATTGTCTGGTATGCTTATGTACAGTATACAAAATACGGTTTGAGGGATTGCGGTTCTGTGCATCTACAGTAGAGATAAATACGATTCCTATAAAATATTGTTCTGTTAAGTTACTGGTTTGAAAATGTATATTCTGATGGATTACGGATCTGCGATTTTACATTCTGGTGATTTGTGTGTTCCCGTATCGATCGGGTATCTGATCAGGTTTGATCGGGTACCTGATCAGCTTCGATCAGGTTCGAGGATACAATATTGAGACTTCACCTGTATATGAGTATAACATTATCAATTCCTTTCCGATAACGACCTTTACTGATAGAAAACCATATGGATCCTTCCAGCATAACGAACACATACTTTTGAATTTATCGAATGTCATATCTGACCCCACATGGTCTGCATAAACGTGACGTAAATTCATATCATCCATTTAGAATAAAATCAAGGAGTTACAGTTGTCTCCGATCAGGTGTTTAAAGATTTCAGCAAAGCTCTGGTTTAGGTGAAAGGGGTCTATTAATGCATGTCTAGACATACTAAGGTATTCACGAATTAGTTCTTGGTTGTCACATGCAACATCATCGAAAATAAATATCGAATTCGGTTTAGCCTCTGGACGGATGCATGATACTATCACTGCCCTGCCAAAAATGTCTCATAGAAACTTATAAAAAAATATATATGAGAATTAATGAGAATGAAGTTGGATAGTGAAACAGTAATTCCGTATAATCCTATGTATTTTGCAGATCCATATATAATCAGTTTCTAATGGCGATTCTCTCCCTTCTTCTTAAAAGTATGAACTGTTTTTCGCAGATATATTCATAATCAGTTCCTACTAGTTATTCCTGGTTATTTACATATGAGAATATATCAGAGTCAAGTTGGATAGTGAAACAGTAATTTATAAGCTCGAAATGTATTCTGCAGTTACATTTATAATCAGTTCCTAATGGCAATCCTCAATGGAGTCGATGAGTTTGAACTGTAATTCACAGATACATTCATAATCGGTTCTAAATGGCAATTCCTTATTAAAACATCGTAATTCATGATTTTGAAATGTGTTCTGCATGTACATTCATGACCGGTTCCTAATAGCAATTTCCAACGAAGTCTTTGAGTATGAACTATGTTTTACAGATACATTTATAATCAGATTTTGATGGCAATTCCTCATTGAAACACTGTGGCATTCATGAGAATGGAATGTGTTCTGCATATACATTCATGATGAGTTTCTAATAGCAACTCTATGAGTATGAACTCTGTTTTGCAGATGCATTTGAAATCAGTCCCTAATTGCAATTTCTTATTGAATTAACGTGGCATTTATGAGTTTGAAATGTGCATTGCAGATACATTCATAATGAGTCCCTTATAGCAATCATCATCAGTTCCTAATTGGAATTCCCCATTGGAACACCGTAGCATTTATCAGTTCGAAATGTGTTTGACAGGTACATTCATGATGGGTTTCTATTGACAGTTCTTCATGTACTCAATGAGTATCAGCTGTGTTTCACAGATACATTTATAATCAGTTCTTAATAGCAATTCTTTTCGAAGTCTTTGAGTATGCACTCTGTTCTGCTGATACATGTATAATCAGTTCCTGATTGGAATTTCTCATTGAAATACCGTGGCATTCATGAGTTGAAAATGTGTATTGCAGATACATTTATAATGGGAATTTTTGAGTATAAACTGTTTTGCAGATACATTCACAATCAGTTCCTTATTATAATTTTTTATTGAAATACCGTGGCATTTATGAGTTTGAAATGTGTGTTGCAGATACATGCAGAATGAGTTTCTTATCTCAATTCCGTATGAACTCTATTAGTATAAACTCTGTCTTGCAGAAACATCCATAATCAATTCCTAATCGGAATTCCTTATTGGAGCACAGTGGCATTTATGAGTTTGAAATGTATCCTGCTGGTACATTCATAATCAATACCTAATAGCAATTCCTCAGGAACACTTAGAGTATAACTCTGTTTTGCAGATACACTTATCATCAGTTCCTAATTGGAATTCCTCATTGAATTACCGTGGCATTTATCAGTTTGAAATGTGTTTCACAGGAACAATCATAATGAGTTCCTATTGGCAGTTTTTCACGTACTCTATGAGTATAATCTGTGTTTCACAGATACATTTATAATCAGTTCCTAATAGCAATTTCTTTCGAAGTGTATGACAATAAACGCTGTTTTGCAGATACATTAATTATAATCAGTCCCTAATCGGGATTTTTTTCAAATACCTTGGCATTTATGAGTTCAAAGTGTGTATTGCAGATACATTCATAGATAGCTTATTATAGCACAGTCATATGAGATCTACGAGTATGAATTCTGTTTTGCAGATACATTTCATAATCAGTCACTAATCGGAATTTATCACTAAAATACCATGGTATTTATGAGTTCAAAATGTGTATTGTAGATACATGCATTCATAATGGGTTCATCATAGCAATTCCATATGAACTCTGATTTGCAGATAGATTTATAATCCAGTTCCTGATCAGAACTCCTTATCGGAATGCAGTGGCATTAATGAGTTTGAAATGTTTATTGCAGATACTTTCATAATCAGTTCCTCATAGAAATTCCATATTAACTCTATGAGTATGAACTGTGTTCTGCAGATACATTCATAATCAGTTCCTGATCAGAGTTTCTCATTGTACTACAGTGGCATTTATGAGTTTGAAATGCGTTCTGCAGGTATATTCATGATCAATTCCTGATGTCTAACTCTGTTGTGCATATACACTTATCATCAGTTCCTAATTGGAAGTCTTAATTGAAACAGCGTGGCATTGATTAGTTTGAAATAAGTACAACATATCTATTCATGAAGAGTTACTATTGACAGTTCTTCAGTATTTTGTACTGAACCCCTGCTTATTTTTTCATGTATCATTCGATTTTGTTTCCAAGAACGATTTCTCATATTTTTTCTGCATAAACCAACAGAAAAACAGTTGAACTTTCAAAAAAATAGTCAGTTTTTTCATTGGCATATATAAAATTTGAAAATTTAAAGGAAGAGTATTGAAGAAAGTTTCTTGGATAAATAAAATTGACAATACATAAAGAAGTTGAGTAGGGGTTCTAAATATTCGTGAATACCCTGTACAGGCTGTCCCATTTTCGATGTCATAACGGGATAGGTATCTCATTTATTTTCTAAAATAGAGATTTTCCATTTTCGCAAACGTGGGCTTCTTTTTAGTGAAACTCACGATACCCTTAACCAAGTTTTTGTAGCCCGCTGCCATTTTGAGATACAGGGCAAAATTGAAAATGCTGCATTTCGGGACCCTTCTTGTATCTCAACTATCTCCCAATTCATCGAAAAAGTCGAAAGTGTTTGTCATACATTTTTTCACGTAGAATCCAGTGGCGTAATCAGAATTTCACAATAAGCTGTTATTATTCAGATATAATCAATCCAAAGTTATGTTTTTTCAAATGGAACATCACGCATATTCTTCCTCATTTGAAACATTGATGCTTTTCGCTTTTCAAAAATATACAACTTATGAGATATTTCTAGTCTTAGCCCAACATTCTGATAAATTCTAGTTTCTCAGTAGACTTTTCATCGATTGAACTTGTAAATATCTGGCAACATTGTCCATATCATAAATTTTCATATTTGCCTTGTTGCTGATACAGTGTTTCGTCACACACTAGATTCAATTTTTACCAACAATAAACATTCACCAATATTCAGCAGTATTTATTGAATATAAAAGCTGTGGACCTAACGAGTAGGTGGCTATGAAAAAAAGCGAGTGCAGAATGTTTTATAATATTTGTCACATACCTCTGTAGAATTTACAATTTTTTCATAAAGCGGCGAATAATAATCCAGGATATCAGAACCACAAAAATTTGAAACCAACTTATTTTATATCACAACCATTTCTAATTTTCGTATCCTGGATTATTATTCGCTATCGTATGAAAAATTTGTGAATTCGACAGGGAGGTGGCAAGGATTTAGAAACATTCTACACTCGCTCTGTTTTCATAGCCAGCTACTAATGAGGTCCACATCTTTTAGAGACAATAAATATTGCTGAATATTGGTAGATATTTAATGTTGGAGGAATTGAAACTAGTGTATGAGAAAACATTGTGTCAGCAGTAAGGTCAATATGAAAATTTGTGATATGGACAATGCATGTTGCCACATATTCACAAGGCCCATCGATGAAAAATCTACTGAAAAACTAGACATTTTTCAAATTCATGCCTTCTACTATATATATATATAAAATATATTATCGCTTGGAGCACACGAAAGGGAATCCCTATTATGTTCAAAGAACATCGTGCGTTCCTAATTTGATTACGGATACAAAGACTCATCGATTATATGAACCTATCAAAATCCTGAAATATACTGAAATAAGAACATTCATGACATCTTCCAGGATAGCTCAGTATTGATCGAAGTTCTGATTCCCCAATAATTCAAAATAAAAAATAACTCACAAGAAACCAATGCCATTTGGTTCCGTGAATTCTCGAAAATCAATTGTCTTATGAAAACTCATAAAATTCATTGCATATTGGGATAGTAATGTCTTATACAATCTCATTGGTTTTCAAATATTTCATTCCACATACATTCAATGAGGATTCAATGTAATCGGATCTGTGGTTCCTCATTAGACGGTATGAATTCCTGGAAGATATTTTGCTTATAACAACCTGTAAGATACGATTGTAATCAACACTGAATTTCACCATTGAAACTTGTAAATTTGGAGTCGTTTTGAATCATATTAATGCTCATAAAAAACGCATTGAATCAGATGCGGGATTCCTTATTACAGCTAATAAATGCTGCTCTCACTGTTTCCTGTCTTTCCACACGATATCATATACGATTATATTCGTTGATTTCTACACATATATCATACCTTCTCAGGCTCGTGAATGAGCAATGAAATATAATTGAGTATCGTGATTGGAAACCTCATAGAAACAACTAACAAGATACAAAGTTATGTGTTAAATTGTGCCAGTCATTTTTAACCTTCAATCATTGAAACATATGAACCTTACAGAAACTTATAGAACCCTATATATATCAGCAATGAATTGTCTATTTCAAACTCAAGAATCCTCATTTATCCAAATTAGCAATGAGGATGAAGTGATGCAATATTCGAGATAAAAAATACTCACAAGTTTATGCATCATGGCGGATGTTCAACCTCTTGGTGCGAACAAAGAAACAGATCCCGTTGGTAATCATGAGTAATGTTCACATTTATCCAAAAGTTATTTCAGATTGGAGCACTATCGAATCCACTACATTACACATGATATGATATGCAATTCACACCTCAATTCTCAACAATAATTTCAGAATAATGGGTATTCTCTCGAATCAAAACAGAGATACCTGTCTTCCTTCGCGAGCAACATAAACTGAAACAAATATGGCTGGCTAGTGGCTAGCTCAGTCTCAGAAGTACCAACGCAAAAAAGTTACTGTTTTGTTACCAACTTGAATTTTGTGTTTCCCTATATGTGGAGACTTAATGACTCTCCAAGTGAATTTTCAAATGTGAATCTATGTGAATTTATGAGTTACCTATGTTATGAATTTGGCGTTGTTGTTCGGGTTTTTATGTGGATCTATCAGTTTCTAGTAGGCATGAAAATATATAATAGTTTCTTGATGCAATGCTGATAGGAATTATGAGAATGTATGAGGATATAAAGTATATTGAATGATTTTTATGTGATCGAATGAGGATTCATTTGGCAAAAACCCTCAGGCTTCTTCGTCTCTTCGAATTGTGTGCGTATTCAAGTTGAAATACCAGTACCAATATAAAAACAATTCTGTTTTGATGAGCTGAAGTTTTTGCAATTAATCGGAAAATATGGCAATATAAAGGGTCGTGTGATTAAAAAAAAAAGATGATAAAAGATGGTCTGAAACTTATTTGTAACGAAATCAGGGGGTGTTGAATATATAGAAAAAAAAAGGAAATCAATAAGTTTTTTCCGAGAAAGTGACAATCAATATAGTTATATTTTCAAATAAAATATACAGGGTATCTGTAAAAGGTTCGGACATGGCTCGGCTGTGGACTCCTGGGATAGAAACAAGTTGATTTAGGCCAACCTTAGGCCAAAATCGTCTCGTTGAGTTGGTACAAGGCGTTGAATTTTTTTTGGAAAAAAATAATTTTGCTCATTAAAAGAGAAGGCTGGGATCAATTTCCATAATTTTTGGCATGGCATGTTCCTCAACTGTAAGTCACGTTTTGAGATGTTCTTGATCATCATCAGTGACCTGCAAGTGTTTCAAACAACCATGTTGCCGTACAAATTTTGTGATAACTTTCCAGAGGTCGGACTGGAAACTTCCAGTTTTTTTCCAGAAAAATATTTTCTTCAGAAATATTGTTTGTATCGTGTTTATCTTTGATATGTCTCGAGGTTCATTTGCAAATGAATAATTTCTGATATGATGCATCCTGTGCATTTTTGAAAATTAATCTAATTAGTTGGACTGTTTATTGATCATGGCTACAATATGATTTATTATTGTAAATAAACTGATAAGTTGCTGGTCCTCTTTGGCATTACAAGAACTTTCACGTCTCAAATTTAGCGATAACTATATACAGGACCCAAGGTGAGCACTTTAACGCCTTGTACCAACTCAAACGAAACGATTTTGGATATAGGTAAGTTGGCTAAAATCAACCTATTTTTATCCCAGGAGTCTACAGTCAAGCCATGTCCCAACCAGATTATTTTTCTCAAAAATGCATGAGATGCCTCAGATCAGAAATTATTCATTCGCAAATAATCCTGAAAAAATAACAAGATACAAAAAATATTTCTGAAGGGAATATCTTTCTGGAAAAGAAACTGGAAGTTTCCAGTCCGACCACTGAAAAGTTGTCACCAAATTTGAACGGCAACATATTTGTTCGAAATACTTGCAGGTCACTGATGATGATCAAAAACATCTCAAAACGTGACTCACAGTCACAGAACATGCCATGCCAAAAATTATGAAAATCAATCTCAGTCTACTCTTTTTATGAGCAAAATTATTTTTTCCGAAAAAACTTCAACGCCTTGTACCAATTTAACGAGACGATTTTGGATATAGGTTAGTTGGCCTTAATCAACTTGTTTTCATCCCAGGAGTCCATAGCCGAGCCCTGTATAATGTTCACCTTCAACAATGACGTGCGTTCAAGCACTGACTCTGATATATTATATGAACACAAAAATTGTACCTACGCAATGGTGTCTTGCAGAATAGAAGTTATGAGCTATCAAAAATTATATTTCTCATAAAAACTGCTGGTTACCTTATAATATTAGAACCGTGCGTGTTCTCATTAGAAATTACAAATCTTTGAACTGATTTTCTCATACAAACTCATTTGATACATTGAGCATGCATTGTCTGATTGAAACTAGTAAACAGATTCCGCATAAAACCTCTTGTTTTATTATTATCATCATATAACAACTGTCAATCATTGTCATTAATCCTCATAAGATCTAATAATATATATTTTGAACTTGAAAATATTGTACTATTGAAAACTCACACAAACTTATAGGAAACATTTTATATTGGACATGAACTGTCTGATCCAAACTCGTGAATCATCATGAAAAAACTCTGCGAAAAAGCCTCTCGATATACTAGAAGTCATAACTATATATCCTCATCAACCCTCAAGAAGTCTATAACACATTATATCCTTAGCTTCAGCATTGTCTTCACAAACCTCGAAAACATACACATCTCATTCAAACTCATCAGATACCATTTAGATTAGGCATGTATTGTCCTATCTAAACTTGTGAATCCTTTTACAAAAATTCTGCATGGAACCAGTCAACATACCATTGAAGTCATAACTGTATATCCTTATCAACACTCATGAATTCTGGAACACATACAGCCCCAGCTTGACCCATAGGATTCGTTTCATTTCAAATCAGTATTGTCTTTTCAAACTACAAAAATCTTCAGAACATACACATCTCATACAAACTAATTAGTTACCATACAGATTAGACATGTATTGTCTTATCAAAACTCGTGAGTCCCAATAACGCATCATTCATTTCAACTTATGGATACAGTCATAACGGTGAATCCCTATCAACTCTCATGAATCCTTAAACAAACATTTCCTCATGAGATACATATCTCATAAAAAATAATCAGATACATTTCGAATCAGACATGTATTGTCTAATCTAAAATCTTGAATCCTTATACAGCAATCCCGCATAAAACCTCTCAAAATACCATTGGAGTCATAATGGTATACCCTTATCAACATCCATCAGTTTTGATACACATCAAGCCTCAGCATGACCCATAGGATACATTCCGTTTCAAATCAGTAATGTCTTTTCAAACCCCAAAAATCCTCAGAACTAACACATCTCATACAAACTTATTAGATACCATTCAGATTAGGCATGTATTGTCCAGAATTCTTAGACAGAAATAACGCATGAAACATCATAACATACGAATACAGTTATAACGGTAAATCCTTATCAACACTCATGAATTCTGGAACACATCTTACCTCAGCTTGACTAATAAGATACGTTTCATTATAGATCAGTAATTGCTTATAAGAAATCTCGAATACTTGAAACCACATATACCACATACAAGCTCATCAGCAACCGATAGAATCATGGCAGCAGTTCCCTATTGAATATCATAATTTATCGAACACTATTCACCCTCACAAAAACCCATGAAATACGTTAAAGATTATATCTATATTGTCTTTTAAAAACTTATGATTACTCAATAATTATTTACCGGATTCAAGCTGATAAGAAACCTATAATTTTAGAACCGTGTTTTCATATTTGAGCTCATAAACCTAGAAACTAGTTGTCTTATAAACACTCATTGAACACATTTCAGATTAGGCATTCATTGTCTAATTGAAACTCGTAAATTCTCAGTTATTCTGAGTCACATGAATGCTAATAGAAATCGCATTAAATTAGATAAGGAATTCCTTAGTGAAACTCTGAAATCCTGATATATTTTTTTCCTGACGATACTCAATAGAATTCTATTTGTAAATTCCTACACATTTTTCATATATACTAAGGCGCATGAATGTGCATAGAATACTGTTCCAATTGGAAGTGGAATATCTTATTGGTGGTCATAGGCTCCTCAAACCACTTGTGCCTGATAAAAACTCTCATACTCCATATTTGTATACGCTTATAAATCACATATACTCATGAAATATCATTAAACCTTTTAGAAAGTTCATGTGCCAGAGATAATGTACTCATACGCTACAGAACTCGGTTATATATCCTTATTAATACTCATATTTTATCTATATTTTTTCATGAGACTTCATAAGGTATTTTTGGCAGGGTGGCACTGAATGCATAATATCACATACCTTTTATTGGTTTGATAAATTCCTCCAGATATTTATATCTCGGTTGATATAAAGATTTGGAGTACACATGAATATTCTCAAATTTCAACCCATTCTTATGTTCCAGAAGATCGATCATTACATTGGTCTCACTGCAGTTTGAAGGACCCACAATAATACACCTCATTGTATGTGGAAACAATATTCCATGTTTTTGAATTCCTCATTCCCCAATTTTTTATTCTCAATATTTAGAGTCGTTTTTTGTGGATCAACTTCCATTTCATGAATAAAAAATAGTTTATATCCGATATTTAATGATCAGTTGCTTTCTGTATTCCACTGAATAAACACACACACACACACACACACAAATGCCACAATACTATTCAGGTGATGGGCTTTTGAATACTGTCATGAATAAACTACCTTTCGAATTACATATACCTGGTGGATATAGATTCTGCGGTCTTGGAACAAAATTGGAAAAAAACTCGGTCGAGGAGATAAAGGTATAAATGAATTAGATGAAGCTCGCAAGGAACATGACATAGCATATTCCAAAGAGAAAGATTTGGAACATCGTCATAAAGCAGATAGAATTCTGGCAGACAAGGCAATGGCTCAATTCAGATTGTAGAATAATTCCTATGGACAGAGATTGGCAGCTTCAGGCGTTGCTGGTGCTATGAAAGCTAAAGTGAAATTGGGAATGGGAATAGGAAATCAAAAACAAAATCAAAAACGAAAACAACAAGCTGTCAACTAATGTCTGGTAATTTCAAGAAGAACGAACGTTATTTTAAAGAAATCTCTGGGAAATATTGAAAGCAGTATGCGAATCCTGAAGGAAAGAATTGCAACAAATACAATTGTTAAACGAACTAAACGGATAGCACAACAGAAGAAGATGAATAAAAAGAAGAAATCACAGAATGATGATGATGATAAAGAAAAGGAGAACTTCATGGATATCGATATTGCTGACGATTATTCCATGAATGAAAGATGTGCGAACAAGAGCAAATTGGATAACGATGATATCTCAGACACTATTCCTGATGAGAAGCCTGAAAATGTGGTCAGTGATATGATCAACCGTAGACGAGGGGTGACCGCGAAAAGAAGACTGAAGAAAAAAGTTGGGGGTGTCTGCAACCCCCCAGTTAATTGAAGAGATAAACAAATCTCTTTGTATTTATGCCCCATTGAAAATAAAAATTGACGTGTTTCAGAAATTTCGCGAGAAACATTTATTTATCAAGTAACAGAATTTGTTCCAGTTAGACTTTCCACTCTGTATAACTCTACAATATGTTCAGTGTTGAGAAGGAATATTCTTAGATAAATTTTGAACATACAAAAAATGGATATATATTTATTTGAAGCAATACATTGAGATTTCTCATTCGCTATGTGATGAGAATATCTACTCTTTTTCAGTTTATTCAATAGAAAACTACTACTTTCCTGGCTATATGCCACGACGAACATCGAATTGAATCTATTGAACACTTTCATACCCGATCAGGGGGTTCAAACTTCAACGATGGAAACTTGTGATTTTTATAGACCTCTAATAGCAGATTCGTGATAGAGTCCCAATTCAGAATTCCTTTCCACGCCCTGTATGATGAATGTCAATTCATTATATACTCAAAAGCAAATATGTTCAGTATTGAAATGAAAATTGAAATTTATAGAAGGAGTATACTTGTATGAACTCTAATCTTGATGAACTTGGAACTTGAAAAAAAAATAATTCGTATCAGTGATATGGGAATTATATCTCTCACAAACAGGCTATATGACTCAACTCGAGTAAAACTCATTTCGGATATTATATCCTCATCAGTAACCTGGAGTCAAGTTATTCTTCCAGTCACTCTTTTTGATCTGTTTGTGAATTTGTTTTTGAACTTCTTTCCACGTCCTGTATGATGAATTAAGTGAGTAATTCTGGAATTTTCTAGAGATCATTAGGCATTCAGGATGTGAATATGATAGGCTTTCCTGTGTGCTGTTGAGCCTTTCGTGTGAATTGTTCTCCTCCATTGTCATTGCCATAAGTTTCTGTTGTGTTGCTATATCACAATATCATTGCCAGCCTGACCCCATAAAATCTAACGATCTCATATTTCGGTAGTATGGTTTCTCGACGGTGAAAATACTTTTCAGAAAGTCAATATTTCAATTCCGTTCAAGACTTTCAGATTCTTGTTCGAAGGCAATGTGTAACTGTTTCAAATGACTCAATAGTATACACTGATTATCAGTACTATTATTTCTGAAGCTCACTCCTTTATGTGAATCACGTTCTGGATACCCAACTCCAGGTACATTTTTTCACTTCATCGAAGAAACTGTTGCTTTGTACGTAATCGTACTTGGTAGTGCCTCCCAGAACGCCCAAACCCTAATATCCATGCTATGAGGATGCGCAGTGTTGCTCATTTTATTGAAAATTAGAAAAACTTAGGAATATTCAAACACCAATTAACTTTAAGCAATTCAGATTCTGATGAAATTCTTATCTCATTTATATGTACACTTTTTGTCATGCCATTCTCATTGACACCTAATTCACACATTCTGTGGTACAATTTCAGGAGTTCATAGTGTGAAATACGACTAACGTGACGATATCGGTTTTGCATTTGTTATCAAGTTTTTTTTTTCAATTTCGTAGTTGTTTCTTCCTACTTCTCGTATAACTTGATATATGCCAAACCACCACAACAATAATTAACTTTATCGCTCACTTCAAATTCGATGCTTTCATGTTTCTTGTCTTACCTCTTCTTATCAGTACCTTGCTTTCTACATTCGTATTGAATTGCTGTATTTCTAACTATCAAAGCCCTTCCTATAATGATATAAACATTGTCTGTAGTACTAGGTTCCATTGAATCAGTTTGGGCTGAGAGAATTGGCTCTGGCATACTTACTTTTTCGAATGGTGTGCCCACTGGTATAGGCTAAAGCCACCCGACAGGTTCCTCATTCTGTGCTCCTCTTCTGGCTGGACAGTCCCTACACCTCTTTGAATAATTTGTTATATCTCCTCGTAGGTTCGTTCAGTAGTATCTATTTTAGATTTTATACAATATTTCTACAATTCCGGAAAGCTTAGCAAGAGGTTCAGCATAATGAAAATAAAAAATATTCAGAGCTCTGGATTATATAGATTTATATAGTATCTTATTTACCATTCTGAATTTTTTTGCTCTCTTTCTGAGACCGATTGCTAATGAACTCTCACTCGGATTCTCAATGGTTACTACAATTTGACTCCATTGAGGATCTTTTCGTTGTCTCTGAGCCATGTAATCTGGTGAGAATAAAAAAGTGTGAATGTTTTTGATTTCACCAAAATCTTCACTAGGTGGTTATACTCTATGAGTAATTCCATTCTCATGGACAATTGTATAATCATAGATCGTGAGTTTCAACACCGAATACTCAATAAATTTGCGATAATAATCGCCCAATCCAATGAAACTTTGAATATTTCCGATAGATTTCGAAAAATTAAGATTTTAAATATCTCTCAGTTCATCATCATCTGGTTCTAGACCTTCATGACTGACGGGATCACCTGACATATTTACTTCTGATTTGACATCAAATCATTGACTTGGTTCGGTTGTGAGGTTTGCTTCTCTCGAACTTATGAGAACTATTTCTGATTAATCAAGATTTCCTTCGAGACTCAGAAAAAAGATCACATTGTCCAAGTAGATGAAGATATTATTCCATTCCATTTCTCTAAGAACTCCATCTGCAAATCATCAAAATGTAGCTGAAGCATTACACAAACCTGATTTCAGAACATGGAATTCCTATCGACCATGTCCCTGAAGAATGAGAGCAGTCCATGGTTTGGAATCCTCATTGACATTGACTTGCCAGTTACCGCTAAATATATCAAGCGTAGTGAAATATTCAGCATCATGTAACTATGTTACAATATCGTCAATGTTCGGTCAAAAATACATTTTTTCTTGTGATACTATTGAAGTCACGGTAATTTACACAAGAACGTGTTTGCTCATCTTCCTTTTCAACGAGTACGACTGGACTCACCCATGGTGAATGACTTGGTCTAATCATTCTATTTAGTAACATCTCTGATATTTGCTGATCGATTATATTCCTCATTTTTCGGAACACCCTGTAAGGGTAGCTTTAAATTGATTCCGCGTCAATCGTATCGATTTCATGTACAAATGAATTGGTGAGGCACATTTGACTAGTGGATTCTGCAGAAACATCTTTGTAATCATACCACATCTTGATTATCTCAGCTTCGATATATCTGTCACTTATATTAGATGAGTCATGATCTCCCTTTGTTACTATGTCGTCCGTTTGTTCCGTATATAATACAACAGAGTTGTCTGTAGAATTGTTTGTCATGACATGTCTCTCTTTAGGACCTAAATTCAGTATTGAACCCTTAATAGGAAAAGACATTCCAATAAAATTTTTTTTAGCAGATGTTGAATAAATCACTTCTTCTATCACTGACATAGAGGAAAAAAATATATTAATAGCCAGGGCTACTAATGCTATCACAAACCATATTCAAAATTCCAACATGAATACAAATCCTTTTTATCGTAACCTCCTCAATAAGTCTAAAAAATTCCTTAAAGATTATCCTAGTATCATCCTAACACAATCTGATAAAGGTAATGTAACGGTGGTGATGAACAAACAACAATACATCAACCTCTCTGAGGAGATCATATCAAATTCTTCCTCTTACACTGAACTATGTAAAGATCCTACATCATCTATTCAAAGAAGAGGAAACACTATAATAAAATCTTTGAAGGATTCTGGACAGATTGATGAAGCTACGAAAAAAAAAACTTACCAATTATAATTGTACATCTCCAAAATTTCACTCTCTTCCCAAAATTCATAAACCTACCTTATCGGTCAGACCTATTGTTGCATCTATAGGAGCCCCTACTGAACAAATTGCTGCCTTTCTCACAGATATACTTACCAGAGCATACGATTTTGATAATCAATACTATATCAAGGATTCTTTAGAAGTTTCAACAAGATTTAATAAAATGCAATTGCCTGACAATTATGTTCTTGCTAGCTTGGATGTAGTTTCACTCTTTAGTAATATTTACTTAGATGCTTGTCTGAGAGCTGTGGACAAAAATTGGGATCGTATCAGTAACCATTGTCAATTAACAAAAGAGTTATCCTTAGAACTGTTAACTTCTTTATTCGATAGCACATATTTCTCTTTCAACAGTAAATTTTACAAACAAACTTTTGGTACACCAATGGGTGCTTCCATACCTCCAATTCAGGCTACTTATGTGATGGATGACTTACTAGATACCGTAGTACCTGTCCTTTCTTTTGATTTGGCATTCATCAATGAATATGTAGATGACATTATTCTCTCCTTACCACAGAATGGTATTGAGGAGATTCTTCAGACTTTCAACAGTTATGACCCTTCAATACAGTTCACAATTGAAACAGAAGATGCGGACAGAGCTGTCCCATTTCTAGACTTAAAATTCATCAGATCTGTGGATAACACAATCCTCATTGACTGGTATAGAAAACCATGCAGCTCAGGAAGGTATCTGAATTACCATTCCAACCACAGACACAAAATGAAGGTCAACTTAGTTAAGCAGATGAAAAACCGCATTACAAGAATCTCTGATATATCTTTCCACAGTAAGAATTTGAAAATACTTCATAACTTATTTGCTGATAATTCCTATCCATCTAAACTAATTAATAAAATATTATACAGTTCTCCTAGACCAGATTCTGTCATTGAAAACTTTATGAACATAGAACAGAATACAGTGGTTTCTAATACTGAACCAATTAGAATAATTTTTGCTACAATTCCTTATTTCAGTGAACTCCCAAGTTAACCAGAATCTTCAAACTCGACAATAACATTAAACTAGCTAACAAAACCGTGTTAACAATTAAATCAATTTATTCAAAAGTGAAAGGTAAAATTCCTGCAATGGCACAAACGAATGTGATCTACAGTATCCCCTGTCAGGAGTGTGACAAACTCTATATAGGCCAATCAAAAAGATCCCTGGCCAACAGAATCACCTCCCACAGGAACGACTCTAGATTACATCCAGAAAGATGTGCTCTTGCAGATCATGTCAATAAAATGAGTCATCGTATGGACTATGATTGAGCATTAATTTTAGCAATTGAAAGTAACCTCACTAGAAGATCCTTCCTAGAAATGGCATTCATCTCACAAAATCCCAATTGCATTAATAAAATAACTGATATTCAACATTTTAGTGAAATATACTCTTTCTCTTAGCTTTAGACAAACAATCTCGATTTCCTCATAGCATTTTGAACATCAACAATTCCGAATAATAACATACAGTCTTTTCTTAAAATTCCTCATATCAAACTTTTCCAGTAAAACCTGTTGTATTTCATGATCTGCCAACTAAGTAATTAATATGTTCCCCCTTTTTCTGTTTCATTGGGTTGAGATTTGGAGGATTACTAATATTAGTATGTACCATAAGGGTCAAGAATTCTGACTTACGACCTACTCAAGTCAACCTAAGAAAGAGAAGAAGAAGAAACATTGTAACCTATATTCTGCAGATTCGTTAAAATCGTTCCAATCACGTTGGATTTGAAAATTCAAACTTATTCATGAGGTAATAAGTAGCCTCTTATCTAATCATGATTATAACTAAATAATTTCTTTTAACTTGTTTTTCGTCTCATCAGTATGTTAATGTTAACAATTTTGAGAATTTTACAACAGAGTAACCATTCTCAATAAGTGTAAGTGACAAAGGTTTTTCAATATTGTGAATTAATTATAATACTTCCAATTTTGTAGTCTACCCTGATGATGGAAATATACATTTCCGATAGCTCGGACAAACTTGAATGAGTACACATTTACTTTCGCTGCATCCCCACTAAACTACTAGTTTTATCTCTAACTGGTCAGTAGAGACTTCCCTTCCTTATATATATATATATATATATATACAGGGTGTCCGCTAAAAGGAGGTCAATCCATTAACCATACAGGGTGTTTCAAAATTCAGTATCAAGATTTTAGGGGCGTATTTTTCAGGTCAAAATAAGACGTTTTTGTCCATAAACATGTGTCCGCAAACGCTTCGTTACCGATCTACAGAGCGTCAAAGTTAAACAAATACACGATGAGACATCCATCAACTTTCAAATAATGTCAAATGCTTCAAAACAAACCTAAACGTCAAAATGGAAATAGCAGTCAAAGCCCACTAATTCGCTTTTTCATTGTTCCGTTGACAATTTTAATTAAATGTAGCGAATCACAAAAATTGATTTTACTTTTTTCTCGATAACGATCGCAGATGCGTGAAAATTACAAGAGACAAAAAAATTTATATACAAAACAAAGAATTCATTTCGTATCTCAGAATTCACCAGCGGCGCACCACAAAAAAGTTTATGGGGTAAAAAAGGGCTTGACCCCTGAAAAAAATATCTCCCTGTAGATTCTCACAATTACTCGGCATGCTGAATGATGTAAGCCCTAGAACGTAACTTACATTCCAAATTTGATCTTAATATCTCAAAAATTGAAAGAGCTATGAAGAAAAAAATGAAAAAATCTTGAAACTTTAACGCTCTGTAGATCGGTAACGAAGCGTTTGCGGACACATGTTTATGGACAAAAACGTCTTATTCTGACCTGAAAAATACGCCCCTAAAATCTTGATACTGAATTTTGAAACACCCTGTATATTCCTTGAACAAAAACAATATGAGTTTCTGAATACCATTTTCCATTTAAGCCCTTCATAATCGATATACAGGGTGTCAAGTTGGAAATTATAAACTGTTTTTTTCTAATTACTCGCCTATTTGATGAGATATCATTCTCAAAATTGGTACATTACTCCAGCACAAAGAGTTACATTGTGTGAGGAAAACAAAACAGAAAATAACTGTCAAATATTCAAAATACACGGGGGTCAAGTACACACTTACCCCCATATTTTTCTTGTACGTGCGCAAATGACTTCCTATCTATTTTTCTTCAAATGTTCAATCATTTTTGAGTATTTTTTGTTTCTTGTAAAATTTCGATAAAATCATCTGTTTTTTAGATAATTCGAAAAGTACTGGTTATTGTTTGATGCTTATGCGGCTCACGGTAATCTCATAATGTTCACATACTCCCATTTACTTCGTCGAAATTGGAAGAGAGCGTAACTTTTTACGTACGAAAAGGTAAATATGGAAATATCGGGTGTTCAGAGCGAATGTATCAAAATGATTTTTACGAAAAACAATTGATAGAAATTCAACACGTCTAAATGAATTGCTCGATATGAATTTTTTGAGTACACATGCGAGCCCTTTTAATCAAAGAGAATCTTAGCCTTCGAAAAATATGTGGCTTCATTCATTCATTCTTTCATCAAGTAGCTATTAAAATCATGAATATCATAATTCCACCAAAAATGGCCGAACATATTTTTTTAAATTTTTTCCGATTTAATATCCCGTTCGTTCGCGCCCGACATACCATACGGTGTCGAAGAGGCTCGATAATATTTTTAAGAAATTCCGCACCACCAAAAACCGCTCAAACCGATTTTAAAAATTTGCTGTTCTCGAAAAAAATCAATTTAATAATCCTTCAGAAGGGTGGGCTCGTTAATCGACCCCCCCGCCATCCTCCTAAAATAAGTATTCACTCAAAATTCTAAAAAACTTTTTTTTCATTTGATCCCGAAAGAAAATTTCACGCCGTTCGATTCGACACGTGTCCTCACTGTTTTTCATTTTTTTTGTAAAAATAATTTTGATACATTCGCTCTGAGCATCCGGTATTTCCATATTTACAAAAATACGACCTCTTTCAATTTCGACGAAATAAATAGGAGTATGTGAACATTATGAGATTACCGTAAGCCGCATAGGCATCAAACAATAACCGGTACTTTTCGAATTATCTTAAAAACAAATAATTTTATCGAATTCTCACAGGACACAAAAAATACTCAAAAATGATTGAAAACTTTAAGAAAAATAAAAAGGAAGTCATTTGCGCACGTACAACAAATATATGGGGGTAAGTGTATACTTGACCCCCAGTATTTTGAATATTTGACAGTTATTTTCTGTTTTGTTTTCCTCACACGATGTAACTCTTTGTGCTGAAGTAATGCACCAATTTTGATATTGATATCTCATTAAATACGCGAGAAATTAGAAAAAACAGGTTTTAATTTCCAAATTTGACACCCTGTATATCGAATATGAAGGGCTAAAATAGAAAATGGTATTTGGAAACTCATATTGTTCTTGTTCAAGGAATATATGGTTAATGGATTGACCTCCTTTTAGCGGACACCCTGTATATATATATATATATATATATATGAAGAAATACATTGAGAATTCGCATTGTCCATGTGATGAAAATATTAATTCTCTCAATTTATTCGACAGAAAACAACTTCTTCTCTGGCTATTTGCCACGACGAATATTGAATTGAATCTATTGAACACACATTATAACAATTTGGAAACAAAATCTTCTGAAATAGAGAATTTGCATTCTCCTTCACATGAAGATATGCATATAATATCATTCTGGATATTCAACAGTGAACAACTACTTTCCACGTCGAACATTGAATTATATCTGTTGAATATCCGAGAAGAGAGCATGAAAAATCAAAATTCTCTGAAATTGAGAATTGACATCATCTCTGAAATTGAATTGAATAATATGATGTATTTTGATATAAAAATATAATTCACCAATATGTTCAGTATTGAAATGAGAATTGAAATGTATAGAAGAAGTTCACTTGTATGAACTCTGATCTTAATGAACTTGGAACTTTCAGAGAAATCATTCGTATCAGTGATATATAAAAAAAAACTAGGTAGGTATGTTATTGAATGATTTCATATCGTCATCGACTCATAATGTGTTTAAAATCATTTTTTCGATTATAGTTCACCAACATATAGTTCCCAAGTTCAATCAGACAAGACCGTTTTGCTCCAATTCAACAGTGTTCTAGAAATTAATTTTTGGAAATCATAAAGTTGATTCTTCAGTTACCATCTTCTCTTACTATCAATTTGCCTGGTTCTGATATTTCATTCCTGTTATTCTCAATTTGGAAAAGTTTGTTGAATAATGTGTGGCCAACTTTTAATATAAAAGGATGGAATTATTAAAAAGTCAAACACATTTGCTATCGGCAGCTGTACATCGGAGAACAGATAAGTGAGTTCGAATTATAGGCTAGATGGTGAAGAAAATTCAAGTTCTTGGACGCCACTCAATTTATAAAAATCCTACAATTTGGATAATTGAAAAAACCAAATTTCTTTCCAAATAATCTGTTTTTCAAAAATCTGAAAGTTGTTCAAAGTATATTTTCTTAGAAGGCAGAGCTGGACATATGGAAGAATGAAAACCAACATAAAATTCAAGACCTATTATATTTCACACCACCAGAGACAAGGTTATATATGGACCTATGTAGAGGCCTGCAGTTTCATGATGAAAAATAATCACTAGAGTACTGTATTATTTCAATAGTGTAGGTTAAGTAAATTGCATGGTGATTCTATCATAATTTTCCTACCTATACCAGGACAATTACCATATTTTTAGAATAAGTGAAGATAAGTATAGTAACAATCCTATATCAACTATAAAACGGACTGTATAACTAGTCAAGGAATGATAGCGCAATGAACTGTTAAGCAACCGCAGTCACATAGTATACTATGGGAGAGTTTCACAAGAGCTTCACCAGTTTGTGAATTAATACTGTAAAAAAAGGTGATTACTCAACCAGTCTCAGATGTGAAAAAAAAATGTAGATAATTATATAGCAAAATGTGAAACACTGAAGGTGGAACAAAAAAACCTGATTGTGGTCCAAGGGTCCTCTGCAATGGTCCAGATCACCCCTATCCAAGGTCCCAAGTGGTATGTATGTAGATGTGCAGCATAGGTCACTGCAGGTGAAGACAACACAAACGAGGAATGCTGAACCTCCACGGTCAGCAGAGTTCCAGGATGCAGTGTAACCAGGGGTCAGTCTCTACCAGCTGCTACTGGGCTCCATCTGGTGTCTCCATGGTCGACTCTGGCCAAGATCCGAAGACCTTGCAGGATTACTCAGATCCACTGGGGGATCTTGACAAGGGTAGAGTAGAGTATCCTGAGGGCCGGTCGCTACCAGGAGTCCGAAGCACAGCTAAGCTGCACCCTAGCACCCTTCTGAGAAGGGAGGTAGGATTGAAGAATTTTTTAGATCTTGCTTTTTAAGGACTGCAACAGGCCGGGCTGCATGGCTTCTAAAACTTCATGGCAGTCTCCAGGAACAAATCCCACTAATGGCTTCCTGACGGAGATTCCATCCACTGACCGGTAAGCAACGGCTTCCCAAAATCAAATACCCCTAAGGGTTTCTACGGTTTTCACCGAGAAAATCAAAATCCTTTTCACAGGTCAAGTGCACGCCACCATGGCTAACCGAGAAAAAGTGAGGTAGCTACGTGCCGGAAATTCTCCTACCCTCGATTTAACTAGTCAAGAAACCCTAGTTTCCTGTTAAAATCCCAAATCAGCGCCAAATATGAAATCCAAGAATCCTATTGGTCGAAGAAATGCTTACGCCCCAATTATTAAGAAGAATTGTTCTTCTTCTTCTGTCTTCATAGGAATAATCTCCAAATCCTTCACAGAAGACAAATGACAGTCCACAATGACTGCAGTATGACAACAGTGACAGTGACATCCTGATGACACATGAAAATATAACCTGAAATATTATCCCAAAAATAAACAAAGAAATTAATCCAAATTGAAACCAATTCAGAATGAACAACATCATAAATCCTGAGATATTCCAGCGAAATAGGATTTATCGCCCTGGAGAACATCAACGGTAAGTTGTCTGTCTACTTTTGAATGGATTACAATATTAAATATTTTCTTCGATTCTAGGGCCTTAGGATCAGAACGCCATAAATCAAAGACTCCTGCAGCTTACATCATCACCTCCTATTAGCACATAGAATATCAGAAGAAATGAGTACTCTACTGTTGGAATTTGTTTGTTAAAAGATCTCATTCAAAACTGTGTGTGATATGATATGGTTGTTTAATTAAATGTTCTATTACTCAAGTATTATTTACTATATGTCAGACTGAATGTTCACTGTGAGTATGGTTTCTACTCAAATTCATAAGGTAAGAATTTGAAGACTATGTTTATCACACCAAAGAAAAATAAAAACAAATCTTAGCACACCACAGTGCTACTCTACTGTAATTAGATAAGTTTCATCAAAATAATTAGCTAATATTATTTTGTAGCAAATTCAAATGCTACATATACCCCTCTCCTAAGAGAAAAAATTGGTCAACTTGTTGAGGAATTTTTGATAAGGTATATAGGATATCATGGATTATGATAGTAACTTCGTGTACTAAACGTTCCTTTTATGGAAATCCAAAAATTGGTAATGTCTGAATTGAGAAAAGTCTGAATCAGGTAAGGTCATAATCGGTAGGTAAGGTCATAATTGGTAGGTCAAATCCATTATCCTCAGGACTATATAAAGTCTAATTTGTACTATTTACAAAAAAATATTTACATAGGTGGCAATGATGATGTTCAGGTTGATCAGACCTATGAATCATCCAAAAAAAAAAAAAAAAAAAAAATGTTTTTTAAGTATGCATACTCTCAGTAGAACACTAAATCCAATATTAGGTCTTATACTAAAAATCCCAAAATAAAAAGAAAACCACCCAAGGTTTCATTCAATATTGCACCAGCAAAATTTGTCAAAAAGACCAAAATCGTAATTGCAATTACCTTAATTTTAAACGTGCACCAACGCACCAAAAAAAAATCTCAAATGTGCACCAACGCACCAAAAAATTTCAAATGTGCACCAACGCATCAAAAAAAAATCTCAAGAATCTTATTTTTAAACAACCTTTACAGATAATACTGTATACAAATCAAAGGTTCTGGTTTGTATAAAAATAAAATATCTATCCAACAGAAACGTCTGAATTGGATCCAAAATATTGCTTTAAATCTTTGATATGCCAATCTCCAGCAGGAGAACCATCAGCATTATCTAAAGAATAGACTAAACGAGAAATTCTCTTTCTCACTGTACACAAAACATATTTGGGAGCTAATTTTGCGCTAAATTTTATTGAAGCATCGGATAGAATCTTGTTTCTTCTCCAGACTTTATCACCTTCATTAAATATATGGTCTCTCTTTCTAAGGTTGTATGATGATACATTTCTCTGGTAAGCCTTATGAAGCCTTTCCTGCACTGTCTTAAAGACATCACTAAGCCCCTTGATATCTTGAACAAAACTATCCCTGCTGTCAGGTAAAAGTTCAATATCTTGAGTATTAGGAATGCTACCATAATATTTACCAGAAATAGGCACATTACGACCAAACATCAAAAATGCTGGAGTATATTGGGTGACTTCATGGGTGGCGTTATTTATTGCTTGTTGAATTTTATATAATTCCTTATCCCAATCTTTATGTTCATCTACATAACTCCTAATGGCTTGACCTATTGTTTTATTGGTTCTTTCCACAAAGTTACACTGGGCTGAATATCTAGGAGTATACCATATTTTTTGAACATTGTAGGTTTCTGCTAACTTTTTAAATAGTTTACCAGCAAACTGGGTTCCATTATCACAGATGATGAACTGTGGAACTCCAAAGACTAAAAAAACTTGGTTTTCCATGAATTTAATGATGCTAGGTGCCTTGGCATCTCGCATTGGACACAATAGTGTATACTCTGTGAAAAAGTCTGAAACAACCAATAAGTAAGTGAAACCTCTAGAAGATCTGGGAAACGGTCCCATGATATCGACAGCAATAGTCTGAAAAGGAAATTTAACATTTCTCTGAGCACCCATGAGTCCCATCCGAGGAGTATTCGATAACTTTTGCGACTGACAAACTTTACAGGACTTTACATATCTCAGAATGTCCGATCTCATTTTAGGCCAATAGTAGTGCTGCTGAACTCTTGAGAGTGTCTTGAGAAAACCAAAATGGCTACAAATAGAAGGGTCATGTGAATCTTTCATAACTGAAAGTCTTTGTGATTTAGGCACAATCACTTTCCATTCAATAATGTTCGATTTGACGGGCACTTTGGAAGGAATATATTTATAAATCAGTTCATTTTCAACTCTAAAGTGGGGATAGGCATCTGGATCTTGAGAGATCTTACTATGTAATGAGGTATACCATGAGTCTGTATCATCAGACTTCAAATCAATTAAATTCAACTCTGGACTTTCGTCATCTGAAAGAGGTATCCTTGAAAGAAAATCGGGAATAACATTATGAACCCCAGGCTTATGAATCAACTCAAAAGTATGCTGTCGTAATTTGACAGACCATCTTGCTAATCTACCAGAAGGGTCTTTGAGATTGTTCAGCCACAGCAGACTATGGTGATCAGTTATTACTTTAAAAACCGTTCCCTCGATGTAAGGTCGAAATTTGTCGATTAGGAAGATCAAACTCAATAATTCTCTTTCAGTGACACTGAAATTTCTCTCAGATTTGGACAAAGATCTGGAGGAGTAAGCAATTATTCTTTCGACACCCTGAACCTCTTGGGTCAACACCCCACCTATGCCCACATCACTTGCATCACACTGTATAGTGAAAGGTAGTGTAAAGTCTGGGGGACAGAGAATAGGTGCTGAAACAAGAGCCTTCTTGATGGCGACAAAAGAAGCTTCTGCCTCAGAAGTCCATTCTATAGGTTGATTTTTACCTTTACCCTTGCCTTTTAATAAATTGCTTATAGGTGCCATTAAAGTTGAAAATGAATCTAAAAAACGTTTGTACCAATTACACAAACCAATAAACCGTTTAATTTCCGTACTTGTAGTAGGACGAGCATAATTTACCATTACTGAAACTTCAGAAGGATCTGTTCGAATTCCTTGTCTGTCAATAACAAAACCCAAGTATTTAAGTGATGTTTTGAAAAACTCACATTTTTTAATATTTATAGTTAGGTTTGCATCCTGCAAAATACCTCTAACTTCTTTCAAAAGCTTCACATGCTCCTCAAACGTCGGCGAAATGATAATAATATCATCTAAATAAGTGAATAAATTAGGTTCGAATTTTGGTCCAAACAACGCATCACATAGTCTTTGTTGTGTCTGGGCACTGTTACATAAACCGAATGGCATAACATTAAAGTGGAATAAACCTCGACCAGGTATACTGAATGCAGTCTTTTCTTTAGACGATTCTTCAAGTGGCACTTGCCAAAAAGCTTTCCTTAAATCGATACTTGAAATATACTTGGCATTACGCAACAGAGTAAGAATTCTATCAATGCGTGGAAGAGGATAGCTGTCGTGCTTTGTAATTTCATTCAGTTTACGTCCATCAAAACAAAAACGGTATTCACCAGACGATTTCTTAACCAGTAGTACCGGACTATTCCAAGGACTATGTGATGGTTCTACCACACCTAATTTTATCATTTCATCTAACTCATCATTAAGGATCTTTAACATATATGGAGACATTAAATACTGCCTCTGCTTAAACGGCCTTGCCTCGCCAGTGTCAATTTCTAAAGTGATTTTATTTGTACGGCCTAATCGAGCATCACTACTAATTTCCTGAAATGAGTGGATAAGATCTTTCATCTGCTGTCTCTGTTCTTGGGTAAGTTCATCTTCAACACTAATTTCCGAAATATCACCACTTTGAGGTGAGCTGGCAACAATGTCGACAGTTTCCCCAGAAACTCGACACTTAACGTCCCAACTAAAATTTTGAAAATCTATGGACACACCAAACTTAGTACAGAAATCACTTCCTAGAATGAATGACTGTGATAGGGTAGGTACAACTAATGCCGGAATTATCTGTATCTCTCCATTAATATGAATAGGCAAATCAACAACTCCTTCAACTTCTTGATGTGTACCATCTGCCGTAAAAACATGATTCAAATGAGGAGTTCTGATTATTAAATCAAGATTTTTTACTGTCCTTAAACCTCCTTGACCTATGACGGACATATTGGCACCACTGTCTAAGAGTGCAATGACATTTGTATCAAAAAGCTGAATATTCACATAAGGCCTATTATCCTTGACTTTCTTTATTAATAGAGGAGCTACAACATTCTGAAAATCATCCTCTATTCCTTCTGTAAGATTATTTAAATTCTGAAATTTGGCTCTAGGAAAATTTGGAGAAAATTGTGAGCCTATGACAAAATTCTCCTCTATCAGTTTCCCTTACACCTTTCACAGTCCTTCATTACTACGTCAGGTGCTCCACATTTAAAACAAAACTTTTTCTTTATTCCTGATTTACAAGCTCTATGAGTATGATTAGCTAAATTGCATCTCCAGCAAACTACAGGACTATTTTCCATTCGAGGATTTCTATTAGTATCAACTGATGAAGAAGATGGGGCAGAAACATTACTTGACCTAGAAGTATTATTGTTAGAAGTGGCATTTCTAAATTTGTTTTTCTGAAACCTATTTCCAGAACTTTTATTTGAATGGGCAGATGTTCTATTTGCTTGTGCATTTGAAACAAAGGCAATTTCAGGATCATCTAACATAGCAATTGATTTACTTTGGGAAGTAGAAGGTGGACTTAAAGCATCAGCTTCCTCTAATTTTTTGCACAAAGTTCCAAGAACTGTAACTGAATCTATGTCACATAAGGCTAACCTCCGCCTATAATCAGGCTTTAAACCCATCTTGATGTACTTTACCTTTGTCACCTCAGCAGCTCCATGACTGAGTCTGTTGAAAAGTGCTTCCATACAAGCTATAAAGATAACAACTGGCCCTGAATTACCCTGCTTTCTATTTTTTATTTGTTGCCAAACTTCATCTTCAAAATCAGACACTAGAAAATCTTTTCTGAGTTTCAAAATCAATGAATCCCAGTCAGTAACTTGTGATTTTACCATACGGTACCAGAAAGTAGCTTTACCAGTGAAAAGATCACTTGCTGATTCAAATAATTCAATTTTAGAAATGTGTCTTGCTTGAGCAAGTTCATCAATACGTTCCATGAATGATAAGAGATTTTTGGAGTCACCATCAAATTGGAGTCCTAACTTATACACAGGTGTTGACTTTGTTAAATTTGGTGAAAAATAATTCTGACTCTGACTAGTAGATGGTCTCACTAGTGGATTGACAGTAGAACTCATCAATGGCACATTAACTGGATCAGACTCTGGATCAGATACCTTCTCATGTAATTCTGCATCTAATTGCAATGCTGTTGCATAAGATTCATTTTTGAAAATTGACATTTCATCAAAATCAAGAGCTTCTGGATTCAAAGGTATTCTTTGAATTCTCCAAGTTACATGGCATATTCTAGATTCTGCTCTCTTAAAAGTAGAATCTGATGTTGGTCCCTCAAAATCGCTTATTGAAGTTTGTATGGATGTTGAAGTGTTTTCAATGTCAACTTTCTCAGATGCAAAATTAAATGTTGGGTCAACAAAAGACAATACATCGTGTCCTTGTTGAATTTCCTTAGCCAAGAGGCGCCCCAAAATTTTTCTCTTTTCATCCATGCTACGTTCAGAAATAACACCTCTAATTTTCAGTTCATAATTAAGTTCTGCTATGAGCAAATGTTTTGCCTTAATAGAATCCATAATGAATAGTGTGAAGTAAGAACAAAGAAAACCGATGAAATACCCAAGTACTGCAGTCACAAAAATTTTCTAAAAATTCCCATGAAAAATATCTGTCAAAATAGTTACCAGAAAATATCAATCATGATGGAAATTTTCATTACTATTTAAAATTGCAATCACTGCTCCAAAATATGTACTTTATTACAACACAATTAGACAACACTCACCGCAGTGCTCTCCAGCACAACAAATACTAAAGCCTTTTCTGTTGAAAAACTTTCCTGTCAGGCTTCTGTCAAAAACGGAGCTATACTTCACATCCACATCCACATGGACCTAAATGTACAGTCTCCACTCAACCAAACATACCAGCTCAACAATCTAAGAAAATTTAAAAAAACTCAAGAAAAATTTGAAAAAGGTTTTACAACAAACAGACAAAATTTTACTTATTTTGAACAAGAATTTTCGGGCCCCACGTTGGGCGCCATTTATGTGGCCAACTTTTAATATAAAAGGATGGAATTATTAAAAAGTCAAACACATTTGCTATCGGCAGCTGTACATCGGAGAACAGATAAGTGAGTTCGAATTATAGGCTAGATGGTGAAGAAAATTCAAGTTCTTGGACGCCACTCAATTTATAAAAATCCTACAATTTGGATAATTGAGAAAACCAAATTTCTTTCCAAATAATCTGTTTTTCAAAAATCTGAAAGCTGTTCAAAGTATATTTTCTTAGAAGGCAGAGCTGGACATATGAAAGAATGAAAAGCAACATAAAATTCAAGACCTATTATATTTCACACCACCAGAGACAAGGTTATATATGGACCTATGTAGAGGCCTGCAGTTTCATGATGAAAAATAATCACTAGAGTACTGTATTATTTCAATAGTGTAGGTTAAGTAAATTGCATGGTGATTCTATCATAATTTTCCTACCTATACCAGGACAATTACCATATTTTTAGAATAAGTGAAGATAAGTATAGTAACAATCCTATATCAACTATAAAACGGACTGTATAACTAGTCAAGGAATGATAGCGCAATGAACTGTTAAGCAACCGCAGTCACATAGTATACTATGGGAGAGCTCCACAAGAGCTTCACCAGTTTGTGAATTAATACTGTAAAAAAAGGTGATTACTCAACCAGTCTCAGATGTGAAAAAAAAATGTAGATAATTATATAGCAAAATGTGAAACACTGAAGGTGGAACAAAAAAACCTGATTGTGGTCCAAGGGTCCTCTGCAATGGTCCAGATCACCCCTATCCAAGGTCCCAAGTGGTATGTATGTAGATGTGCAGCATAGGTCACTGCAGGTGAAGACAACACAAACGAGGAATGCTGAACCTCCACGGTCAGCAGAGTTCCAGGATGCAGTGTAACCAGGGGTCAGTCTCTACCAGCTGCTACTGGGCTCCATCTGGTGTCTCCATGGTCGACTCTGGCCAAGATCCGAAGACCTTGCAGGATTACTCAGATCCACTGGGGGATCTTGACAAGGGTAGAGTAGAGTATCCTGAGGGCCGGTCGCTACCAGGAGTCCGAAGCACAGCTAAGCTGCACCCTAGCACCCTTCTGAGAAGGGAGGTAGGATTGAAGAATTCTTTAGATCTTGCTTTTTAAGGACTGCAACAGGCCGGGCTGCATGGCTTCTAAAACTTCATGGCAGTCTCCAGGAACAAATCCCACTAATGGCTTCCTGACGGAGATTCCATCCACTGACCGGTAAGCAACGGCTTCCCAAAATCAAATACCCCTAAGGGTTTCTACGGTTTTCACCGAGAAAATCAAAATCCTTTTCACAGGTCAAGTGCACGCCACCATGGCTAACCGAGAAAAAGTGAGGTAGCTACGTGCCGGAAATTCTCCTACCCTCGATTTAACTAGTCAAGAAACCCTAGTTTCCTGTTAAAATCCCAAATCAGCGCCAAATATGAAATCCAAGAATCCTATTGGTCGAAGAAATGCTTACGCCCCAATTATTGAGAAGAATTGTTCTTCTTCTTCTGTCTTCATAGGAATAATCTCCAAATCCTTCACAGAAGACAAATGACAGTCCACAATGACTGCAGTATGACAACAGTGACAGTGACATCCTGATGACACATGAAAATATAACCTGAAATATTATCCCAAAAATAAACAAAGAAATTTATCCAAATTGAAACCAATTCAGAATGAACAACATCATAAATCCTGAGATATTCCAGCGAAATAGGATTTATCGCCCTGGAGAACATCAACGGTAAGTTGTCTGTCTACTTTTGAATGGATTACAATATTAAATATTTTCTTCGATTCTAGGGCCTTAGGATCAGAACGCCAGAAATCAAAGACTCCTGCAGCTTACATCATCACCTCCTATTAGCACATAGAATATCAGAAGAAATGAGTACTCTACTGTTGGAATTTGTTTGTTAAAAGATCTCATTCAAAACTGTGTGTGATATGATATGGTTGTTTAATTAAATGTTCTATTACTCAAGGATTATTTACTATATGTCAGACTGAATGTTCACTGTGAGTATGGTTTCTACTCAAATTCATAAGGTAAGAATTTGAAGACTATGTTTATCACACCAAAGAAAAATAAAAACAAATCTTAGCACACCACAGTGCTACTCTACTGTAATTAGATAAGTTTCATCAAAATAATTAGCTAATATTATTTTGTAGCAAATTCAAATGCTACAAATGTTTTATCTATGGAAATGTTTCGTTTCAAATCGGATGAGATGAAGAAAACTAGAGCATGATCGATTGGTAATGTATAAATATTCTTATAAAAAAATGCAGACTGATGGTATATTTGGAATTCTGGTCTTTCCTCATGGTTCCTTGTCTGTCTTTGATTTGTCATGGGTGCTTGTTGTTGATTTTGTTTCAAGATTGGAGGCCCCACTCTGTATGAATTTCTTGATTCATCGAAGGTATTATGGTTAATATGATTTCGGTTTGTAACACTCGCTGTTACCTACCTAATATATTAGAGCTGAGGATGTGGGGTCGGCAATTGGTTTTCTGGTTTTGGGTTTCCAAAGCTGAATATGGGCGCCACCTAGTTTTGAATTTTAGTGTAAACAAAACTGGAAATGAATCAATCATTTGAATTCAAAGGTAATCAGAAAAAAGTAACGTGATTCAGCCTTGGAGTGTGACAGATTAAAAAAAAAATAGTTGATTTTTTTTCCTCAATGTATTGTAATCACAATTTCAGTCATAGACTGTATGGTTGAACACAATGGATGGTAATTACAATTTTACCTGACAAGAATATATTGAAATGATCAGTTCAGATTTGCTGAAGGCCTAAAAAGCAACGAAAATGAACAAAATTGACTTTCAATGTTGTTTAAGTCACCCTAACAGTAACGTGGCTTGCCAAGGGTGGATGTTACCAGTTGTATTGGAGTATGAGGGAGTCTCGAGAGTGGAACTGCCTGGTGCTACTGCTGCCTACGTTTGTGTCGAAGCTTCCAATGCAAGGTTCTTCGTTTGGAGATGCGAAGATTTCTCAGTGGGGTCTCTGGAAGAACCTTTGAGCTTTACTTAGTTGGTAGGTGAAGTTCAGCTTGTCCTCTCGATGATATTTGATCAGGTAAAGGCTTCAGTTCCCACTTTCACGGACAGCAAGACTCCCAATACATGTAACACAATCAAATGGATAAGCCATCGGTGATAACAAGATGAAATGGTTGAAAAGGCACCTTTTATAACCCTAATCGGTTACTTGAACATTGACGAAAAATGAAAGTATGTATAAGAATTGGAATCTATTATCCCAGTAATCAATCCCTTAGGTTCCACTGATTTGAAGAAACCCCTTTTTTATGAGATTTGAGTAGAAAACTGAAGAAAACAAAACAGTGTAGAATTATCACTGTATACTATCTAAACTCCGTATAACTTAACTGAACAAAAATAAAATCATTATATTTGAACTTCTTGTAATTTGATTCAGCAGATACTCGATAATCAGAATTTTTTGATCACTCAAATGAACAAAGATAAAACAATGTTTATTCAAAATCTCATATGAAAAAAACCAGAATTTCTTTTGGTAGTACCCTGGTAGATTTAGAGAAGGTAGAAAAGTTCATAGAAAAGATAAATAATAAAGATTGAGAGAAAGATGTATGAAGGATGGCATAGATAACCGCTGATTTGGGGTGGCTTCGACAAAACTAACCCCAAACCGACGTGTGAGAGATGCTGAAAATGGAGAGTTTTCCACCATTTCCCTTTGTGCTCATTAAATAACAAATAAATACCCACGTCTGGCACAAATACGGTTTTTTAGAAGAGGTTCACCATGCCTGAACCAGAAATCAGACAGGTATGTGTATTCAAATGACTGTAACTAGTGGAACAAATTATGAATAAAGTAAAATCCACAATTACTGGTCATAAGAAAAGATAAAAAAAATCACACATACCTGTTCGACCTTCAAGGTTCCTGCAGTGACATCCACCTCAAATCGTATTTCTTTGGTTCTATTTTCAACTTATAATATTCCGGTGACGATCTCAACGTCTTCTCGTTTTTCTCATAAATTGGATTATATTATTAATTAAGGAAAAAAAAAACAACGATAGGACGGTGGATAGCATTACTGAGATAATTAGAAACTGTTTCACACAAGCAAAGCATAAAGGCTCCTTACGATGAAGACGGATTAATACCTGGTATACTTTCTCCACGTCATTTTGTGTAACCACCAGGAACTCATAAAAACCTAATTACTGCTTAACTCATATTAATCTGGGTTTCTGAATATAAATATGAAAGCAATAAAAGCCACAAAAGAAAATAATGGAAAGATCTCACCATTTACCGCATACCCCCACAGCTCAGTTCGGCATTTATGTTTGGTCGATCGACCACGTCCAAACGATAGCGAATCGAAAGGTGGACTGCCGTCTCTTTCAATTTTTCACGCGCAGTTCGGTTTTCAGCGATGTTGTCATTTTCCAGCACATGATCAACTCGTTTGACAGATATCCTGGGTTTTTCGCCATACGAGGGTCGTCCTACGAGGGTCGTTCCGAAAGCACTCAAATGATTGGAATATTCACAACGGAGTGCGAAGTACTCGTTACATGTTATGATATAGTCTTGTGAAATAATTAATTCTTCATCGTTTATTTTGAAGTCCGAAAGTTGATTCTTACTCTTCAAAGACTGTTTGGAGTTTGAAATAACATGCCTTGATCGATTCGTTTTTCAATTGTTTCCACTCGAGAAATGTTTTCTTAGGTGTCTGATTCCTATCTGTTTCCTCACATTGTTTTGAAAAATCATCCTCGATGTCAGCCTAAATCCTATTATTATGAGCTGGATTTGGAGAGTATCTTCTGAACCAAAGGCTTGGTGCACCTTCTAAGAATTTTTCAAGATATGCTATTTTCAATAAATTATTCAATTTAATCGACGCTGGAGTTCTCTCGTAATTCCTCAAGAACGCTGACGCTGAGGTGTGACATGGATTGAAAGTAGGTGGACATACAAATTTCAGCCTTGCAGGGTCATTTTCTGTTGTTTAACTCGCAGCTGGTGTTACATCAGTCACATTCATAATGTCTGTCGGTTGAACAGCTTCCTAGTGAACTCCATATTTGTATCTCAATCAATATTTTCAAGGATATTCGTCTTCCTCTCAAAATTTGCGTGTCTGTCAATTATTGTCACTACTGCCTGTCTTTCGATATTCTCGTTTTCAGAGTCATCACTGCTCGAATCTTCAACATGTTGAAGAAACGGTTATGCAAGTAAAAAACTTGATACTTGGTCAGTTCGTAGTTCGAGTTCTAACTTAGTGGTATCCATTCATAATGGTTACGATAGGCGATAGGCGCCAATTGTGGTCAAAATGCACCTATAAAGGATTATATAGATTGCACGTTAGACTCAGGTAGGTGAGATCTACTAGAATTGATACCATGAGGGGTTTTCAATTCCACTGTGATACATCTTTGAAATTAACTTGTTTTCACCTACAATAGTGATATTGTGAGATAGGCTTTTTCGGGCTATCGCACGGAAACAGCGCATGCGAAACAATGTATTGTCAGCATTGTTTATATTTTGTCGATCAAATTCATGCTGACAAAATGGAGTCAGGTAGAAATACCGATATTCCCGGAACTATCTTAGAGGAACTTGTATAAGCGACCGCGAATCTATCACCAGTAAAATCCAGGTCTGGTGGTTCCGAGATTATTTCATTCGTACAACTGTGGAAATGAAAATGCTCCAAGTTTCTTTCGTGTCTCTTTCATGTTATATTCTATTATTATATTCTCATTCTCAACTGAATTTGAATCAATTAACTACTGTTGCCACATTTTTTTATAGTGTTTATTTAAGTTTTCAAATATTCTGGTGTACCAAGAGTTGATAGTCTATCTCTCGATATTCCTCAATCTATTGGATAATCAAGAGGAGAATTATATTTTTTTCCATTTTCCGATGGAAAAAATAAATCAGTAAGGATGATATAGCGAGGAGTTGATAGTGAATCTGGGTATTTAATAATTCTGATGGGACTCTCATGAGGTTCTCCAGTTCTTTTTACTGTTGCCTTTGTTTCTCACTTGGTTTCTGTCTATAAGCATCTCACTTTTTTTTTTTTCATTGATACAATTGGATTGGGGAAGATTTTTGGTTCCAGGTTTGAGACAGAAACTTCATCGGATGTTCATAAGACCTGAACTGATGAGGTTCAAAAAGAGAGATGTAAAATAGTGAGTAACCACTCTCTAGCCAGATATTCAAAGACCTGAACTGACTCGATTATAGTTACTTGTTCAGACAAAGTTGATATAGGTTTATAGAAATGATTATAAAAAAAAAACAATGGTATTGGAGAGTGCAGCAAGTGGAAGCGAAACTCTCCAAAGTTCATCCAAGCTTTCGGAAATGTTAATTTCCATCTTCAGGAATGATCTATGTTGAAATCAGTTTCATAAATGTTATCAAAATCAGATATATTATTACACCTACTGCCATCAGCATCAGCAATGATAATTTCCGCGATAGTCAAGACATGAACTATGAAATTGATTATGTGAAGATTCAATAGATGAAATTTGAAAGATACTGAATCAGATCCAGATCCATGCTGATCCAGCATTGGTGATGTATATTGATATTGTAATAACTCAGGCTCTCCTAACAATGTATCATCCAGTAAGTATTATATTAGTTAAATAAGAACTCTTTAATTCACATCATTCATGCAATACATAGCACTGTTCTCATTCATGTCTTATTAGTATATGCTTCTTAAAGATTGATCTTTACTCTGCCTACCTATGTGTCCTAATTAATATGTTTACATTGCTAATATTATAAAATAAGATCTAATAACAATTATCACCTTGGGAAGTTGTGTTGATGATTCTGAAGGTTCTACTTCATTGTTTGATAATTCATTTTGTTATACATTCAAATCATCATCCACTACACCTTCCCCGATGATGAGAAAAAAAAAGAATTTCCTAAAAAAAAATGTTTTTTTTTTGTTTCTTTCGTATATATTTTTTCTTTCTTATAACTAAGACCTACCTATCCACACATAAATACAATTTATTAATCGTTATAATACTTGACTCTATTTTTATGTACTTCTACAATCCTATTTTCCATTTCTAAAACAACATTTATCCCTTTTTCATCCAATATTGTATATGGTCCTTTACTCGGTCCTTTATATACTTGTTCTAATTTGTTTCCTACTTCATTTTTTACTAAAACATTATCTCCTGCTTTATACGAAATTGATTCTTTGCATTTTTGGTCCAGAAATGCCTTCCTTTTAATTTTCGAAATTATCAAATTATTCCTTGCCTCTTCGCATGCTACCTGTAGTCGATACTTCAACTCTTTAGGATAATCTTCGAAATTATACAGAGGATCGATTTGATTGGATAAATTTGATGGTAACTGACTTTGTTTTCCAAACACGAGTTCATATGGGGTGTATTGCGTTTCAGTGTGGATTGTATTGTTAAATGCAAAACACCAATATGAAACCCATGAACTCCAGGAATCCGGGTGTTTTGCCACCTGAATTCTCAAATAGGCCCCTAGGTTCTTATGTGAATTTTCAAGTGCACCTAGCGTCTCATGATGATACGCACTGGAGTTTAGTTGATTAACTCCTAAAAGTTTACAACATTCCCGGAAAACATTTGATGAAAATTCCGTTCTTTGGTCAGTTACAATGTCTTTAGGTATACCATACCGCAAGATAGTTATTGACAAATGACTTGGCGACTGTAGCCGCTTCTTTATTTGGTATGGGGTAACCTTCTACAAACTTACTCAATTCACATTGTATTGTTAAAATGTAACGATTATCATATTCAGTTTGATTCAAAGGACCTACCAAATCGAAAAATATTTTTTGAAATGCTGAAGTGGCTGTAGTTGTGATAGACATTGGCTCTTTATTGGGCCTTGAGTATTTATATCGCTGACAATCGTCGCATCTTTTGACAAAATTCTCGACAACTTTTTTAGGTCCTGGTCAAAAGTACTGCTTTTTGATGTTGTTATACATACGGTTGATTTCCGCATGTCCACTCGTTGGTAACATATGGAAATCATTTGAAATTGATTGTCTAGTTTCATTATTCTCAATATTTCTCAAACCTTTCATTATACAAATATTTGTGCCGACATTTGCAAATTTAGTTTTCATTAGAGAAATTTGTTTGAGTTATTGTGCGCATTCAATAGTTTTTTCTATACACAATTCTGGAATTTTATATTCTCTGCATGCATTTATCAGATCTCTCAGCGACGCATCGAGTGCAGGCGCTGATCGAGAATTCTGACATTTCAAATATATTCTTCGAGTACTCTCATCAATTAGTAAATATTTGAATTTCTTCTTATGACAACCCTTTTTACTCATCATGGCAAATTCACTACTAGGAATAGTCCGCAATTCCATCGACCCGCCAGGCCGTTTTAACAATTCCACGAATCCAGGGTGATCAATTCTGTTCTCTGTGGAATTTGTTGGTTCATCATTTTCAGTTTCCGCTTTTTGTTTGGTTTGTGCTCGCGTCATTACATACATATTATTATTATCATTTGTCACTGCATTAGTCATGGTTTTTAATTCGCTCGAGTCTATTGAAATACGAGACAGCGCGTCTGCTGTTACATTATCAGAGCTCCTAACGTATGTTATAGTAAAATCGTATTCCTCTAACATAAGCCTGAATTTTGTTAACCTACTCGATGGGTTTGTCAGACCAAAAAGATATATTGAAGGTCTGTGGTCCGTTGAAATATGGAATTTTCTTCCAAATAAATATGGTCTGAAATGTTTCACAGCAAACACAATAGCTAACAGTTCCTTTTCGATAGTCGCATAGTTCAATTCCGATTTATTCAATTAACGACTTGCAAATGCGACGGGTTCATCATTCGAATTTGAGAGGACTGATCCTATTGCAAATCCAGAGGCGTCAGTTCTAAGAATGAATTTATTACTTCCTGAAAAATCTGGATTACAATATCCAGGAGGGTTCATGAGCGCATTCTTTAACGTTTCAAACGAGTTTTGACAATTTTCGTCCCACAGAAATGTAGCATGTTTCCTTGTTGACTTATTTAGTGGCTCTACAATGTCCGCAAAGTTCTTGACAAATTTTCTATAATAGTTGGCGAATGCAACAAATCGTTTAGTTTCATCAGAATCTTTTGGGGCTGGATACTTTTGAATAACTCGAATTTTTTCTGGATCTGGTGATATTCCGGCCGGTGAAATCACGTGACCCAGATATAAAATTTCTTTTCTGAGGAATTCGCACTCACTTGGGTTCAACTTCAGATTAACTTCCCTCAACCTTTGTAATACTTTAATCAGATTTCTGTTGTGATTCGCCAAACTATTACCAAAAATGATTAGATCATCTAAATAAATAAAGCATGACTCATAATTTAACCCTGACATGGCTATTGTCATAACTCGAGAGAACGCACTAGGGCTGATTTTCAACCCCATCGGTAATCTTTTCATCTGGAATTGACCTCGTTCCGTTGTAAAAGCTGTATATGGGCGGCTAGAATGATCTAATTCTACCTGATAAATCGAGATGCGAAAAATAAATAGCTCCTGACAACGAATCTAATATCTCGGAAATGCACGGTAATGGAAATTTTTCATCTTGTATGCGCTCATTCAAAAGTCGATAATCAATTACTATTCGCCATTTCTTGATACCACTATGATCAACTTTTTTTGGTACAATTAGAAGAGGTGATGACCACTCTGATTTCGCCTCTTCAATTATTCCATCGCCAAACATTGCATCTACTTGTTTGTGAATTTCAGATTTTTGTGCGTGTGGCAACCGATATGGCTTAACATACACAGGACCTGCATCTTTTTGCAAGCGTATTGTTTGTTTAGAAACATTAGTGACTGTTAACGGATCACCTTGCAAATGAAACACATCTGCGTATTTTGCACATATTTTTTGTATTGCTGTAATTTCTTCTGTATTCAAGGAATCAAGATTGACCAAATCTAATAGTTTATCAACACGTTCAACTGATTTATATTCATCATTAAAACTAAAAAAATCATATTTCGTACATTTTTCGACTTTGGGACTATAATTCTTCAACTTGACTTCCGTATCATTTACATTCAAAAATCGTACAGGCACCCTATTTATTCTGAGGTACCGCTGAAATACATGCAACATACACTCCTTCTGATAATTCCTCTGGTAAAACAACACACTCATCCATTCTTTCCACGTAACAGTATTTAATTATTTCACACCGAGCTGGAATAGATATACACATATAATAATCGAACTCAGATTCTGATGGTAATGTTATTTTATCAGTATTATTCCAGAACGAAAATGTGAATTTGCTATAATTTATAGTCGCGGCATATTTGATGAAAAAATGTGAACCGATAACTCCATGCATGCCACTTCCAAAGTCATCAACAACTAGAAAGTTGTGATTTATGTGCACATAATCTAACTTTGAAGAAATATTTGTACAACCTTTAGAAACTGTTGAACCTGATATACAATTGATTTTCACTTTCCTCGAATTATCTATGACTTCCTGCTCATCAAGAACTTTTTCAAAACAACACTGATGGATGCCCCAGTGTCTAATAAAAAAATAAGTTCATTCATTCTATATTTCATTCTTATAAAATTCATTCCACTCATACTCAACACAACAACATCTCGAATTTTCTCATTTTCACTCGGATTGGGAACGAAAAAACCGCTCGTTTGTTATTGAAGGCCCTGCAGCTTCGCTGGTACTAGTATCTTGTTCCTCCGTATTTGCATAATGACCTCTATGTCCCCTATGTCTATACCTATCATTATTACCAGTATAGCGTCTACTACTTCCACGACCTTGACCCCGCGTTATACTTGAATAATTACGGACAGCATTATTATCTTGTCTATATGTTTGCCTGCCATTCCTATTGTAACTATAACTACCCGAGTTCAAACCTTTATTACTACCCCGGTGATGATCCCTACCGGAATATGAATAATAATTATTGTATCTTTCCCCTATGTGAAACATTCGAGGCTGAGACATAATTGCTTTTGAATTTTCTTCATCCTTCGCTGCATTCATCGCTTCTTTTGAATTTGAATTATTTCTAGCTTTGATTATAGTTCGCATTTCACTAATTCTCAAGCCATTGGCAAAAGTATTAAGAGCGATTTTTTCGTTAACTTTTTTGAGTGTTCCTATTGCATTATCATCATGATCTGCCTGGGCTAAGGTTAAATTCACCATGAGTTGCTCAATAGTTTTCCCATATTCCTCAATTGACTGATCGTTTTGTCGAATTGAATGTAGCTCAGTTGACAACGCTGTTGCGGATTTCTTCGTTATAAGATGAACTTTCATATCGTTAATCAAATTTTCTGTTGAGTTATATGACTTCTCTAACCGTAATTTCGCACTATGGGAGAGTTTTATTTTCAGAACATAATTAATCAAGAGGTTTTTACCATTATTATTCAACAATCCACTATATAATTCGATAGCATCGATTAACTGATTTGTCTTTTCCTCAGTGCCGTCCATGCAAGGCAATAAGGACGTTGCCGTTTTCAAATCAAACTCTCCACCCATATTTGAATTTTCTATCCTATCACTATTTTCTGAATTGGTCCTAACTAGTCTTTCTGAGAGTTTTTCTCGAATATCAGCAATAATTATTTCGCTATCTCTAATAATAATTTTGGCCTGCTTTATTATATCAGGATCACTTGGCAACTTATTGGAATTTTTCCTCAAATTATCTAAATCTGTAACTATAATTTCAAGTTCTGCAAGCTTACCTTCTGATACATTCATGTTTTGACGTCTTTGTTGGTTATCTTTATCAATATTACGTTCAAATACTTTTATGCCCTCATAAAACTCTTTGAACACATCTAACCTATTCATCTGTGAATATTCCTAACTTTTTTTTTTTTAATTCTAACTTGAATTCAAACTTATCTTATATTCTGTCCATTCTCTCGTGTCTTTGATTTTCCTTCTGCCGGGAACTAATCTGCTCTCCTAGTATCCTGCCTTATACTTGTTCGTGACTCCTCGTTATTTCCCGACGAATTTTCTTCTCCAGCATCTTTTTTGCTCTGCACCAGATATATGCTACGATTCCAACAATCAGCAAACAAACGGCAACTACTCCAATGACCTCTGCGAGTGTAAAATTATGGCCGGTAATATCACCCTGTGCCGATATTCCTCCACTGTTTCCTGCTTGACTGACTATCACCTCTTCTTTGGATGTCGTACTTCCCATTTCTCGACTTATTTGTGAAATTCAGTCTGCTTTGATGTGGTTTCTTCTTTGAATTTCTTCTCAATATGTCTGTGAAGCTATACTGGCACTGGCAGGGTCACCATGTATCAACTCAGGCTCTCCCAACAATGTATCATCCAGTAAGTATTATTTTAGCCAAATAAGAACTCTTTAATTCACATCATGCACACTGTGATTATATAAAGAAAAAGATTGCAAAGAAAACCCACATTTTGTACAGGCTCAATGGTAAAGTTTCTTTTTTTTCTAAGTTGACTATTTACAAGTCTATAATAGCACCTCACTTCGATTATTGTGGAACCCTATTATTTTTTCTTAATAATGACCAGTTGAACATAATTCAAAAAACACACAATCGTGCCATGAGAGCTATACTCATGTGTAACAAACGTACTCCAATAAAAAATATGTTAGATACATTATCATTAATGACTGTGAAACAAATAATTCATTACAATATGTTGGTTTTTGTGTTCAAGATGAAAAACAGTATGTTACCAACCTACCTCAGTGACGAATTAAGTTATATTGAAAATGTACACACTCATGAGACTAGAACTCGAACTGCAAATGATTTTTATATTCGAATGGATAACATGCACTGTGACACAGTATTTAATAAGGGTTTAATACTCTTCAATAGCTTACCCTCTGAGGCAAAAAACCTCACGACTTTGACCCTTTTCCAAAAAAAAATGCAGAGACTATAATATGTATTCAAACAGTTTTAATAGTATGAAATTATATTTTATGAGAGTAGCTTTTAATATGTTGTATCTAGTTGATTTTTAATATTGTACCTATAGAAACTTTTAATATGTTGTACCTATTATAGTACCTGTTTTTGTCTTTTGAAGGACTTTTGTTATTTGTGATACTTGTGTTGTTTTTTTTTTGCTTATTCTGTATTTTTCTGTGAAGAGCACTTCGTATGCTAATAAAAAGTTATATATATATATATATATATATATATATATATATATATATATATATATATATATATATATATATATATATATATCTTTACGGTGCAACTGAGCCTCCAGCCATGTTAATTTTCCGGTTCACTGGGACTCCGGGGTCACTGGGCGTCCGATATACGGACGCCCAGTGACCACCCCATGTTATCTATCACAATATACCATGTAAATGTGGTTGCCAACACCCTGAGAGAAAAAAACGTCGGAGTCCAACTCACCCATATTTGGTCAAGCGTATAAATTTTAGTGTGGCCTTTCGACGTTGAGGTGCGCTGGGGTATTCACGTGTATATCCGAAATGTATAAAAACTATATCTTCAGCGGTTCACTCAGCCTCCGTAAGTTTGGCAACGCCGAGATATGAGCAAATTGTCGATGTGTGGGTTTTCCACTTATATTCGTCTCTTCATAATAACTAGGTAAGACCAAAGAATATAGGTTAGTCACCCCTCTCCTCTTTGGTAAGACTCCACAGTTGTATCCATGAGTTGTAATCATCTGATGTGGAATAACAATGTACAGTTTCCGCAACTGAACAAGAGAAATAGTGGAAAAGGCATATCATGGATTCACCTCGTAAAGTTTTCCTGGGAAGTCGAAAGACCTATAGGTTCCAATAATGAAATAGTACCAGAATTGTTTTATTAGGATCAATGTGACAAGCGATATTTGCGCTCGCGAGGCGAAGCCGAGCACGCAAATTTTGCGACTTTTGTGCCGAATGAAACATGCTATTTTTTCTGCAATCGAAATAATTGATATCTAATTAATAGAATATGAGTGGAAATACCTCTATTTTGAATCACTTGCGCATGCCAGTGTAAAAGCAGCTATCATATATCAGCTTTCATCCGACACGTTTTTAGTTCCTAGGACACAGAATACTCAACAATCAGAATAGCATCTCTCGGCGCGGGAGTGGGTTCGCGCATTCGAACGGCGCAGGTTGTCGGCCATCTTCCTGGGTTACTTGTTTACATGTTTATCGAATTCTGAGTTGTGGAATGATCGTGTGACATATTCAGATATTCAAGTGCATATTTTATTCTTTCTGTGTTGTGTTGTTGTTTGGGTTGTACTGTTTGAATGAGTTTTGGTGCCTACCTGATTTGGTTGTGGATAATAAGCCAATTATAGATTCTTTATCAGCTTGATTTGTAATTGTAGACATGAGTGCTCAAAAAAACTTATTGGGGATTCAAAGTACCACTTTTTTCCATGAAAATAGGGATTGAAAGTATCCTTTATATTCCTGAAGTGCATAAAAAGCATTAGAAGTAATACATTGCTTCGATATACGTGAAAATTGTATAATTGTAAGATTCAACATAATCTGATTTTATATGCAGTAATATACAGTGTGTCCACCGTGAGGACTTACCACCCCTGCAAAATCGTTATTATCCAACCAATTTCAAAAAACCTTTTTTTGTTGGATAGGTATTTGAAATGCCCATCCAACGAGAGAGTGATCTAATTGTTGGACTGTTATCGTGCGACAAATTTCAATGACCCATATTCCAGAAAGTACTATTAGGGATTTTTTTCCGCGAAACTTGATGATGGATTCTGAATCAGTACCACTTGAAATATACCTGTACCGATTTTCATCATCATAAAACACAGGGTGTCCGAAAAAAACGAATCATCATTTCCTTCAAATAGGTGACCAGCAAATGTAGTTCTGTGGTTTTTCTAGGAAGAAATAATCACAAATTATCATAGATGATCATTTCAAATATACCTGTACTAATTTACGTCATTTGAATATACAATGTGTCTGAGAAAAAAAATATAAAGGATAGGTAAGCAATTATTTTCATCCTGATAATTCTTCACTCAAAATAAAAAGATGAATCAGGATCACTTGGAATATACCTGTAACGATTTTCATCATCATAAAATACAGGGTGTTCGAAAAATCAAATTAATATTTTTTTTCTACAAACGTCAAAAAATGACAAGGTTCGCGCATTGACAACAAATTGCGAAGTGACACTTTTTTTCAGTTTCCTACGTTACAATGATACCTTGCACAAGACAATGCGCGAAGTAAAACAGTGCGCGAAGTACCTACTTCGCGCACTGTTATGTAAAATCTATGAGATATTTATATTTCAACTTAATGGTCCACAATCGAGCAAACATCCACGAAATCATTCATTACTGAATGTTCAATGAATAACTTCGTTTCATCTCTTGGAGCGCACGAAAGGAAATTCCTATTATGTTCGTGGAACTTCGTGCGTACCTAGAGAGGATCGGGGGAGGTCATTAAAGCCTGTTCAACACTATTTTTCATATCAAGCTGAGCATATTTCCACTTTAGAACAATATTTTTTGAGGTTTGTAGAAAAAATTTTGTTTGCAACTCGAGCGCGAAATACTTTGGTCATCTCGACTATTTTTTCAACTCGGCTACGCCTCGTTAAAAAAATCAGATCTCGATCACCAAAGTAGCATTTCGCGCTCTAGATACAAAAATAACTATTTCGAGTTGATGAAAAAATATTGCCTACTTTTTCTTCTTAATTGTTTTCTCATACACAACGTATTTTTGAATGATGAAAATCGGCTCAGATATGTTCAAAGTGATCCTCAATAAAAATCTGTCATCAATTCTTCCCAAAAATAACACAATACTACATTTTCTGATCACCTATTGAAAAAAATACATAATTCGTTTTCTCGGACACCCTGTGTTTTATGATGATAAAAATCAGTAAAGGTGTTTTGCAAGTGATCGTGATTCAGAATCCATCATTGTTTTTTGTGAAAAAAATCCCTAATAGTACTTTCTCAAATATGGGTCAATAAAGTTGGTCGCAGTTGGCCACGATTACAGTTCATGAGTAAAATCACTCTCTTGTTGGATGGAAATTTCAAATACCTATCCAACAAAAATAAGTTTTTTGAAATCGGTCAGATGATAACAATTTTACTGGGGTGGTAAGTCCTTAAGGTGGACACACTGTATATAAATAAAAATTCTGAATAATATTCAATAGTATAGCAATAAAGTTTTATTGTTCCAAATTTGTTTTATTCATCATTGGATCAGAGTCAGTTAATAGAAAATACCCTGTATACCTATTGACCAAGCAGAATTGCAATCGTGAGAAAAAAAATTGTTTTTCCAAAAAACAACTTGAAAAAATAATCTAATGGAGACCTAGTCAAATCAATCATTTTAAATATTTAGCATTGTTCGTGTTTAAACCTGTCCTACTGAAAATAAATTTGCTTTTGTGAAATATTTTTTATTAAATTAAGTGTAAGTGTGATTTTGTAAGAATACATTTTGGTATCGATAAGTGACACACAAAATGAATAAATTCAGTTAGTTCAATCCTGTCATTTTCCTTAGAACGGCCCTGCTTGCTAACCCAAGAACATGGCGGATCACAGAAAACGGGTCCTAAAATATCAAAGGCGCCGACCAGAGAAGCGCTTCTGATTGTTGGGTATTCTGTGCCTAGGAGTCGAACTTCAACTCTAGCTCCTAGATACTAGAAGTGTTGCCTAGCATTATACCTACTAATAATTTTTTTTGCAACCGACACAAAAGTCGTCCATTTTGATACCAAAATTAGCTCTTAAATTGACGTTTTTATTACTGACACCAAAATAGGTAGGTTGCTAGGCAACATATTTAGTTCCTAGGAGCTGAAGTTGAATTTCAGTTCCTAGGAGCTAAAGTTGAACTTTAGCTCCTAGGAACTAAAAAGGACCTACTGGACGTCATCAAGAATAAACAACATTGTGACGGTTGGTGATTTGGGTTGAGACGCATACCTGATTTGTTTCCGATTTCAGCAGATTTGGCATTTCATACCCATGCTGGAGATATAAATACACCTTATTATAGTTTAGTATTGGAATTATAATCATCCCAGTTGAGTATTTTTGTTTTGATCAGGGAAGCCTTCAAGATTCAAATACTTGCTTGATCTGTATTTCATTCGTTATTCTCGGGATGGATAACTTGTTTTTGAATAATCACGGCAAGCAATAGTTTTTTGTCTCAAACAACGATATTGTTTAGCTTCATTTGATTATCAAGTCAAACACAGTGTAGTATGGAGAGGAATAAATAATCACTATTATCATTGTTGATATGCTCACTAACCTAACATTTTCCACGTCTTGTTCCTATAGCTGGCACTGGCGCGGTATTTGCCATTAGAGCACCTGGTCCATACACAAATATGTCACTCTGTGGTTGTATTTAGATTAAAACTACAATTCGAACATCCTAGAAAACCTTACCTGCTGTTAATGCAGGTAGAATATTCTCACCACATGGATTTTTTGTCAATATTTGTTGCATTTCATACATATGGCGAGGCATTGGTGGGTACTTCACATGTTTATTCGAGTTGATTGTTTCGGTTGCAGAAAAAATAGCATATTTCATTCGTATCAAAAGTGACTTTGTTCGACTCGCAAATTTAGCTTTCGCTCGGCTTCGCTAAACGCTCCGCCTCGCAAATGCAAAATTCGCTTGTCAAACAAAGTGTCACTTTTGATCCTAATAAAACAATCTACTATTATTTTGTCAGTAAGAGAAACGTGAAGCCGATTGCATAAAAAAGTTTAAATTCAACTTTGAATGAGAATGGAATACACTTCTTCGATTTTTATCAGAAACTCAATTTGTTCATTATTTTGTTTTCATTTGAAACATATTCCTTCAATTCTCTAAAGCTTCGAAATCAACTACATATTCATTCACGTCCGATGGACATTCATTTATGATTTACATTATTGGACTTTGGATAGATATCTGGAGGACAACTATGAAAGTATAAGTGAGTGTTTATCTTCGAACATGATGAATGTCTACAATTCGAAACTATACAAGGTGTTCCTCAATGACATGCTAATATTTGAGAGGGAGATTCTTCGACCCATTTCAAGAAAAATCTTCATGAGAAGATATGTCGTGTACCCCCTAATTTGAGATACAGGGTGGTAAAGTTTTCGGGAAAAAATATTTTTTTATAACGACTGTGATAGTATTGTAGATATCTCCATGAAATTTGCTACACGTCTTCAATACATCAAGATGCACTTTTTGATGCACAAACAATTTCATTATTCTCACCAGTAAGTTTTTCATTGAATATTCTAGGAGAAAAAATGGCACGCAACTGCTATCTCATAAAAATCATTTTTGAAATTCTGAAATGAAAATCTTTCAATTCAGGGTCAAATTGCTACAAGTCTGAGTGAGGGGGGGCACTTTTGTATGGACGGTCAAATTCACATTTCCTCGGAGAAATACTATCTGTGTTGCTTGAAAATGTATCAATTGCGTTAAGCAATCGAAAAAGATACATGCACGAACGATGGATCAGCTGCTCATTTGAATGTAATTGTTCGAAATCTTTGAATATAGTTTATCCTGATCGTTGGATAGGACGCGAAGGATCTCAGCAATGGCCAGCAACATCTTCCTATCTCAATATAGTTAGAAGGAAGAGGAGAGTATCATACAATATCTATTTACTCCAAAAGAATTTTTATCGATTTCACCCTGACGTATAACGATTTTTTTTGGGAGAAAACCATGTGTCGGACGAAACAAAATCAAGAATCTCCAGGAAAAAAGTTGAAGGTACTTTGTAATACTTCAATATTTGTGACAAACTACCAGAATAGGCTATAAACAGTGTGTTAAAATATGAACCACCCCACCCCTGTACTTCCTTATTCCTAAGGCGATTTGGATATTTTCTTCTCATATATACTACTAAAAATTGTCTACTCTGTCGAGCAGAAGGAAATCATCAATCACAATTTCTTGGCCTACTACGATCACAAAAACTCTAGCAAAATCGAAGAAAACGGATTAGACTTTTTCTCACTATAATTTTGATAGGGGCAATCGATTCAGACTAGTTACAAATACTCCTATATCAATTTTCAATCCAATATCTCATGAGGAGTATTTTTTTATTGACGTTACATTTTATGATCATCATGATTACCATTCAAATTCTCATAAGCATTATTGTACACAGTGATTTGAAAAATTCAATTGATAAAAAATCGTAACCTTGATGAAAAACACTCCGTGTGAGATATTAAATTGGAAATTGATATAGGAGTATTTGTGACTAGTACGAATGGATTGGCATTATCATATAATTAGAAAAAATGACTTATCCGTTTTCTTCAATATTGTTGGAGTTCTTGTGATCGTGGTAGCTTGAGAAATTGTTGGGATGATGATTTTTTTCTGCTCGACAAAGTAGACAATTAATGAAAATAAAAAAACATCCAAATAACCATAGGAATACGGAAGTGCACGGTTGGGGTAGACCAAATTGTAACACACTGTATAACTAGTTTGTGTTCTATAACTTACAAAAAATTTTGATTGCACAACCCGTACAGGAGCCACTGGTAAAAATAATAAAACTTTGTACATCAGAAAATGCATATTGATGCATTGAGGACGTGTATCAAATTTAATAACGATATCCACAATAGTATCACAGCCAAGATAGCACAAGTACATTCATGGAATATTCATAGGAGCACATGATGGGACATTTGAATGCTCTCAGAATATTTCCGCCATGCACTCAAAATATTCTATGCACATTGTATGGACATCTGAAGTGGACTGATTTTCACATCCTCTGAACATTTTCGGAATATTCTAGAAATATTCAAAGCTCATTATTCGAATATTCTGAGGATATTATACGAATATTCTAGGGACGATATAAGAATATACAAAGTGGTCTGTTCTAGATATCTTGAGAATATTTCTGGTAGGTATATTATATAGGAAGGAAATCAATTTCATAATTTGATACGATTCTGAATATTCTCAGAGGTATTATTCCAACAATTGAATTTCTAATGATAATCCATAACCGATCATGGAATAATATACAGGGTGTCCTTTTTCAAATTTCAATACTCACGTTGAAACCAGTTGTGGAAAAAAATTATGTCAATAAAGGGTGAAGTTCAGTAATTATATGAGATAGTTCAAAATTAAAACATTCATCAGTAGACCTGAAGGCGAAAAAAGGGGTACACTCAGTAAATAACTTCTTGGCCAAAGTGATGATGTATCAGTTTCAGATGCTTATAATATAAACAGATAGAATGAATCGTGTTTATTGTATACATGGTTATTAGCATATCTGTGGAAAAAAAAAACATCATCTACAAACCACCAAGAGTATTTTTCGCAACTGAGGCTTTGGTGGAATCGGATCATTTAGAACGATGATTGGTACATCAGATTTAGATCTGCCTCTGACAGTGAGAAGATTACATCGAATGAATATTGCAGACCTATCCTTCTTTTACCGCTACTAGTAGAGATAGTGCTCTGCTGAATTGAATAACTGCGATTTTCCTTACTGGAAGAATTAACCATAATTGTTTCTTCTTATTAAGTATATCTCCGATAAGAATGATTATTGACAACACCGCTCGGACGCTCAGTGAACCTTATTATTGCGCGAAAAGAAGCCATGTTACATTAATACACATGAAAGGTATAAAATATATACACCGGATGTCAACTGACCTACAGATGTGATAGAAGTCCAGTTGATATGAGGAAGTATGCATTTATATACACTGTATATACGCCGGAGTTTTGGTAGGCCAAGTATAGACCGGAGGCCAAGTGAACCTTTGTAGATATATATATATATATATATATATATATATATATATATATATATATATATATATATATATATATATATATATATTATTATGGAAGGGAAGTCGTTGCTGACCAGTAGGAAGAAAACTAATGTATTGGGGAATGCAGCAAGTAAAAGCGAAACTCTTTAAAGTTTATCCAAGCTTTCGGAAATGTTTATTTCCTTCTTCAGGGATGATCTTTGTTGAGATTAATTACATGGATGTTATAAGATGATAGACATATCATTACACATGGTGCCATCAGTAGGAATAAAAATCTCCACAATAGTCAAGGCAATAAAAAAGGCAAAATACTGACATTTAGAAATTTGTAAAAAGACCAGACGAAATAATTAACATTTTAAAAAATTTTTTTATTCACATCCATGCTGGAAAACCTGACTTTCCATCCGTGGTTTTCCAGCATGGATGTGAATAAAAAAAATTTTTTAAAATGTTAATTATTTCGTCTGGTCTTTTTACAAATTTCTAAATGTCAGTATTTTGCCTTTTTTATTGCCTTGACTATTGTGGAGATTTTTATTCCTACTGATGGCACCATGTGTAATGATATGTCTATCATCTTATAACATCCATGTAATTAATCTCAACAAAGATCATCCCTGAAGAAGGAAATAAACATTTCCGAAAGCTTGGATAAACTTTAAAGAGTTTCGCTTTTACTTGCTGCATTCCCCAATACATTAGTTTTCTATATATATATATATATATCATCCATGCAATACATAGCAGTGTTCTCATTCATGTCTTATTAGTATATGCTTCTAAAAGATTGATCTTCACTCTGCCTACCTATGTGTCCTAATTAATATGTTTACATTGCTAATATTATAAAATAAGATCTAATAACAATAATCACCTTGGAAAGTTGTGTTGATGATTCTGAAGGTTCTACTTCATTGTTTGATAATTTATTTTGTTATACATTCAAATCATCATCCACTACAATATATTTCATATAATGAATATTTTTTCAACTCTACAATCAATATGTTATTACAAATAATTGCATATTAGTCCATGTCTTGGATGTTCTGGAGATCATTTTTTCTGCTGATGACACCATATGTGTAATGATATGTCTGATTTTCATAACATCCATGTAACCAATCTCTACAAAGATCATCCCTGAAGGTGGAAATGAACATTTTCGTAAGCTTAGATGAACTTAGATTGAATACATCGGTTTTCTTCCTACTGGTCAGCAATGACTTCTTTCTTGGTTTGATTATATATGTGACATTCAAATTAAGATTTTGATAAGATATATATTATTTTCCACCAATGGGCGTTGGAAAGTCTTGGGAAAAAAGACAATTTTGTGAAAAAATCAGTAACCCTTCAATTTCCTACGTTACACGGATGAGATCCGAAGTAATTTCTGACTATTATTAGCTATAGGAAAGAGCACGACACGCCTCTATCACATGTCGTGTAGGTATTTATGACGACTTTTGTAAAATATGCATACTCCTTGAGAGTTATCACTTCATGGACTTGATCTACTTACTCGCTTGGCTTTCAGATGGTTGTTGTTATATTGTGGAATATTGATAAATAAAAAGAGTATTCGAAGTTAATGGAACATGAATATCATTAATATCATCTTTAATGGGCGCAGGCAACCTTTCTTGATCTAGACTCGACGTACACTGACTTCGTTTTTTTTTATAATGAAACTACTACAACCTATATTTTTCTCTCGGATTGTATATCAATTTATTTATCTCAGCAGTTTCAGAATCAATGTATTTTATGTTCAATTCGAGTTCATACAGGTTATGAAAAAAATATTTTCACTAGGAAACTCCAGTTCCTGTCTAGGTATCAGTGTCATACAATACATTGGATTCGAAATGGATGATTCTTCTCAGGATAATTATGTTCGAATTCAGATAGATGGGAATCTGATTAGGATTCACTACATGACAATACTCCGATGAATCTTCAATATATATCTCGTTCAACCTTGGCTCGATGCTTCATTATATTCATCCAATTAATTAACATTTTCACTCAATTTTGATCGATCCCAGATGAGCTGTATTTCAGAATTCATCATAATATGTTCACGATGACTCAATGACTAAGAAGAACGAGATGATGTTCAGCAGATTTCCAGTTTGGGACATACAATGTACCTATACGTTCATTACGTACTGATAATGTTTGTTTCTTCCGTTCCCATGCATGTTTCGACTTGGAATAGCCGTTGAATAGGCATCAAATGATAGTTCGATGATCCAAAATAATGTTCGAACCTCGAGTGGACGTGAAATGGATGTCCAAAGTACCTGAAGTCAAAATCATCATTATACGTTCCACTTTATAATTGCAATGGATGTCCGACTTGCATATATGACTGTTCGAATTCTCAATAAACTTGGAATGGACGTGCAATTCTACACATCTTTCGATCATCCATGCTTGAACATATAATAAATGACTATTCGATGTCAATATACATTTGTACTGGGACAAGACCCGTTATGGATGTAAAATGGATGTCATCAAGTGTTTTGTGAGTTATGAATCGGAACAATTGGACATCTACCTCCTTTCTCTTTCTACTTCGAGTTTACACGATGTTTCACGCACATAATTTCTTGTACAATCTTTAATATTGAAATGAACTGATGTTTTCAATTGTGTATGTCCGAATGAATTCAATGAGTTCGAGTAGGTAATTATCAGCGAATCATCAGATTTGGTTTGTGTTTGCATTTTCTTATGCACAATCTACACGATCAATCGTGAAATTGTCGACATCAGCTTTGAGATGATGCAAAACAAAACAATATGTTGACGTAAAAAATGCTCGATTGATATTTGAGCAATCAGAGTTTCACAAATTCGGCGTGCTAGTATTCACGGATTTTAGAAAGCTGTACATTCTTGTATACTGACATCGATCAAAAAACTGCATCATATGATGACTGAACAATTGAACTACTGTTTATTTATTTCATTCCGTTTTTTTCAGGGACAATATGTGGTTGATGGTTTGTCCAAAATTGGTCATGATTATGACTTCAAAGATGAATACGGCTTTGCTGCGGTGGCAGCAATATCGAGATGGCCAGCTAAAGAAGCAATAGTTGGAGTCTGTGATGATAGGAGGGCAGGCTCTGTTGCATATTTGAATCTCTGATGTAACATATAGTAAATATATTATTTTTCCATTCGAATCAACTCTAGTATTATGAAATGTGACACATCATTGTTATAGGTTCATTCGATAAATCGATTTTTCATGCATTTATATTTTCATTATTTTCACGATCCAATGCGAGTATCTATGTGAATGAGTTCGACCGACGAGGAGGCATTGATTCAGGTGGACTGGATGAGTTTCAAGAAGGAAGTGGTGCTTGTTTCTGATCATCTGGTTTCATAACAAGGAGTTCATACAGTTCGAGGCAGCAAAAACTTATGACTAATACAGATATACCACCGCATTGATGCAGTGGTGAAAAAGTAAATGATCACATGATAGATACTTAAAGCGAGTAGGAAGGAAATAATAAGAAAAAACGAGAAAAAAAAATACAAACCCTAAATCAGGCGCCCTCTGCCCCATTACAAACATACGTAGATACCTAATTCAATACATGTCATTGCATTGAATCTAAGTGGACGAATAGTATGTGCTACAATCCTCGAATAAAGTATAGTCCATTATACATTCAGCCTGAAGCACATTGACTGAGCTTTCATTCGTTCATAATAATAAATCTTAGTCTACAAATATTCCAAATGTGGGTACTCAAATTTCTTGCAGATGAGGGCGTAATATCATTGAAGAGGTTAACCAACCCGTTCAGATCTGAGTATTACGGATTCTCTACGGAGGAAGTCTGAACTCCGTTGGCCAGCAGGAGTGGTATGCGGTGTATAGTCATCACAGCTAGTCAGTCAGTTGATATACAAGAATTTACCTAGATTTGCTCGGGGAAAATCGAATTTATCAACATATAATTGTTTCACTCGAATTTCAGCAGTATCGGTCAGCTGCTTCAATCTTTGCTAGATAGACATGCCTCCGCCTCAACCAATAGTAGACATTTTCGCAATTTGACTTCTTCATCTTGATATATCTTCGTGGTACGCCCAACAATAGCGTCGGTATAATCATCAGAGATTTTTCTTCAGGAAATTGCTTAGCCTTGGCACAATATCTCGCTCCATCCATGCCATTGATGATCTCTACTTCAACCGTACTCACATAGAACACGTCCCTCACCGTCTGCAGTGGTGGTGAAGCTCAATCGCTTCGCCGTGTCAGAATGCATCAAGTTCTGCTGACTATCAGTATCAAAATATACCTCGACCTCTTGTCATTTATCTTGACCGTACGCTTGAATACAGTCATCTGAAGAATTCATCAACACTCACCTGATGTCTGAACTCATCTGTGTCACCGCCAGACACTTGTCGCCTAGGACATCCCGCTCAAGATACTCTCGTTCTCTACATTCCATGCACCCTTTTGTCCTAGGTAGAAGACAGTCCTTACTCAGATGATTCGAAATATTTTGAAAATTGAAACACCTTGTATTCGCCTCAGACCGCTTGTCTTCACAGGAACTTCAATTTTCCAATCCAGAATCTTCGCCTTGGACATTTTGTAGCTTGACCATCCGTATGCATAGCTCCTAGCTGGTTGATTTTCGGTAGCTGCCTTTCGATGTTGGTATCAGCATTATCCGGATCGAAATGATCCACCACTTTCGAGCCAGGTAGTAATAGCCACCTGCTACCATTAACTGTTCGTTCTTCCTCCATTCTGTCGCCCGTTCCTGATATCGAAAGCTCAGGTGTCACCAAAATATGAAGCGTCTCGTACTGCTAGAGCCATGTGCTGCTTAGCAATCTCCTGAATATTCTGCATGAGGCCGCTTTTCAATAGCTGCTTAACTATTTCACCAACATGGGCTTCAGAAAGTCCAATTTCCCCTCGCCTCGTAGATTATGAAGGCTTTCACCTTCTATCACACCCTGTAGAATCGAGAGAATACTATTCACCATCTTCAGTAATCACCAAACGGTCAGGGCCTGATGACGCTATAATTCTCCTATGAATAGAAAATGTACAATTATGTGGTCACTGTGATGACACTCTGTTTAATCTTGAGAATCCTTGTCAACATCTTCAGTAATCACCAAATAGTCTTCGCCAGATGACGCCATAATTCACCTTCAGATAGGAAATGTACAGTAATGTGGTCACTGTGATAACACCCTGTATAATATTGAGAATCCTTGTCAACATCCTCAGTAATCATCAAATCACCTGGTCATGGTAAACACCAGATGGGCATCGCCTGATGAAGCCATAATTCACCTATGAATAGAAAATGTACGATAATGTGATCACTGCGATAATACCCTGTATAATCTTGAGAATCCCGACTGGAAATCAGGTTTGATATAATCGCTAGTAAAAATAAAATGCCTTATAATGTGAAAATAGATGGAAAGAATATTGTCACAAACTGTAGGCAGGGGTTGCCTAAGTTGTGTTCTAGATCCATCAGAGAATGAAGTCCAACAGTGATAATGATAAATAATACTCAAACGAAACATACACACACATTTTTTTGGCATAAATGAAAAACAATCAATAAAGACCTTAACTTACCCTATATGTACAAAATTAACTGGTATTTCTGGGAGCCTGAGGAAGGGCATCTTCTGTTCTGCCCGAACTCCGAAGATTCGGGCACAGTGGCAATTTTACAGACTTACAATCGGTAGAACTTAGACTTCCCTAACTCGTATAACGAAAACAGAGCTAGAGCTCGAAATGTCAGTTGAACTCGCAGCCTTACCGGTAGTCGAACTGGTAGTCGAATCCGCTTCCTTACGTCTTTTAAATAGTTGTCTTTATTTTCGGAATCGTGACAGTGAGGAAATCAGGTCGATAGTCCAGGTTCGTTGAAGTCAATGTCACGCCTGTGTTTATGTTCAACCATGGAAAAAAGTTCGTTCACAATTCGGAAAATTCTAGAATTAATAAACAAAGACGCGACCATTCAATGACTTCGAACCTTCTATGACTTTGAACGAAATTAAGAAAAATAACCCTATTCGTGACAATATTTCATCCTACCACCAGGTGAGTATCAGCAAAATATAAATAACGATATTCCCAAACGCCATTGAAATTCGTCAAATGAAACAAAATGTTCAATGAATCGCCGATAGGTATATTAAAATGATTCCAGGTTGTACTCACTTTCGTATGAAAACGCCGAGGAAATAACCTCTCTGAATAAAAAGTATTGGGAGCCTATCAAAACACAAATGATTATTAATTCCAAAATAAATATCGTGTAATCGTCAATACAATCGATGAACTGATAAAAATGTGGTATAATCACTAATACCCAATATTTGATCGTTTATTACATCATCATCATCGGCGCCGAACTTTGTCATGCAATCAAAATCATTGTGAGTTCATCAAAACACAAATTATCATTCGATTCCGAAATAAATATCATGTTATTCCCAATAGAATTGATGACTGAAATAATAACCGTTCAGTATATTCATCAATACCTGATATTCAATGGAACCATCAATATTATGCAATCAAATGCTGGTCGTATCGCGGAAAATACCAAAGCTCTGATTCAACACAAGTTTGTCTATCGCTTTGCTTCAACTAAATTTTCGTTCGGGATAAAATGAATCTTGTACTCACAGTTTCCAAAATATCTTCAATGCACTACACAAAATAAATATAACCCGCCTGGCTACCTATTTTGTAGTGGAATCGCCTCACAACTGCAATCTCTTTAGTCTCGGGAAATTTTCAAGTTACACTACACGCCACAACAAATAAACTTTCGCCAATATCGCCTTTCGCCATTTCACAAACATACTAGGCACATATAATCCTTACTTTTGACTTGTTGAAACGCGAAAATCTCGAAAAATGCGTTTATTGATTAACTACGGAAATGAAATCAATGTTTACATCCACCGCCATGCCATGACTAGTGTGCAGTTAGATTTTTGTTTAAATAAAATACAAGTTCAATTTCATAAAAACATTTATTTTACAAAGAAGTGAAAGAACAATAATAAATTGATTATGGCCATGGGCGGCCTCACAATATCGATGAATAACAATAACAGCAGTCAGATATCAAATTCAATTCAATAAATAATTTCCTACTGCACGAGTCTGGTGAAACTAACCGAGAATCTACATAATAAACGAAGTGATATGTAGCGTAGGGGAATGAAATATCAATAGCACCCACAATAATCATTCTCATAGATCATGTTATATAACATCAGTCTCATAACGGAAACGAAAAGGTTTATAATAATTATAATAAATCATATTCAACCGTAAGGGTACGAATACCTAGTTATGTTCCTGTTCTGACATTGACGTATGCAGCCTTCAGTATATTTTCGACCCACTATAGTCGTACAATCCTACCCCACGCATATTTATTTATTTATTTATTTATTTAGCAGCTTGGGGGGACACATACAGACAAGTCCAAAAATAGTGTCCACTAATTTGAGATACAGTGAATTAATAGTGTCTATGGAGATTATTACAAATATACATAAAGTAATAGTGAATGAAATTGAGTGATATTAAAATTAGAATAAGGTAAAATATTTTACATACAATAATATCTTAAAAAGTAACAAATCCATAAGTTTTAAACATCAATTATAATGATGCTGTACCATAGTTAAAGATATGAAGATTTAATTAATTTTTTTAATGATAAGTAGTTTTTGGAAAATATGTCTATATCAATTTTTTGCATACATAAATTAAATTCTTTTTGAGATCGTATGAGAGGAGAATTTGTACCAATATTTGTCCTTTCACTTGGGTAATTGAAAAATTCCTTTCTCCGAAGGCTTCTTGGTGGAACATTAAATTGTAATTGTGACAGTAATTCTTGCGAGTCAGTTTGGTTTTTAATGATTTTGGTTAAAAATAATACATCACTGAGAGATCTTCTATCAGCCAGTCGAAGAATATTGAATTTTTTCCTGATGCCGTCGTAGTTGCTATCTTTTACAGGGGAATTAATTTTGTATCCCAAGAATCTTAAAAATTTGTTTTGGATTTTTTCCAGTCTGTTGATATATACTGCATATATCGGATTCCAGATGATAGAGCAAAAACTTAATTCACTATGGATATATGCATTATATAATGAAATTAATGTTTTAGGATTTTTAAAATCTTTGCTGTTCCTTATGATAAATCCCATAATTTTGTTTGTTTCGTTTGCAATTTTATTTATGTGGGCTTTGAAATTGAGTTTATCGTCTATTATGATCCCCAAATCTTTTATCTCGCTAACCTTCTGAATTGATTTCTGCTTGATTGTATATAAGTAATTCATTTTATTTTTATTATTATTCGTAAAGCTTATGTGATGGCATTTTTCCAGATTGAGAGAAAGTGCATTAGTATCACAGAACACAGAAAATTTATTCAAGTCTTCCTGGAGGGCTCTGCAGTTACTCTGATCCCTTATCCTGTGAAAAATTTTAAGGTCATCTGCATATACTACAAATTTTGAATTTTTGAAGCATTTGATTACGTCGTTTATATATATGATAAACAGTAAGGGACCCAAGTGGCTACCTTGAGGTACTCCAGAAGGGCACGAAAACGACCTAGATTCAAATCCATTTATTGTGACTTTTTGCTTACGATCTGTTATATATGACTGAATCCACTTGGATATATTTTCGCTTACCCCAACTTCAGTAAGTTTATTCATTAGGGTATGGTGATCTACTTTGTCAAACGCTTTACTGAAGTCGGTGTATATCGCATCAATCTGTGTTCCATTGTCCATATTCTCTCTTATATATTCAGAATAAACAGTTAAATTGGTTTCTATAGATCTTTTGGGAAAAAAACCATGTTGCTGTTTAATAATAACATTGTTTACTTCATATAATTAAAGATCATAAATTATTTTTTCTAGAAGTTTTCCGAATATAGATAACTTGCTGATGGGCCTATAGTTTTTGACATTTGATTTGTCTCCTGATTTGTGAATAGGGGCGACATGAGCTGTTTTTCACAATTTAGGAAATGTAGATGTGAGTGATAGATTGTAGATAATTGTAAGGGGCTTGCTCAGGTGCAATGCGCATTTTTTTATAAATGATGGAGGAATATTATCTGGCCCTGGACATTTAGTGACATCCAGTGTGTTGATTAAGTTAAGTACTTGGTTTTGGGTAACTTTTGTCACTTGTGTGAGATTCGTGAGAGTATTAGTTAAGGTTGGTGTAAAAGTTTTTGGTTGAGTGTATACGGATTCAAAAAAATCTGCGAATAGATTACACATATCATTGCCATTGTTGGCGGAGGAGTTGTTGTAACTAACCTTGTTGGGGATGCAAACAGTTGATTTTTTTTTGTTTGATAAAAAATTCCAAAACTTTTTGTTATTGTTTGGTATTTCCGATTCAATCATATCTATGTATTCACAGTAATCCTGCCGCATCAAATCTTTTGCGCGTTTTCTCAAATCTTTAAAACGGTTATAGTCATGTTGGTTTTGGTATATCTTAAATTTTTTGTGGTAGTACTTTTTCTGTTTTATTGTTTTAATAGTTTCTCTTTTGAAATATGTAGGAAATCTGCTGTTAGATCTCTTGACCGGAACATTTTCATCAATAATTTTATTTAATTCCCTGTAGAAAACAGCAACTGCGTCATCAACCCTTAAGTTTTGAAATATTTTCTCCCAGTCGATATTGCTCAACAGTTCATGTATTTTATCGAAATTTGCCTTGTTGAAGTTTCTGACAGATTTGATTGATTTTTCTAATGGTTTCAGCCTATCATACACAAATGTGATATTCAGTGATGGGTGGTGCTGAGAGTCTTCTGGCACCAACGGATCATCGGAATGTTCAACAGATTTGATATAATTTTCGTTTGATAACACAAGATCTAATAGTTTGTTATTTTTATTATAAACTGCATTGAATTCCATGAGTTGAAGATAAGAAAAGGAGTCTATCAGTTCAACATGTTTCTGTTCAACATCCCGAGGCTCCAAGTATAATTCATTATTTTTGGGTATCCATTTTATATCAGACATATTGAAATCACCTAAAATAATAACAATATTGTTTTGGAATATGAGTTCATTTTGACCTAATTTATTGTAGAAATTGTTATATGAAGTAATGTCACCTGGGGGTAGGTAACCACACCCCAAATAGATTTTTTTTTCACAACCGTCTTCAACAGAAATCCATATGTCCTCCGCGTCAGACTGTAGCTCTGGATGGTGCATTGCCTGGAACTTCGAGTTAACCGCAATCAACACTCCGCCACCGTCGGACTTGAGAGATGATTTTTTATCGCGATCACGTCTAAATCAAGGAAACACCTCCCAAATATGCTAACAAACCCTGCACAGTTACACACGTTTTTATCATTCGCAGATCAAGGCATTACCTCTCAAATCTGCGAAATGCACAAACTATTAACATAAAAGGGCTACCCCTTCGCAACATATCAAGGTAACACCTCTCAGATATGTGCATCATACTCTGTTGATAATTAGTTGTTTCCATTGAACAATAACCCTTAACATTATAATATACTAGGTACTAACCTTATTCCACACAATCCTCTTTTTCAATTCAAATTCCCGACACCTTACAACACAACAACACAAACAACAATCTCTGGTAACTAACACTTGATTCTCCTAGCTGTCAAGTGAATGAAAAATGCCAACAATTACAATATTGTCACGACCCATGGCTACAGGGTGGTGACTCGGGGGTGAACTCGCTTGGGAGGCCGAGAAATCAAAACAGTTGTTCGTTATAAAGCTACAGTTTATTGAAAGAAATTAGTTTCATTAGTGATTTGAACAAACGAGATTCAATGCAAACGTACATACATCAGACTTCGCAATGAAAAGAAACATTTAATAGTTTGACAAAATAACGATTGTGACAGTAGTACTTACAAAATAATCTCTAGCAGGTGCAGGGGATGAACCATGGTGAAGGTTAGCTGATCAGATCCAAACTGATCCCCTGCCTTATCGGCTGTTCGATATTTATTTAGAATATTTTGATATAGTCAGCGTTTTACTCCATATGCGGGTATTTCATTCCGGTTGAATGAGCTGCCAACGTGAGTGAAACATTATACTCGTTTCCTTTAATCGAATGTTATACGATAAAATGAATAATGAACTTTTATTAATGAATCTTGAATCAATATAATTTTGAATAGTAGCTATATGAATATTTTTTGTTCCTATCGTGACATCCCTGGCACCTCCAAGAGCTGGCCCCACAGCTCGAACTGAGATTACTGAAGACAACAAATAATCATCTGAAAAATTGGGCCATTTAAAGAAGATATCCATATATACTTATATCATCCTGAAATTCAATCTATCCACTACTAGATATGATATCGTTAGCTATAAACAAAAAAATAATAATAATTTTCACCCAACCCAATATATTTCCTCGAAGGAAAATCGAAATGAACATATAGAATTATTATAGTAATCCTACCGATAGGAGTGAAAAAGTTGAACAAAAAAAAAATACGCCTAAATCAGTCACAAAAATAATAATATTACAAAAAAATCGTTTGTCTACTGGAAAGATTAAATCAACATACCCTACTCATTGAATGAACCTACATTATCGAAACCTGCCCTAAAGAAAAAATGAAGTATCCATCATGTAAATCCTGACCTATCCAAAAAAAAACACAGAAAGTCGAAGCTATAAGTTTATACACTGACCCAATTATCTGGTTTATTTCGGAATCACCTTCTGAGTCCGACACTGTCTTATTTGCAATAACACAGAAAGTCAAATTTATAAGTTTATACACTGACCCACTTTGGTTCATTTCAGAATCACCTCCTAAGTCCGACACTGTCTGATTTGCAATAATAAAAAAGTTATTTCGGAATCACCTCCTGAGTCCGACACTGCTTTATTCGCAAGAGTTCTCGCCTCGGTACTTGCGAGTGTGGGTGGCAGACTCTGCATTCTTCCCAACTTCGAATTCAGGAATTGCTGCGTATGCAAGTGACAGGTGATGAAACCATATATCGCACGTCTGTCTTCCATATTTGAATTGTTTGGTGTAGTGACCTTCATACGCAACCTCCATATTACGTGGGTAAGCTGAGTTTGTCGTCTCGCTTATTATGGTAGTGAGTTCCTACTGGCTTCGGTGAATTCAATATTTCTGTGTGACAACTATTTTATGGTTGTTTATTAGTACTATTACCCCAGGTTGGTGGTTAGTTCTGCATATTATACCATCCTTGACTGTTTGCCGAGTTGAACAGTCATGTCGTGAGTTTTCGGCGTATGGTAGGTTGCCGGGTTAACCTCTCCATTCAATATTTCGATGTTATCGCCGTCAGTTCATGGTGATCCTTTCTTACTCAGACGTGGAGGTGTTTGCTGTTGCATGGACCAATTATTTGTGCATCTCGTTGGTATCGGGACGTACGAGATTGGGGTGTCTGCAAGGGTAGCAGCTACAATGATGATTGAACCAACAAGCAACCATGCTCTCTAGCTGTCAACGTGGTAGATGCAGCAGACCAATTATATGTGCATCTCGTTGGTATCGGGACGTGCGAGGTAAACTTGGTAGTGGATACCGAATGGGGTGTCTCCAAGGGTGGCTGCACAATGATGATTGCCCTCGTGATTGCCCTCTACTGAGACTAGTACCGTAACATCATCAACTGTCAACGTGTGTAGGAAGTAGCAGGAATCTGTCCAGTTACAGTGCTCCAGGAACTAGGTGACTGAAAAACAATCAATAAAGACCTTAACTTACCCTATATGTACAAAATTAACTGGTATTTCTGGGAGCCTGAGGAAGGGCATCTTCTGTTCTGCCCGAACTCCGAAGATTCGGGCACAGTGGCAATTTTACAGACTTACAATCGGTAGAACTTAGACTTCCCTAACTCGTATAACGAAAACAGAGCTAGAGCTCGAAATGTCAGTTGAACTCGCAGCCTTACCGGTAGTCGAACTGGTAGTCGAATCCGCTTCCTTACGTCTTTTAAATAGTTGTCTTTATTTTCGGAATCGTGACAGTGAGGAAATCAGGTCGATAGTCCAGGTTCGTTGAAGTCAATGTCACGCCTGTGTTTATGTTCAACCATGGAAAAAAGTTCGTTCACAATTCGGAAAATTCTAGAATTAATAAACAAAGACGCGACCATTCAATGACTTCGAACCTTCTATGACTTTGAACGAAATTAAAAAAAATAACCCTATTCGTGACAATATTTCATCCTACCACCAGGTGAGTATCAGCAAAATATAAATAACGATATTCCCAAACGCCATTGAAATTCGTCAAATGAAACAAAATGTTCAATGAATCGCCGATAGGTATATTAAAATGATTCCAGGTTGTACTCACTTTCGTATGAAAACGCCGAGGAAATAACCTCTCTGAATGAAAAGTATTGGGAGCCTATCAAAACACAAATGATTATTTATTCCAAAATAAATATCGTGTAATCGTCAATACAATCGATGAACTGATAAAAATGTGGTATAATCACTAATACCCAATATTTGATCGTTTATTACATCATCATCATCGGCGCCGAACTTTGTCATGCAATCAAAATCATTGTGAGTTCATCAAAACACAAATTATCATTCGATTCCGAAATAAATATCATGTTATTCCCAATAGAATTGATGACTGAAATAATAACCGTTCAGTATATTCATCAATACCTGATATTCAATGGAACCATCAATATTATGCAATCAAATGCTGGTCGTATCGCGGAAAATACCAAAGCTCTGATTCAACACAAGTTTGTCTATCGCTTTGCTTCAACTAAATTTTCGTTCGGGATAAAATGAATCTTGTACTCACAGTTTCCAAAATATCTTCAATGCACTACACAAAATAAATATAACCCGCCTGGCTACCTATTTTGTAGTGGAATCGCCTCACAACTGCAATCTCTTTAGTCTCGGGAAATTTTCAAGTTACACTACACGCCACAACAAATAAACTTTCGCCAATATCGCCTTTCGCCATTTCACAAACATACTAGGCACATATAATCCTTACTTTTGACTTGTTGAAACGCGAAAATCTCGAAAAATGCGTTTATTGATTAACTACGGAAATGAAATCAATGTTTACATCCACCGCCATGCCATGACTAGTGTGCAGTTAGATTTTTGTTTAAATAAAATACAAGTTCAATTTCATAAAAACATTTATTTTACAAAGAAGTGAAAGAACAATAATAAATTGATTATGGCCATGGGCGGCCTCACAATATCGATGAATAACAATAACAGCAGTCAGATATCAAATTCAATTCAATAAATAATTTCCTACTGCACGAGTCTGGTGAAACTAACCGAGAATCTACATAATAAACGAAGTGATATGTAGCGTAGGGGAATGAAATATCAATAGCACCCACAATAATCATTCTCATAGATCATGTTATATAACATCAGTCTCATAACGGAAACGAAAAGGTTTATAATAATTATAATAAATCATATTCAACCGTAAGGGTACGAATACCTAGTTATGTTCCTGTTCTGACATTGACGTATGCAGCCTTCAGTATATTTTCGACCCACTATAGTCGTACAATCCTACCCCACGCATATTCATTTATTTATTTATTTATTTAGCAGCTTGGGGGGACACATACAGACAAGTCCAAAAATAGTGTCCACTAATTTGAGATACAGTGAATTAATAGTGTCTATGGAGATTATTACAAATATACATAAAGTAATAGTGAATGAAATTGAGTGATATTAAAATTAGAATAAGGTAAAATATTTTACATACAATAATATCTTAAAAAGTAACAAATCCATAAGTTTTAAACATCAATTATAATGATGCTGTACCATAGTTAAAGATATGAAGATTTAATTAATTTTTTTAATGATAAGTAGTTTTTGGAAAATATGTCTATATCAATTTTTTGCATACATAAATCAAATTCTTTTTGAGATCGTATGAGAGGAGAATTTGTACCAATATTTGTCCTTTCACTTGGGTAATTGAAAAATTCCTTTCTCCGAAGGCTTCTTGGTGGAACATTAAATTGTAATTGTGACAGTAATTCTTGCGAGTCAGTTTGGTTTTTAATGATTTTGGTTAAAAATAATACATCACTGAGAGATCTTCTATCAGCCAGTCGAAGAATATTGAATTTTTTCCTGATGCCGTCGTAGTTGCTATCTTTTACAGGGGAATTAATTTTGTATCCCAAGAATCTTAAAAATTTGTTTTGGATTTTTTCCAGTCTGTTGATATATACTGCATAGATCGGATTCCAGATGATAGAGCAAAAACTTAATTCACTATGGATATATGCATTATATAATGAAATTAATGTTTTAGGATTTTTAAAATCTTTGCTGTTCCTTATGATAAATCCCATAATTTTGTTTGTTTCGTTTGCAATTTTATTTATGTGGGCTTTGAAATTGAGTTTATCGTCTATTATGATCCCCAAATCTTTTATCTCGCTAACCTTCTGAATTGATTTCTGCTTGATTGTATATAAGTAATTCATTTTATTTTTATTATTATTCGTAAAGCTTATGTGATGGCATTTTTCCAGATTGAGAGAAAGTGCATTAGTATCACAGAACACAGAAAATTTATTCAAGTCTTCCTGGAGGGCTCTGCAGTTACTCTGATCCCTTATCCTGTGAAAAATTTTAAGGTCATCTGCATATACTACAAATTTTGAATTTTTGAAGCATTTGATTACGTCGTTTATATATATGATAAACAGTAAGGGACCCAAGTGGCTACCTTGAGGTACTCCAGAAGGGCACGAAAACGACCTAGATTCAAATCCATTTATTGTGACTTTTTGCTTACGATCTGTTATATATGACTGAATCCACTTGGATATATTTTCGCTTACCCCAACTTCAGTAAGTTTATTCATTAGGGTATGGTGATCTACTTTGTCAAACGCTTTACTGAAGTCGGTGTATATCGCATCAATCTGTGTTCCATTGTCCATATTCTCTCTTATATATTCAGAATAAACAGTTAAATTGGTTTCTATAGATCTTTTGGGAAAAAAACCATGTTGCTGTTTAATAATAACATTGTTTACTTCATATAATTAAAGATCATAAATTATTTTTTCTAGAAGTTTTCCGAATATAGATAACTTGCTGATGGGCCTATAGTTTTTGACATTTGATTTGTCTCCTGATTTGTGAATAGGGGCGACATGAGCTGTTTTTCACAATTTAGGAAATGTAGATGTGAGTGATAGATTGTAGATAATTGTAAGGGGCTTGCTCAGGTGCAATGCGCATTTTTTTATAAATGATGGAGGAATATTATCTGGCCCTGGACATTTAGTGACATCCAGTGTGTTGATTAAGTTAAGTACTTGGTTTTGGGTAACTTTTGTCACTTGTGTGAGATTCGTGAGAGTATTAGTTAAGGTTGGTGTAAAAGTTTTTGGTTGAGTGTATACGGATTCAAAAAAATCTGCGAATAGATTACACATATCATTGCCATTGTTGGCGGAGGAGTTGTTGTAACTAACCTTGTTGGGGATGCAAACAGTTGATTTTTTTTTGTTTGATAAAAAATTCCAAAACTTTTTGTTATTGTTTGGTATTTCCGATTCAATCATATCTATGTATTCACAGTAATCCTGCCGCATCAAATCTTTTGCGCGTTTTCTCAAATCTTTAAAACGGTTATAGTCATGTTGGTTTTGGTATATCTTAAATTTTTTGTGGTAGTACTTTTTCTGTTTTATTGTTTTAATAGTTTCTCTTTTGAAATATGTAGGAAATCTGCTGTTAGATCTCTTGACCGGAACATTTTCATCAATAATTTTATTTAATTCCCTGTAGAAAACAGCAACTGCGTCATCAACCCTCAAGTTTTGAAATATTTTCTCCCAGTCGATATTGCTCAACAGTTCATGTATTTTATCGAAATTTGCCTTGTTGAAGTTTCTGACAGATTTGATTGATTTTTCTAATGGTTTCAGCCTATCATACACAAATGTGATATTCAGTGATGGGTGGTGCTGAGAGTCTTCTGGCACCAACGGATCATCGGAATGTTCAACAGATTTGATATAATTTTCGTTTGATAACACAAGATCTAATAGTTTGTTATTTTTATTATAAACTGCATTGAATTCCATGAGTTGAAGATAAGAAAAGGAGTCTATCAGTTCAACATGTTCCTGTTCAACATCCCGAGGCTCCAAGTATAATTCATTATTTTTGGGTATCCATTTTATATCAGACATATTGAAATCACCTAAAATAATAACAATATTGTTTTGGAATATGAGTTCATTTTGACCTAATTTATTGTAGAAATTGTTATATGAAGTAATGTCACCTGGGGGTAGGTAACCACACCCCAAATAGATTTTTTTTTCACAACCGTCTTCAACAGAAATCCATATGTCCTCCGCGTCAGACTGTAGCTCTGGATGGTGCATTGCCTGGAACTTCGAGTTAACCGCAATCAACACTCCGCCACCGTCGGACTTGAGAGATGATTTTTTATCGCGATCACGTCTAAATCAAGGAAACACCTCCCAAATATGCTAACAAACCCTGCACAGTTACACACGTTTTTATCATTCGCAGATCAAGGCATTACCTCTCAAATCTGCGAAATGCACAAACTATTAACATAAAAGGGCTACCCCTTCGCAACATATCAAGGTAACACCTCTCAGATATGTGCATCATACTCTGTTGATAATTAGTTGTTTCCATTGAACAATAACCCTTAACATTATAATATACTAGGTACTAACCTTATTCCACACAATCCTCTTTTTCAATTCAAATTCCCGACACCTTACAACACAACAACACAAACAACAATCTCTGGTAACTAACACTTGATTCTCCTAGCTGTCAAGTGAATGAAAAATGCCAACAATTACAATATTGTCACGACCCATGGCTACAGGGTGGTGACTCGGGGGTGAACTCGCTTGGGAGGCCGAGAAATCAAAACAGTTGTTCGTTATAAAGCTACAGTTTATTGAAAGAAATTAGTTTCATTAGTGATTTAAACAAACGAGATTCAATGCAAACGTACATACATCAGACTTCGCAATGAAAAGAAACATTTAATAGTTTGACAAAATAACGATTGTGACAGTAGTACTTACAAAATAATCTCTAGCAGGTGCAGGGGATGAACCATGGTGAAGGTTAGCTGATCAGATCCAAACTGATCCCCTGCCTTATCGGCTGTTCGATATTTATTTAGAATATTTTGATATAGTCAGCGTTTTACTCCATATGCGGGTATTTCATTCCGGTTGAATGAGCTGCCAACGTGAGTGAAACATTATACTCGTTTCCTTTAATCGAATGTTATACGATAAAATGAATAATGAACTTTTATTAATGAATCTTGAATCAATATAATTTTGAATAGTAGCTATATGAATATTTTTTGTTCCTATCGTGACATCCCTGGCACCTCCAAGAGCTGGCCCCACAGCTCGAACTGAGATTACTGAAGACAACAAATAATCATCTGAAAAATTGGGCCATTTAAAGAAGATATCCATATATACTTATATCATCCTGAAATTCAATCTATCCACTACTAGATATGATATCGTTAGCTATAAACAAAAAAATAATAATAATTTTCACCCAACCCAATATATTTCCTCGAAGGAAAATCGAAATGAACATATAGAATTATTATAGTAATCCTACCGATAGGAGTGAAAAAGTTGAACAAAAAAAAAATACGCCTAAATCAGTCACAAAAATAATAATATTACAAAAAAATCGTTTGTCTACTGGAAAGATTAAATCAACATACCCTACTCATTGAATGAACCTACATTATCGAAACCTGCCCTAAAGAAAAAATGAAGTATCCATCATGTAAATCCTGACCTATCCAAAAAAAAACACAGAAAGTCGAAGCTATAAGTTTATACACTGACCCAATTATCTGGTTTATTTCGGAATCACCTTCTGAGTCCGACACTGTCTTATTTGCAATAACACAGAAAGTCAAATTTATAAGTTTATACACTGACCCACTTTGGTTCATTTCAGAATCACCTCCTAAGTCCGACACTGTCTGATTTGCAATAATAAAAAAGTTATTTCGGAATCACCTCCTGAGTCCGACACTGCTTTATTCGCAAGAGTTCTCGCCTCGGTACTTGCGAGTGTGGGTGGCAGACTCTGCATTCTTCCCAACTTCGAATTCAGGAATTGCTGCGTATGCAAGTGACAGGTGATGAAACCATATATCGCACGTCTGTCTTCCATATTTGAATTGTTTGGTGTAGTGACCTTCATACGCAACCTCCATATTACGTGGGTAAGCTGAGTTTGTCGTCTCGCTTATCATGGTAGTGAGTTCCTACTGGCTTCGGTGAATTCAATATTTCTGTGTGACAACTATTTTATGGTTGTTTATTAGTACTATTACCCCAGGTTGGTGGTTAGTTCTGCATATTATACCATCCTTGACTGTTTGCCGAGTTGAACAGTCATGTCGTGAGTTTTCGGCGTATGGTAGGTTGCCGGGTTAACCTCTCCATTCAATATTTCGATGTTATCGCCGTCAGTTCATGGTGATCCTTTCTTACTCAGACGTGGAGGTGTTTGCTGTTGCATGGACCAATTATTTGTGCATCTCGTTGGTATCGGGACGTACGAGATTGGGGTGTCTGCAAGGGTAGCAGCTACAATGATGATTGAACCAACAAGCAACCATGCTCTCTAGCTGTCAACGTGGTAGATGCAGCAGACCAATTATATGTGCATCTCGTTGGTATCGGGACGTGTGAGGTAAACTTGGTAGTGGATACCGAATGGGGTGTCTCCAAGGGTGGCTGCACAATGATGATTGCCCTCGTGATTGCCCTCTACTGAGACTAGTACCGTAACATCATCAACTGTCAACGTGTGTAGGAAGTAGCAGGAATCTGTCCAGTTACAGTGCTCCAGGAACTAGGTGACTGTTGTTCATCCATCACCCCTGATGATTCACGGTCGAGAATTATAGCACAGTGTCGTGTCATTCCAGTGTCTCCAGTGTCTCCAGTGTTTCCAGTGTCTCCAGTGTTTTCAGTGTTTCCAGTGTTCTCAGTGATTCGGATATATGTAACGAGAGAAAAAAAACCAGGTCAGTTCTTATTTTAACAGTTTGTTAAGATACAGTAAATCAACAGAACATCCTTTAACTAATCTAAGTACAATATTCACTTGTCCTATATTTTTTATAAGAATATGGACAACTTCCTCAACTCATAGAAGACAATATCCAATTACAATGGTATTAGTTCGATTACCCCGTATTTGCCATAATATATGTTTTTTTTCTGATCAATACTTTACTAACATCTTCTCCCTTCCCACCTGAATTCAACATCAACATTTTATTTTATCCTCGAGTTTTTCCTCTACAACATTACCAAATATTTTTAATACTCAGTGACCCCTGAAAATTATCTATTCATGTTCTACAACAAATTAACACCTGTACTGCGCACCTATTATTACACAAAATATATGTATCTTTTTCCCAATTTGAGTATCCATCTCAGTATTCTTCAATCTTTCGATATCCATAACTTTGTGGAAGCGCTTCCATACCTAAAATTTACCAAGTGATTTATTTGATATCAAGCCTCAATATCAACTTTAATAACCTAGCAAAAATTGGCTGTTATTATCGATTAATATAACCGTGTTTCAAATGTTAACTATTTCAACGCGCGTACTTCAATAAAAATTTCTCTCATAATCTTTCAATACATGGCCTTTTCAATTTCTTCAATTATTCGCTTTCATACTCGTCTTTATCTCTATCATCTATCACACTATGCAAGGTACATCTAATACTTTGTCCCGGAGGTATATACAATGATCCTGTACCAACCTCCAATGTATAACTTCTTTTACAGTTCGTATTATCTGGCGAGGGGATTTCTGTCGGTATTTGAGGAATATTCTTAAGATGAATGTTTCTTTGGGAAGGGGAGGGTTTTTCTGTCGCATCTCTATTATTATTCTTTTTTCTCTTCATCAGTAATAATAAACATTTTACTGATAAATACGCCATAAATATACCAAATGCCGCACAAACTAATCCTAAAAGAATGTCATGTTGAATCAAAGTTCCATTTTCCGCATTTAACGCTAAATTTTGCCTTCGGAATATGATATACCCTAATATTATTGATAAAATGGAGTTCCAAATCAAAAATAACGTGTCATTTTCATGGCTATAACTACTAGGATAAATGTAACTAACTTTTTCCCTAACACTGTCTATTATTTCTTTGATATCGTCACCTGCAGATGTCAGATTCGAATGCGGGACCGTTAATGTCCAGTTTCGATTTAATCCTTCCGTAAAATTTAAATATCGTGGATGATTCAGCCTGTTTGGATTTAATATAAATGATTTCAAGTTTGACCATGCCGCTGGTATTATATGTGTTGCAACTATCTCACTTTGTTGATCACGCATGCACGGAAATCTTTTTGGTATAATCTCATCCTTTTCTATCACTAATCTGCAGTTGCAAGGTACATTGATTTTTGTGGATCCTGGAAAGTTATATGCTTCTTGAGGAAGTTCGAATGTTTTTTGTGAACAATTAATTTTTGTTATTGGCTTATTACAGTTTAGATAATAAAATTATTCTAGGGAATCTGAGGAGTGATCTGTGGGCCGGGCATATTTGAGGTTATGTTATTTGTTATGTCTGATGCGAGACATAGTATACAAAAACCTTAAAAAAAACATGTTTATGTGTTTTTTTTTAATGAGAATATGGACTGGAATGCCCGATGAGATAGTATGGAAGAAAGTGTATGTGTTTTGAATTCGATCATCAAACCTTTGAAATCGACGAGTCTCTGCTTCAACTTTCAAGTGGACAGTGATCCCTGAGATTCTGATTGTAGTGCTGGTGGTATTTATGGAAAAATCGAGGGAAAAGTAGTTATTCATTGAATCACAGATGCGTTTGTGAACAGTAAGTACTCATTTTATATTTCATCCATATTCATATGATACCTGATTTGTTGATGGTTTTGCAATAGGGCTGATGCATTCTTGCTGATACTGAAGTGATTCTCAGATTATATTATTTATTCCATATATCTCAAAATACTTTATATCCACCATTCATACCAGCTTGCCTACCTCAAACACCCAGGTAGCCAGACTGACGAATGTGACGTCTATAGGACCGCTATCTAAGGTCTTTTTTGGTCTCATACGTCTTTTGACCAAATTATGACGTCATGCGGACGACATTAATGTGACGTCTTATGGACAGCCACTGTTTGACGTCGTATAGACGTCAATCTATGGTCTTCATATTTTTTTGGGTATTATTATCATTATCACTATCAGTATCATTATTATTATTACTATTATTATTATTATTATTATACTTCGATTTCATATAATTCCAGTCACGACCCTGATGCGGCCTCCGACGTCACGCAGAGTCGTGCTGGATAAAATCCAGTGACTACTCCTCACAGCCTGTGAGGTGAATAATCACTGGGACCGAGTTATTATTATGTATGTATAGGAAAACGAAGTTATGAAATAAATCAATTAATCTATTCAAATAACTGTATAAATGTTTAATAAAAATATATTTTACTCCATAGGCTTCCCTTTATTTTCAATGTTTAAATTTAGCGCCAAAGACAATTCTCACATTACCGACCAGATGGCCAATGGCGATCAAGTAATTACGTGAAGAGATTGTGTATGCGACTCGCGACCATCTCGCGACTGCCGTTAGTGGCGTTAGTGCCGTTCAGCGGTCCGGTCTGTGGTTCAACGTCAAGCTTGCATCGTACATGGTGCGTTCCCGTTCATGTTCATTGTCCATCGTCCATGTTCGAATGGGTGTTGTTTGTGAACGGCGTCTGTGCCATTGGATTTGTTAAGAATGTTAAAATGTTGAGTGTTTGAGTGGTATTTCTATACAGTCTGTTTTTCACGTGAAAGTATTCAGGATGTATTGTGTGTGTGATGACAGTGGAAGCAACAGTGTAGCTGTTGTTCACGAAACTTGGCTGACGCCGTTGAAAAAGGAAGTGTTTTGGCCGCCATTTAATTATACACAAAACATACAAAAGAACTCTCTGTGAAGGGGCAGCCATCGACGCTGAAATTTTCAACTATATGTAATAACTTACATTACTATCTTGTTAATAAAATGTTCATTCGTAGCAAATTTATTTTATAGCACAAATGATTACATTCCTCACCAGATTATAACCATTAACCCCAAAATTTTATACAAAAAAACAGACGTCTTATTGACGTCGTAAATTGGTCAGTAGTGTCAGTTTAAGGTCCAATTTGAAAACACATACTGACGTCTAAAAGACTTTCAAATATGACGTCATTTGGATGTGTCTTACTTACGTCATTTGGACGTCGAATTTGTTAAAATAAAGACGTCTTTTGGCCGAATGTGATGCCGTCAATTAGACGTCATATAGTCGTCATGTGCTACCTGGGCAGTTAGTAGTTTACCTATCTGTTTTTTCTTTCTGTAGCGTAGCATAGATCTATAGTAGTAGTATGTGATATGGCCCTTTTGAATAGATTAACAGCCATTTTCTATGCAATACTATGCATGATGCAGAACATACCCTCGAACAGACATTTTTATTTCAAAAACCTTAGAAAAAGTTGATACTGAATTCTCACAATCTACATTCAAGTGCAGTAGCGAATAGTTTATTGATTAAATTTTGAAACAATCTTTTTACTCTTGTGGGGTTGGAACCTACATAAATTGAATAATTCAGCTTGGTATTCAACAGTCACCAGTAAATATATGTCCAGAGCTTCTTAAAATTTAAGACCAGCAACTTTCATGCTTATCCTACACAAAAAGTCCTCCAAAATCTCATTCCAAATAGTGAAACAGAACCAAATCAACCCTTTGTCAAATATCTAAGAATCACTGTTGATTTTCTCTAAATTGCAGCTCCATGTGATCAAGCATGTGTTTCGGTTCATCTCAAAGAACTTTTATAAAATTATACATTTCCATAAAACATATCAATGAAAATTTCTGTTGAATGTCTAGGGTGAAATGAAAAAGAAATAAAAGAACATGGAATGTGATTTGAAAAACCAATGTTATGGGTGGTTCCTAGTGTAGGGGTCAGTTTAGTCATGACATTGTTGCATTGATTATGTTCAATGCTGTTTCATTATCATGAGATTCAGAATGAAAAAAATTCATCATTTATTAAACAGTATAATACATCAACTACATTGAGCTTTTGTGTATTTATTTAGTTAAATAATATATGTTTCAGTAAAACTGTTTACATACAAATTTTTATCAACTTTTCTACTTCAGTATTCCAGTGCCACCAGAAGAATTTTGAAGAAAAATATGTAAGCCTTCTTGGTGCAGCTTCTGAATTGGTCATCAAATTGCAACACCTTATCTGACATCCAAGTGGAAGCTATTAAACTATTGTATCTGGGTGAGTGTGATTAAATTTCATTACTTATAAGCATATATAATTCATCAAAGTACATATAAATAGATTTGTATTGAAACTACTATCACTAATAAACAAGGAATATCAAATTAGTTATCACAGTCACAGGTAGGTTTAGGGTGATTCACCATAAATGCCCCCCTCCCTCTATTCTAAACTTGAATATTTGATTTCTGTATGGGAATCAACAAAACTATCAATTATAAAGCCTCTCAAAACTCTTCAGATAAAATTATCGAATGTATATACATACTAATTTATTTGGAACCTACTAAGAACCTTTACAGAAAAGAAGAATTACTAGATATAGATTCATTGTATGAATTTAAATTATTATCATTCATTCATCCAGTTAAATATTGTTAAAAGCATTCAAATGTGGTTTTTCAAAATAATAGTAGTCACCACAACCATACAACTAGACTAGTGGTGAAAAATCCATCTATCACAGTGGAATGATACAATACAATTCACTACCAAATAACTGGAAGCTGATTAATAACATTGAACAATTTAAAAACCAAGTTTTTATCTGAGCACATCAAATTTGAAGATAAATCAACTGGTCTCGGGAGCAAAAAATGGATTGCCGAAAAAACGAATAATACCAATGTATTTGAATGCTGATGAATATTTGGATACGAAAATGTTTATTTCTGGTAATCTTGTTTTCGCGAATGCAAATAATTCGAACAATAACTATGATGATTCAGAATGCGTCCGGTTCGACGGGCCACAATGTTGAATTGTGGACTGTATGGAATGACTAGATAGTATAATTATTGCTCTACTAAGTTGCATTTGATCGTTAAACGAGGCGTAGTTGAGAGAAGAGTTCAATATTGAAATTCATCGAGCTGTGATTTTCTCACCAAGTTATAGTCACTGAAGTACGATGATGATTCATTCAAATATTCTCTTAGTAGGCATAATAATGTATTCATTGTTTCGAATATTGAATGCCCTCTCTCACTACAGAACTGGGGCCATTCTCTTGGACAGGGAGGTGTGCTACATCTTGTTATAATGATAATGTATTAAGTACTACTCAGCAATACACACTGTATGTAGGACACCTACCTACCGATGACGATCAATCGACAATTCAACTGTTCGAGGTATTAACATATATCTCGGAGTCTTGTATATTATGATACCCCAATAAACGGCGACAATATATACAAAGCGTATGATCTACACCTATTCTAATTCTTGACATCACATACCTCTCGATACTGCTTAACTAGGTATTATTACGGGGTAAGCGGTTTCTTCGCAAATTATGGAGGAAATGACGTCGATGAACTTCGCTGACCTGATCAAAACTACAATGTACTGAATTTTTTAATTTGGAAAATTTAATAAATGATGAAAGATCTTGAAATGAACAAGAGTTCGAGTGTGTTGATTCATAGGCATTTATTTTTACTTCTTGACACATCTTCCCTGTTCGACAAAGCTGGCCCAGTGTCTTTAACTACCTACATACTGTAACGAAATATAATTCGTTACTCGCTTTCAAGTTATTCATAATGAATATCAATAAAAGTTGTTAATAGATCACAGTAATTTGATACTGGCAGCGGCATCTGTTGGAAATATCACGAACATTAAACAACACTTCCAGTTCCCTTCGTTCTACTATGATGATGGTAATTAGAGTCCTAGAACTGAATCACTAGCTAAGGAGTAGGAACCTGCGCGTATACAATTCAACAAGTGTATTTACAGAGATGTCCGTTGGCCAATTGAATGATTGATAGAAGTCACGTGATAACGAATTCGCTTGAAGCGAAGGTGAAACGAAAATTCTTTCTCTTCCCTTTGACCTTTCGAACTAAGAACAACTCGACGTTGACCTTTTCGATTTTTGTCGATTCTCCCGTAGAAAAATTTTGGAAGCTCGAGTTTTTCAACGTTTGTGACATCAGAGTGATTTGAGGTAGGCACAATTTTGATTTTTGATTGTTTCGAAGATTGCAGATTTAATTTTGTTGAATTTCTTGTAGTGAGCATTTTGATCAGAAAATGGCCGTGTCTAATAACACGCAGTAGACTGTTTGGATAGCAAATTTTCTTTTCTTTGGCTGAATAGCTTATTTGAAATATCGCTTGATAAGATATTTTACAGCTTGGTAAAATAGCTGTTGCATTGCTCTCCTTCAATACTCACTCACTTGATTAGTATCGAAAGTTGAGTGTGTGTCAGAGCACGTGATCACCCAGGATTCCTTTGAGTGGAAAACTTTCTGTGTTTTTTTATTCTTTCAGTTTGGCTGTCGCCAAGGAAATCATAGTCGTGAAGACTGCATAAGTATAAATCAATTCCTGGTGAAAATTTGGAGAAACACAGGAAGGATTGTGAATTTTGGCTCAAGGAGGAGAAACACATGCGCAGGTGAGTAAACAGTGTGCATTTTGAATCTAGATATTGAATCTGTTAGTGTCAACTGTTGCTCACGTGCGCATCTTTTGTTTTTCTTGGATGAGAGATTCACAATTCTTATCCACCTGAGTGAATTAATATCATTGATCCATTTGCTATTTAAACAGAGTGAATATTGCTCAATCTCATATAAAAAAATTTGGAATTTGAAGGTTGTGCCTACCTTCACTCAAAACCCATTTTTTTCCTCTTTCCTCTTTCCTTCTTCTCAGGAAATATCTTGATCTATTGTGGCAATTATAAAATTCAAAGTTCTTATTCGTGCAAGTGGCCAATTGCACGAAGTGTGATAATTCAGCAATTATTTTCTTATGTCAAATATTACATAGATATTACCTTGATAATTTTCAATTTTATCTTAAGATCATACTATCTGTATATGTATATGTATTACCAAGATAGAAACACAGATTTTTGAATCAATTGTATTGTTTTCTGGTTATCTGGTATCTTTTTGATAATTCTGGTAATCCTGTATTATTTTTTTGATAAACTTGATTTTCAATATTTTGTCATTGTAAAACTTTAGCATTGACCTTCAGTTTTTTTAAATACTAGACTTTAACATTATTTTTTTTTTTGATAAACTTGCTTTTCAATATTTTGTCATTGTGAAACTTCAGTTTTTTTTTATATACTAGACTTCAACATTTGTGTTTTGTAGCCCTCAGCTTCAAGACATGTTTCACTAGGAACCATCAGCGGTTCACCCTCCTTGAAAATTTACTGATTCTCGTTAACTTTCATTCTATGTCGACACACGAGTGATCAATCAAGAAGCTCAATACGACCAGTACAACACGAGTCGTTGAAGATCACCTAGATTTCCCATATCTCAGTGCTGAGATTGTAGACCTGCAAAGAGCCGAGGAGCTCGCCTCTAGAAATCATCCGAGCTGTCACCTGCCATCTTCGACCTCGTAAATTGTGGAACTGCATTAGAGCTGAGCAGCATTCGTTTAGATCTATCTACAGAGGCTGGTTGTACTAACTGGGAATCTAGGACACATCCGCAAGTATCGTGTTATGGTCTGAGTTAACAATATTGATCAGAACTCCTAAAAGTTGAGAACAGTAAATATATTGTAAATCATTTTTGGCATTGTGAATTTCAACACTTTTTATTGTTGTCAATAGATGTTTATTTGAAAATTTTGTTTTTATTGCTTCTACTAACAGGAAGAGAGTTCTTGAGATAAAAGTTTATGAATTGAGTATTTACCTATTTCTTGACTTCTAGTTTTTTTTGCTTGTTTTTTTTTATCATTCCTAAATAAAATAAGCTGTCGCCCATTCCACTTAACACAATTAATATTCCATCCTGATAGCACAAAAATCACCTACAGGAGGATAGTCCAAAGAATTCACCCCTCAGGAATCTCATTGTTCACAAAATTTAAAGAGCTAAGGGCGTTTTGAACATTTTTCATTACACTTGGCGCCCAACCTAATTGGTGACTAGATTGTGTTGAGTAATCGTTCAAGAACTCTTCTGATAGTAACAGCAATAATATTTTCTGGTCAATATTTGCTGAATATCCAATTTTTTTTTCTTGTCTCAAACCTTTTTTTTTGATCGATATTATCCATCACCTTTACCTTTACTATCGCTTAAATTTTCTTGATTTTGGTTTGATCTTTAATATTCTGTTGACATATTGGTTTGAGAACTTATCTGGAATATTATTCCTATATATCTATATTAAAAGTTACGACATTGTTATCTATATTTTATCCTTAAAAATTTCTTTGATTTCACCATGGAACCAAATCATCTGTTGTCGAATGAACTCAATTATGAGATTAAGATTAGGGACTTTGCAGCAACTGGAACAGTTGATGAACGAAGAAAGATTTTGAGAGGGTTGTTGAGTCAACAGTCTGCAAATCGAAGTTTTTCAGGAGCTTTGTCTGAATGTTATACCCATGATCAAGATTTGGTAGAAATTAGAGAAACATTGATTGATCTAGAGAAAAAAATAGATTCTTTCTCTGGAAATACGCTTGAACGTAAACGTTTAGAAACAAGATTAACTCACATTTCTGGTAGGATTCATCGTTTGAAAGTTGATAAAGAAAGTGAGGAAGCAGCGAAGAGAGAGGTTCAATTAAAACTTATTGGATTAGAAGCTGATTTCAGTGATAAAATGCCAGGCGCTCTAGCTACTTCTACACCTTCGAATCCATCACCATCAAACAGCACAAATAATTTTTCTTTCTCTAAACCTGTCCTCCCATATAAATGGAACATATCTTTCAGTGGTGATACTAGGAAAGAATCTCTGGTAGCGTTTTTGGAAAAAGTTGAGTCATTCAGGATTTCAAGAAATGTGTCTAAAGATCAATTATTTTTGACTGCTGGTGATCTTTTTAAAGATATTGCTTGGACGTGGTATAATAACAACAAATCTCGAGTTGCAGACTGGGATGAATTAGTGCAAAAACTAAAAAGTGACTTTTTGCCATATCATTATGATGAATCCCTGAATAGAGAAATTGATAATCGAACCCAAGGGAATAATGAGAGAGTTCTAGTTTATATTTCGGCTATGGAAGGCCTCTTCAATAGACTTACAAATAAACCTACAGAAAAAGAAATGGTGAATAAGATTCAAAGAAATTTGCTACCTTGTTATATTTCTCAACTTGCCTTGAGGGATATAGATAAAATGTCAGAACTTTATATCTTATGCAAAAAATTAGAAGAGTCGAAGGAATGGTCTGAACGTTATAAACCCCCTTCTTATAAAAAATCCAGTCTTTTGGAGCCTGACTTAAGTTGTTCCTCTGGTTTTGACCCTGCAAATTCCTTTAGAAAACCCTTTAGCTCCAGTAGGGAAATCTCAGCATTTGGTGCTGGTAATTGTTGGAATTGTTTGAAAAATGGTCACGTTTATCGTGAATGTCGTCAAGCTAAAACTGTGTTTTGCTATGGTTGTGGTACTAAAAATATCGTTAAGTCAAAATGCACGAAATGTGCTTCAAAAAACGTGAAACGTGGTTCCGGAAATCTGGACGCCGTCACCAGAACATCAAGTCCAGAAACAGGAGCGTGCACTTCCAAAAACAATTCCAGGAAAAAGGAATAAGTCAAGGCAGTCAAGAATGGCAGAAATGGTTAAATGTGGTTGAAAATTCCTGTTCTTGTTCAGATTCGAATAATGTCCCTTCTCTCAGTCCCATATTTGTCAAGAGAACCCACGATAATCGTCCATATCTGTACATTAATATTTTCACTGAAAGTATATTATCTCTAGTTGATACTGGAAGTTGTTCATCAATATTAGGTCTTGAGGGTTTTTCACTTTCGAGAAAATGGAAAGTGACAATACAGTATGAAAAACAGCTACAAGTCACAACTGCTGATGGACAATTGCAAGACTGTTTAGGCTTTGTTATTCTACCTATTACTCTTCAAGGGCTTTGTCGAACACATAAATTTTTGGTCATTCCTTCTGTTCAACATTCCTTGATCTTAGGCATTGATTTCCTCAAGGAATTTCACATTAAGGCTGATTTTGGAAATAATTTCTATGACCTTCAAGAGTCAGTAGAAATCTGCCTTGTCCCATACAGCACATAACATCCATTGGACGTCCATTTTAGGTCCATTTCAATTCCAAACGTCCATGGACATTGAATGAACATCCAATGTACGTACAAATATGGATTATCATTGGATGCTTTAAATTGTATGTACAGTGGACGTCCACTCAAAGTCCAACCACGCATGTACGTAGAATGTACATTCATAGTACTTATAAAGGTGGATGTACAATGTATGTTTCGAAATTAACATCCGTTGGACATCCATTTTATGTCAACTCATGGAGTAAAACTTTCGTGGACGTTTGATCAACATCCATTGTACGTACAGAGACGGACGTACATTGGATGATACAAATTATTCGTACATTGGATGTCCATTTAACGGCCATTTTAAGTTCAAGCGTTCATGGATGAAGAATGAACATTATATTTATATGTATATAAATAATTGTTCAAAGTAAATGTCTATATGAGATCATTTTAAATCTGAAGGATCATGGACGTTGAATGAACGTACATTGTACGTTCAGAGATGGACGTAACAATATTGATTTTTCAGCCACGTGGAGGGGAGGCAGAAGGTCAGATCGGTCGGTAGAGTATAGCGGTAGCGTCTGGCGTGATTCTGATGATGCCGATGATGCCATTTTCAGTTGGTAAATGAACGTGAACATGATGCGTTGTGTTCGTGATGAATTGTGGAATGCAGAATATTTAGGACCAGATCATTCAAAGTAGGTGTGAAAGCATGCATGTTCGAATAATGTGACTTCATATATTATCTAATATAGTTATAATCCTATGCTTTATCATCCTACAGGTTGTTATTCATTTTTAATGGGAGCGGTTTGGTAGAAGCAAGGACTTCCTAAGTATATAGCAATGTAAATAAGGCTTCATTCACCAGAGTTAAGCTGAACAGGATTTGGGGTATAGACAATCGATTTCTACCTATATAGCAACTTTTATAATATTTCTCTTCTTTTACAGAAACAAGAATTTAAAGTGGACTGAAGAAGACATGAATCAACAATATATTTATATATATGCAATCGACACCAAATATATATCTCAATAGAAAAATCTATATTTGTTACCTACTGATTTATTTCATCATTTGATTCCCAAAGAAGTACGTCCAATAGACATTCTACATTCTACGTCCATTGGACATCCGAAACGTACGTACATAAGATGTTATATCTGGACATTCATTGGACGTATATGAACTACATGTACTACGTCCAATGGACGTTTTTGATGTACGTCCACTGGACATCCATGACGTACGTACATAAGATGTTATATCCAGTGTATCTGGACGTTTATTGGACTTATACCGGACCTTTATGGACCTAAGTGGACGTCCACTGGACGTCCATGAGGTCCATGATGTACATCCAATGGACACACATGGGACGAACATGTGCTATGTGGGTGTTAATAGTATCCAATCAGCTGAGGAATTATCAATGGAAGAAAATGTTAAATTGAAGATCTTAGTGGATTCCTTCTCAAATATTGCTCCTAAGGATAAGCTTGGTAGAACTCATCTCTTACAGCACACTATAAACACTGGTACAGCCTCACCAATCAGACAAAGACAATACCCCTTGTCTCCTGCTATGCAAAAGCATCTTCACAGGGAAATTGATGAAATGTTGGAACTAGATGTGATTCAACCCTCAAGTTCTCCTTGGTGTAATCCCTTGTGGCTAGTTGAAAAGAAATCTGGTGAATATAGGGTAGTTTTGGACTCTAGAAAAGTGAATAGTGTGACTGTTCGAGATTCTTATCCTATGACTCAAATTGATGCAACTTTGAGCAAATTGAGAGATGCCAAGTTTCTTACCTCGATAGATTTGAAGAAGGCCTTTTGGCAAATTCCCTTGGAAGAGTCTTCTCGTCCAAAAACTGCCTTTGCTGTGTATGGTAGGGGTTTGTTTGAATTCAAAGTAATGCCCTTCGGATTATCGTGCAGTTCTCAGACAATGTGTCGACTTATGGATCTAGTTATTGGCCCTTCCCTTGAACCTTATGTTTTCTATTACCTTGATGATATTATAGTGGCTACCCCTGATTTTGAAACTCATCTGGACGTCTTGGAGAGACTTAAGCAGAAGTTGGTAGATGCAGGTCTTACAATTAATCTAGAAAAATGTCAATTTTGTAGATCATCACTTGAGTTCTTAGGTTACACTGTTGATAAAGATGGCCTTAGAATTGATGAGTCTAAAGTATCTGGTATTTTGAATTATGAAAAACCCCAAACAACTACTCAGATCCGAAGATTAGTAGGAATGGTTGGTTATTACCGTAGATTTTTGAAAAATTTTTCCTCACTTTGTAGTCCTATTACTGATCTACTCAGAGGTCGAAAAAAAGGACAACCGATTGAGTGGACGAATGAAGCGGATCAGGCGTTTGATCAGATTAAGAAATCTTTAACGACTGCTCCGGTTTTAGCTAGTCCAAATTTTGAAATGCCTTTTGTGATTTATTGTGATGCATCTAATACAGGAGTTGGAGCAGTTTTGTATCAGGAGACCGATGGAATTGAGCATCCCATAGCATATGCATCAAAAACCTTAAATAAATGTCAACGTAAGTACTCTACGACAGAAAAGGAACTTCTGGCGGTTATTTTTGGCATCGAGAAGTTTCGTTGTTATGTCGAGGGTACTCATTTTACCGTAATAACTGATCATGCATCACTTGTGTGGCTGAATAGTATGTCGAATCCAGCAGGAAGAATTGCTCGATGGGCTGTCAAATTGTCACAATATTCTTTTGATATAGTTCACAGACGTGCAGCTCTAAATGTTGTAGCTGATGCTCTTTCTCGCTCTATTAATGAAACTGCTGTATTGGACCTATCTTTATTAAAGCCTGATAAATGGTATAATGATATGTGTAAGAAAGTTACAGAAAATCCAAGCTCATATCCTACATTCAAAGTTGATAATAATATTTTATACAAACATGTTTTTGATAATTCGGATATACAAGGAAATTTATCTAAGTGGAAAATCGTAGTTCCAACTGAGAATAGAAAGGATATCTTGTATATGTATCATGACAGTGCGACAGCAGCACATTTGGGAATAGCTAAGACGGTAGCACGAATTAAAGAATTGTATTATTGGCCTAATCTTAGAAAAAATGTCCACAGATATGTTATGAGATGTTCGGTATGTGCAAAATGCAAACCCTCAAATTTGCCTCAAGCTGGGTTGATGGGATCTTATAAGAACATGAACTTTCCGTTTCAATTGATTTCTGCTGATCTGTTAGGACCATATCCGAGATCCAAGAATGGGAATCAGTATCTTCTCGTTGTGTGTGATTGGTTCACAAAATTCATTTTAGTACAGCCGTTGGCTAAAGCCACGTCTAGAGCAATCATTAGATTTATAGAAAATCATGTTTTCCTGATTTATGGAGTTCCGCAAATCTTTGTATGTGACAATGGATCAGTTTTCACAAGCAAGGAATTCAAGTCATTTATGAATGAATATAAAGTTCAGAAAATTTGGTATAATGCTAGGTATCACCCTCAAATTAATGCCACTGAGCGTCAGAATGAAACTATAGTTACTGCCATCAGATCCTATATTAAAGAAAATCATAAAGATTGGGATCAATCCATTTTCAAAATTTCACAAGCTATTCGGCTTGCCAAGAGTGATGTTACAGGCTATTCTGCAGCCTTTTTAACTTTTGGAAGGAATATTCCTGTATCTGGAGATTACTTTGGCCAGATTTCTGAAAATGCTAATAATATTGTCACCATAACAGAAAAGAATGGTAGAATAGCAGATTTGCAAGAATTGCCAGAATTTTTCATCAAAACTCGTGAAAGAATTTACAAAGCATACGAACAAAATGCCAAGACTTATAATCTCAGGAAGAGAAACACCAAATATCAAGTTGGTGATCGAGTTTTGAAGAAAAATTACGTTTTGTCTAAGGCTGTGAATGATTTTTCAGCAAAATTGGCCAATAAATTCATTCCTTGTATTGTCCATAAGGTTGTTTCACCATTAGTGTATAATTTGAAAGATGAGAATGGTTCTGATCTTGGGAACTGGCATGTTAAAGACTTGAAGATTGATCCTACATATCTTGACTCCGATGATGATTCTGAAAATGATTCTCTAGAAAGTGATGTGGATGATGGGGAACCTTAAAATATCTCAGTTTATCTTATCTTATCTTATCTTTTTTTTCAAAATTGCCGTGCTGAGTCCGGCCTTAGAATTGCTCAGCAGGATTAGTCCTTCCTGGCGGTAGAAATCCGACCGAAATGGAGTTTTCTTCATATTTCGTACCTTATTTCATCTCATCTCATCTTATCTTTTTTTTCAAAATTGCTGTGCTGAGTCCGGCCGTAGAATTGCTCAGCAGGATCAGTCCTTCCTGGCGGTAAAAATCCGACCGAAATGGCATATCTTTCTTATCTATTTATCTATTATCTTATCTTCATCTTATCTCTAAATTACTTTTTTATAAAAATTGCGTTCTGGGATCGGCTGTAGAAATGCTCAGAAGGAATTATCTTATTTTACATCAACTTATCTTATCTTATCAAAATTTGTATCTTGTAAATTTTTCAATCAAGTTATTATATCTCTGAAATTGCTGGTGGCATATTGTGGAATTTGAGTATGTACTCAAATATAGTGAGTTTTTTATGGATTTGCCTGAAGGGCACATTTATCTGAATGCAGTGTTGCTATGTAAATGTGCTTGAGTGCTCAATTGTTCATAAATTGAGATGTATCTTAAATTTGCCTGGTGGCTATATATTTGCGGGAATGCTTGGTAACTTTTCTACAATTATTGGAGATTTTCATTTTTATCTTGATTGAATATTCAAGTTTATAGGAATATCTTGAATTTGCCTGGTGGCACATACATAGTTATAATTATCAAAGTATTTGATGATAAGAATTTCAATCTATTTTTTTTTTTGGTGTAAGATAAGATAATTTTCTAATATTTTGAATTGCTGTGTTGAGTCGGCGTTAGAATAACTCAACAGGAGAACCTTCCTTGCGGTAAGAATCCGACTAAAATGGCAACCCTATTTGACTCTGAACTGAGATATTTTCAGGGATGTCACATCTTATATGAAGAGTTTGTAGGAATTCATAACTTCAATATTCTATTAAATTTTAGGTGTCATTGTGACAACTTTCGGTTGTTCGATATCTTTTGGAATAGAATTTATGAACATCCTGTACATGATACTACGTCATAATATTACTCTCTATAACATGTCAGAGTTGAGATTTCTGGGATGGATTTTCAAGTCATTAATTATAAACGGTTTAAAAAAAAAAAAAAAAAAAACTTGTTTTTTGTGAATCAATCCGCATCCCCCATTTGAACTTTGATATTTCACTTGTGACATTTCTGAACTCTTGAGTCTCTACCTGGACGTCTTGGTTGGTTTCATATATCACAACTTTCTCGTTTCTTATCTTTTTATCTTAACTTTTTATCTTATCTTTTTATCTTATCTATATCTCATCTGAGTCCCTTCTATCTTCATCATCTCGTGCAAGTTTTTCGGATTCAAATCTAGCTTCTTGTGTCTGTATCTAGGTTGTGTTGTCAAGTGACAAATAGTTTCTTGATTCTATGTTGAGGGTAGGCTTTGGAGAGCACCTTTGTTCTGATGGAATTGAAATGTGACTTAGTGGTATCTTCTAGATTCGTACTAAGCCAGGAGTGCACATGTCAAATTCTTCAGAAATGATGTGACCTACCAGAACCATATTGAGTCGAGATACATTGAACGTGTTTGCAACTCAATTCTTGGACAGGATTGACTGGTTCGAAACTTTCACTTCTAATCTTCCTTCTATATAATCTAGGTTCGGTTTAGATTCTCAATTTTAGTGTTCTGGAATTAAAAATAGGTTTGATTCCACTTCTGCCCAGAACTTAGAGAAAATAAATCTTGAGTCATTTTCTTAAGATTCTCTTTGAGTGTGAAGTGTAGATTTTGGAAAAAGAAGCATTTTGCTAGGTTGAGAGCTTCATCCTGGACAGCCTAGATTTTGACTATTTTTGTGTTTTTTCTTTGTCTCTTGTACATTTCCTATCTAAGTTTCCTAATGATGTTGAACTTACTTGATATGTCTCATTCAAGTACTTTTCTGATTATTTCTTTTCATTCTTCCTCATACTGTATCTTCAGTTCCTGGTGGTCATTAATCTTCATTTCCAGATGGTAATTCCCTCGATGAGGTAAACCTTTTTTTGAAATAGGGACTCGTTGGTAATGGGTGTGGACTGCGTTCAGCCGAACTGTTTTTGATGACAGGACCGCTGATAGGGCAGGTATTGGGGGGCAGCAGGTCGGCCCGACAGACAGACCTACGGGTGTCTGCTCACAGTGCTGGTTGGCTGCTACTGTGCCTTCTTGATTCAGCGTAATCCGTTTTGTTGAGGGGACGGCCCACAGTGTTACTAACGGGAACACTCCCGCCTTAGAGTATTTTTCCCGACTGGCTTCTCCAGTCGTTTCAGCTGGTAGGACTATTTCTACCCCATTTGTAAGGTGGCATTTGGTTTTTTGTCTGTAGTTTACTTATCTTGCTTTTTTTTGTTCCACCTGTGGCCTTGTGCGGCTCGGTGCACTTTCTTGGAGTTGTGGCAGTGCTGTTTACTCTATAGAGAGTTGGGGGCGAGTGGTTCAGGATTATTCGACGGCGCTGCACATGTCATCTGAAGCGAAAAGATTGTTCTGACCAACTTTCTATGGAGGTGACTGCGCGCTGTGAGTCTGGGGAACGGTGCTGACCCTCACGAGGTACACATTTCCCTACCACTCATATGAGGCTTATGAAAGCAGAGTGGTAGTTTCAGTTTGGTAAATACTATAATTTACTAGGGACATGGATACTCTGTTCCTTCTCATGAAGTAAATCAAAATTTTTTTTACATTTTAGGACTTGAGTCATATATTTCCTGCCACTCATATTGCACATACGTTGCAGAGTTGGTAGTTTAAGATTACTAGATAAATATTTCTAGATAAAGTTTAATCTCAAAGTTTTTAACATTTGTAGTATATATATACAGGTAGATAGTTCATTATAGGATTTATTACATAATTCAGGAATAATTTTTCACTTACGTTCTTTCGGTCATTTTCTAAATTTTTATAAAAAAAAAAAACTTGAAAACCTCGAGTTTTCAATTTTTTTTTATGGGAGAAGAGGGGGTGTGTAACGAAATATAATTCGTTACTCGCTTTCAAGTTATTCATAATGAATATCAATAAAAGTTGTTAATAGATCACAGTAATTTGATACTGGCAGCGGCATCTGTTGGAAATATCACGAACATTAAACAACACTTCCAGTTCCCTTCGTTCTACTATGATGATGGTAATTAGAGTCCTAGAACTGAATCACTAGCTAAGGAGTAGGAACCTGCGCGTATACAATTCAACAAGTGTATTTACAGAGATGTCCGTTGGCCAATTGAATGATTGATAGAAGTCACGTGATAACGAATTCGCTTGAAGCGAAGGTGAAACGAAAATTCTTTCTCTTCCCTTTGACCTTTCGAACTAAGAACAACTCGACGTTGACCTTTTCGATTTTTGTCGATTCTCCCGTAGAAAAATTTTGGAAGCTCGAGTTTTTCAACGTTTGTGACATCAGAGTGATTTGAGGTAGGCACAATTTTGATTTTTGATTGTTTCGAAGATTGCAGATTTAATTTTGTTGAATTTCTTGTAGTGAGCATTTTGATCAGAAAATGGCCGTGTCTAATAACACGCAGTAGACTGTTTGGATAGCAAATTTTCTTTTCTTTGGCTGAATAGCTTATTTGAAATATCGCTTGATAAGATATTTTACAGCTTGGTAAAATAGCTGTTGCATTGCTCTCCTTCAATACTCACTCACTTGATTAGTATCGAAAGTTGAGTGTGTGTCAGAGCACGTGATCACCCAGGATTCCTTTGAGTGGAAAACTTTCTGTGTTTTTTTATTCTTTCAGTTTGGCTGTCGCCAAGGAAATCATAGTCGTGAAGACTGCATAAGTATAAATCAATTCCTGGTGAAAATTTGGAGAAACACAGGAAGGATTGTGAATTTTGGCTCAAGGAGGAGAAACACATGCGCAGGTGAGTAAACAGTGTGCATTTTGAATCTAGATATTAAATCTGTTAGTGTCAACTGTTGCTCACGTGCGCATCTTTTGTTTTTCTTGGATGAGAGATTCACAATTCTTATCCACCTGAGTGAATTAATATCATTGATCCATTTGCTATTTAAACAGAGTGAATATTGCTCAATCTCATATAAAAAAATTTGGAATTTGAAGGTTGTGCCTACCTTCACTCAAAACCCATTTTTTTCCTCTTTCCTCTTTCCTTCTTCTCAGGAAATATCTTGATCTATTGTGGCAATTATAAAATTCAAAGTTCTTATTCGTGCAAGTGGCCAATTGCACGAAGTGTGATAATTCAGCAATTATTTTCTTATGTCAAATATTACATAGATATTACCTTGATAATTTTCAATTTTATCTTGAGATCATACTATCTGTATATGTATATGTATTACCAAGATAGAAACACAGATTTTTGAATCAATTTTATTGTTTTCTGGTTATCTGGTATCTTTTTGATAATTCTGGTAATCCTGTATTATTTTTTTGATAAACTTGATTTTCAATATTTTGTCATTGTAAAACTTTAGCATTGACCTTCAGTTTTTTTAAATACTAGACTTTAACATTATTTTTTTTTTTGATAAACTTGCTTTTCAATATTTTGTCATTGTGAAACTTCAGTTTTTTTTATATACTAGACTTCAACATTTGTGTTTTGTAGCCCTCAGCTTCAAGACATGTTTCACTAGGAACCATCAGCGGTTCACCCTCCTTGAAAATTTACTGATTCTCGTTAACTTTCATTCTATGTCGACACACGAGTGATCAATCAAGAAGCTCAATACGACCAGTACAACACGAGTCGTTGAAGATCACCTAGATTTCCCATATCTCAGTGCTGAGATTGTAGACCTGCAAAGAGCCGAGGAGCTCGCCTCTAGAAATCATCCGAGCTGTCACCTGCCATCTTCGACCTCGTAAATTGTGGAACTGCATTAGAGCTGAGCAGCATTCGTTTAGATCTATCTACAGAGGCTGGTTGTACTAACTGGGAATCTAGGACACATCCGCAAGTATCGTGTTATGGTCTGAGTTAACAATATTGATCAGAACTCCTAAAAGTTGAGAACAGTAAATATATTGTAAATCATTTTTGGCATTGTGAATTTCAACACTTTTCATTGTTGTCAATAGATGTTTATTTGAAAATTTTGTTTTTATTGCTTCTACTAACAGGAAGAGAGTTCTTGAGATAAAAGTTTATGAATTGAGTATTTACCTATTTCTTGACTTCTAGTTTTTTTTGCTTGTTTTTTTTTATCATTCCTAAATAAAATAAGCTGGCGCCCATTCCACTTAACACAATTAATATTCCATCCTGATAGCACAAAAATCACCTACAGGAGGATAGTCCAAAGAATTCACCCCTCAGGAATCTCATTGTTCACAAAATTTAAAGAGCTAAGGGCGTTTTGAACATTTTTCATTACACTACATGATACAAAACGATAATCAAATCAAATAATGAGTCGATTAAATGAGGTATCTAAGTGATCAAAAGCATTAACAAAAATGAAATGGTGTGAAAATCATACCTACATCAATAATAAAAAAAAAATCATAAAAAAATCGTTAGTGAAAAGAGTGAATATATAAATGGAAAGAACTTGTGATAACTGTCGATCTGATGAGTCTATTTTCTCAGCGTATATAGATTCTCGAAGAGTACCACACTGAAATGTCCTTAGTCCGGCACAACACTTTCGGGTCTGTCACACTGAACTGTTTGGTCCTTCCAGTCATCCAAGGTTGCACTATATTTGGTACCATTTTCAATATGAGATATTGTAGGCCAGTGATGTTTCGTTTTCCTTGTACCTCGATACATCAATATCATTGAGATCATAACATGATAGGTTTGATGCACGTAAGATCTGTGAGACGGTGTGATGGTGTTCTCTCTCGCCTGAGACGGAGCTACCTGATGTGATAGCCGTTGACGTTTTTTCATGGCAGTGGACAGTCTAGCTTCTTTACTGCCATTATTGTTCTCAAGATGCTGCGCTCTGTCATCTTCGGTGAAAAACGAGAAGAGACTTAGAAGAGTTTCTCCGTCCATTTATTCGCAAATGACGAAATGTGCCAAGTAGTAGTCTCCCGGGCGTTGTTACTTTGTATTATTATTGTGCTTAGTGTTTGGAATGATTTATGTACTATCTACACTTCAAATCAACATGATTATTATCTACTTGTGGGTGCCTGATAGTTTTGGAATATAGACGTTTACTTCCTGGTATCACCTCGATACGCTGTTGACTTCCTGTAGTCAGGTCTCTGGTGGAATTTGTCTATTTTGCACTTTTTCATTATAACCTCTTGGAAATTTCATATGGGTTTTGTGGATTTTGGCAACTTTCTGGACACCAGAGGCGTCGAGGAGAGCATATCGTCGTGCGAATTGAGCAGCTACTCACGGGAACAGCGGTTGTAGCATTTCGAGGCACATCAGGGATAGAAAGTAAGTTCTGCTTTTGGCATGCATATCGCGTCCTATATTGCAATTTGACTACTCAGCGTATTATTTCCTTGACAAATGCATTTTCCATTTTCTCAGTGCTTCCTACCGTTCGAATTACATCTACCCGATAACTCCAGGTACGATGAAACGTCTCATGGGTCAACACCTTTGACATGGTATATGGACCTCTGACTGTTGGCGGTTTGTGTCGATTTCTGGGCTGCATGTTTGTAGTGCCGTCGAGTGTGATTCTCCGTTCCACATGTAACGAGAGAGAAAAAATATCGGCAGTAAGTTCATACAAAGAAATACATATAAAACATCCAAACTAATTATGCAGTTATTGAATATTATGGATGCTGCTTCCTCGATTAACGATCTCTAAAATCAAAACTACCTAGGTTAGTTCACACAAAATGAATTGATTGTTATTGAACCACCTTTCTGTATCTGCCTCACTTATTTTTGATGTTTCGATCCTCACTTATACCTTCATTTGTATTGAAGAATACACAATATACTCAAGTTATAACTACAGTACTCCAGGTAAATCATTTGTTATCATCATTATCAGCTTGCTTCATCGTCCGAGACTATTTTACCCAATTCACATTCACAAAAATGTTTGATAAATATTGTGCAGCGAATTCCCTGATATTCCTGTATTACCTATATAACCTGATACTTCATCACACGAGATGCCATTTTCAATTTGAACAATGATTTTGAACCTCAGATAATCAAACTCATTCATAATTCGAAGGTTGAGATCTATATTTTTGATAGAAAAAAATGAAACTTACTCATAATCTCCATATAGAAGAACAATCCATCATCTAGAGATTCAAGAATGACCTACTTATCAAGAAAATCTGGATAGAAAATTGAAAGATTTCTTTCTCAAGAAGAACTAGGAATTGCTATATCTCCATGGCACTTGTTTGTCATACTTTTTTTTTCGTTTTCTTCTATGCTCTGATTGTTTGTATAATTATTCTGTTTTTCATGATATAATAAAGATATAGACGAAAATACCTACGATATCTCAGAATTGTGTGTTTCTCCTTCAAATAAATAATATTAATGCTTTCGATTAAAATGATTATTCCTTCCGCACTCCGTAATGTAAAGTGAATAAAGATGAAAATCTTTGATATTTGATGTCTCAATTTCAAGCCATAAAAACCTCATATAGCAAAAATGCATTCATGAGCTATTTTGTGCTGATGCCTCATTCGTGAGCCATATGTCTGTCTCGAAACAACAGATGGATTTTGTAAGTTGTTTAGTTATTGACATTGGTTATCCAATTTTCCAGCATTATTCCAAATCTTCCTCAATGCACTATATTTCCATTGATTCAGGAGCTATTTCGATCACAAATTTGAATTCATTCGATTCTTCAATCATTCATTCAGTCAGTCGATCTAATTCCATACTCCATTCACAGAAATACTATCACACCTAGGCTACTCAGAAAATATGTATTTCCTCTGTATGCAATTTATCATTCGATGAATTCTACTTTTTGGATCCCCCATTTCCTCCTCACATATTACAAAATATTCATTATACTTCCAAAAAACATATGTTACATCAGAAATAGCGACCATGTGAGAGACATATTCGTAAAAGAGTCTGCTCTTGTTTGAACAACTTCATCTTTCTTTCATCATCAAAATCGTAATGGCACTAATCGTGAAATTCTTGGTACCAGAAGGCATACATTCAAAAAAACTTTTTCTATTCACTCCATATTTTTGAGAAAACGTAATTCTTGAACATATCAGTGCAACAATATTCTTCACTGATCATTATAAACATCGAAGGTATACTTGAAATCATCTTCATTATATCATACTCATTTCATGGACATATATATAATTTTATCATAATATCATCTCAAATCATCATAATATCATCTCAATGAAACGCAAATCAGAGGCAGGCGTTCAATCCGAACATCAGGATCATCTTTCACGCCGTCTTTCTGGAACCGCGCTTTCTCAGAAATAGAATCACGGGTGGGCATTCAACCCATACTATAAGGTATTCTACCACGCCTTCTTGTGATTACTCTACTACTTGAACACTTCTAGTTCAAACATATTCTTCGATGAATCGAATACCATAATGTCTCATGAGAACTTGAATTTTCTTGTTAACACTACTCCTCATATCTTCATAAACGTCAATTACCGATGTTCTTAACACATTTATCGAATTATTTGCCTGGTAGCCATATGTGATCAGCAAACTAACTACAGCACAAATAACACTCATGAAAGTATGATGTGTATGCAAATTCAGGCAAAATGAGACAATTTTTTTTTCATAAGCTCTCATGGAAAGCAGAAATATTGTGATAGACATCTCTCGAGCACTCTGTAATCAGTTCAGTCGTTTTTTTTTCTTGAACACTCGCTCAATCATTATTATCACTTAAAACTCCAATTACAATATCACTTATAAAATTTAGCATCACTCATTTCATTATAAACGAACAATTGAACTGAATAACCAATATGGAATTCGACATCAATTCAATATTCAAATGAAGATATTCCTTATATGGTTCATGGAAGTGCCTAAGCTCATCTGTTGAATATTATATTCCCAAGTGGAATTCAGAAACTCACAAATCACATTCACAATCATCGATTTTGTTAAAATTGTTTGAAGAAATATTGTATAAACCTTGTACCCTGTATTGATTAACTGACTTTTTGTAATTATCACCATAAAATTATTATTATTTCAAGAACTCTACTCTTTTACTCATCTTGAATGAATAGAAGAACCATTACTCGAAAAAAAAAAAAAAACGTATAATCTTATATTTTTGTATGTTTTGAAATATTGAGAAATGCTGAGAGTTTGAAGACTAGAAGAACGCATGTGAATAGGTTATTAAATTACCTATTCACCAAATTTTGATTTCAGTTCATTGTAGGTGAAACGAAGTCTATAAACCCTACGCATATCAAGTGCGAACAAGTCGTTTGGCAGCAAGGTCATTTCGATGAAATGTTGTCTTAATGTTTCTATTTGAATATTGATATTTTTTCGAATTTTGATTGAATTGTGAGATCAAACAACGCCTCTCAATGATTATTTTCGATGGGAAATCGAAACTTCTACCAGAAATGGAATACCTATATTATTCAGGCTTCAATTGTCTGGAATACTTTCCTTGGTAGAATTATTTTGAAGCAAACATTAATATCCCCACACAATTGAAATGTCGTTGATCGAAAGTAAAGTGAAAAGATTAAAAATGTTCTTCATGGTTCAATGTGACCTGTTTTTTTTATCGCTTGGAGCGCACGAAAGGGAATCCCTATGAAGTTCAAAGAACATCGTGTGTTCCTTGGGAGGATAGGGATAGAAGGTAGGTATTGGAATTTTTTTGAACTTCTGCCCTAGCCGTTCTACGGATGGAGAAGTTTTGATGAAGTGCTGTTCGACATCTTTCAAGGTTGACAACGAGAGGATGTGCTGACTGGGCTTGTCTAGTTTGTCTGACTGGTATTGCCTTTGAAGGGATGATAGCAGAGATCTCCGAAGAACATTTCCCGTGGAAGTATCGATAGCAGAGTGAGAAAGGTCGCTGACCTTTCTACGGTGTTCCAATGATGTCAAAGAGTGAGTGAGTGTGGCGTCACCCACCAGGCGGATGGCTCTTCTCTGGATGGAATCTGAGAGCATCAGCGTATGTTTTGGTGCTGAACCCCCATATTTCAACATAGATCTTCGAATTATGTTGAAAAAATACTATAAGATATACCCACTACGTGCAGAATCTTTATTCCTGATTGAACTATCAACTATTTACCTTAAAATATACGTCCTTCCTCATTTTTTTCCGTACACACATATGATAATTGAAAAAATAAATCATAACTTATCCCAACTAGAAATGTGCAAGAGTATACAAGGTGATATATTATTGATTGAGAACTCATATATCGAATCTTTCAAGTATTCCAGAGTAACTCAATTCCCAATGGGAATTTGAAAGGAAAACATAAAAATTGATAAATTACCTTTGTGAAGCCTATATTCACTAATAAATTATCTGATTTTCCGAATGTACCTATTTTCAACTTCAACTAATAATTTTTTAAATTGCTTCTGTGATTGTTGTTAGTTGAATTGTGGGGTTAACAGGGCTCACTGGCATTTCTTCAGTGGCATGAACGTGATTTTTGGGTTTTTCCCATTATTATTTTTCACGTTTTTCATTCCATGAACGTTGTGGACTGCTAGTATTTTTTCGAGCCATCGCAAAGAAGATTCCAGGGAAAGTGAATAAAATAATAGGGAATTGTGGCGTATGCACACTCCGTATGATATATCAATCATATTGATCTAGGATGATAACTGGTTGTCATAATCATTATTCTGATAGACATGTCAAATAGATAAAAAACCTCTTTCAAAAGATTAGAAAATATATCAAGATTTTCCATCGACCAGCTCCTTATGATTCCAAACAAATCCCCCACAAATTGGTGACCCAAAGAAAGAATGGGAAAAATATAAAGATATCTTGATACATAAAACAAATTTCTTCAACTTCTCAATTTATAGAAAACCAACAAGTACTAAAAATAGTATACCTTTCAATTCATTCAACCCTTACAGCCAGAGATTTTCAGCTTTTCATGCACTTTCTCATAGACTTTTTACAATACCCTCAAACAATGAAAACTTCACAGCTGCTTACATTTAATTAATCGACTCCACTTGAAATATACCAATGAATTTTCAAATAACTTTTCAACAAATTCTGTTTCAACATCCAAATATTTTTCCCTTCCATTCTTTGGTTCTGTTTTTGATTTCAATTTTCCTTTCGAAGCTGCCAATACTCTAGGGAGCGCACTAGTCAACACAAATGACAAGATTGATATTCTGGAGGATTCTGGCGTTTATGAATTGAATTGTAGGAATGTTGATTGTAAAGTGTGCTTCATTGGTCGAACAGGTCGTGAGTTTAAAACCAGAGTATCAGAACACAATCGGATTATAGAAAACAATTTTGAAAAAGATTTTTTTGAGTTCAATTCTGTTTTTCCTAACCATATCATCAATGACAAACACTCTTTTGATCATAACTCTAACATAGAAATTTTTCATATCTGTGACAAGGGAAAAAAAACTTAACCTTCATGAAACTCTGGAAAAAAGTGGAGCTGTCAAAAACTCTAACCCCAACTGCCTCAATGAACAAGCTCAATTCGATAGTCTCAAATTATTCAACTCCTTGTTATTTTTAACTACTATTTCGTTCTGTGTTCCATGTCACTTCGAATCAAAACATTTCTTAGTTCTGACTTGACGGGTGTCATTCTGATATTGTGTTTTGTCCTCAGCGTCATTGTCATCAATTGTCATCTGTCAATTGTCATTTGTGATTAGTTAACCTAATTCAACAAATCCAGGTCCACATGTTGGTTCATTTTGATATTTGAATTGTATAACTTTCTCTTCAGAACTAAGCTCTTATTGAGATGTGAATAATGGTTCCCTAACATTTGCTCACCCGCACTATGCGCGGTTAGAAACAAAATAAATTTTTCCATGTTTATTATTAAGTATTCTTTTTCCACCAATGAAGGTAGGTTCATTCAGATTTCTCAATCGATACTTATGTGTCTGCAGAGCATGTAGTGCTGAACTGTCTTTTACTGCCAGTGAACTCCAACTTCCAAATCCTGGTTGGTACAATTGGAAAATAAAGGTCTCCTGTAGTTGCCAAGTCATCCTGGAATCATCTTGGAATTCCGAAAAGGTGGGATCAGATGAAAAACCTCAAAATGAGCGGTGGCTTCACAGCACACGTGTTGTTGAGGCTTCCTAGTCACCCATTGGCTTCGTGGATTCTCAGGATGGGATCAAGAGGTGCTCCAAATAGTGAGATTCAATTTTTCACTCTACAATGGCGTCCCAACAGGACATCCGCCATGGACAGGCCACTAAATCTGGGAGAATTATAACAGTTTGAATATCTTGAATAGCTTTGTAGACGCTGAAAATGCTCACCTTTCGTCTGGAACGGCCGAAAATATGGGTTTTGAACCCCAAAAAGGTTGACACGGTAATGGCAAACAAGCTGCCCATCTTGCCTACTCTTGGTGAAGAAGAAGGAAATCAAATCCCTGTGCACTCAGAAAACAAAACCGTTTATAAGAAACTGCTTCAAATCAGAAATAATTAACTGTACAAGTTCAGTTGAAATCTTGTTCAGCTTATAAATGTTACCAACAGAAATTATTGAAATGCCAAGATTATCTAAGGGAATTGTCCTATTCGGCCATTGGGCATTTGCCAGTCTTGAAAGGATCGTGAAGTGAGGTCCGACACGAAACCACAGTACTATCGGTCTGATCACAATGTTGCCCGTAGGCCAAAAATACAAGAAGAAGGCAATAAATTCACAGTGGTATGGCCGAAGCGAAATAACCATATGCTTCACATAACCAATTGACTCTCAGACTGGAACTGAAATATGGATGTGAACAATCACAACTACCCCAAACATCACTTTTTGTGGATCCATAATCAGATTGGGAACAGCAAAGATATATCAATCTGCCACAGGTCTGTAGAATTGTGCACTTGAACTACTATCTACTCAATCAGTCAACTGCAACTAGAAACGTAAATCGTTTATCATTACAGCTATGATGAAGGACAGATCAACTCCATTGCTATGGACACCTAGAAGATACAACCCTGAAAATAATATCAAGTTACACCGGGAAGACAAAAGAATCTTCAAGTTCAGCTTACAAGAGGTTCAACACCAACAGGATTTTCAATCCACATACCATAGCAAAATGTCAAGTGTTGCAGTCAAGTTATTTATTGAGCATCTTACGTCATCATAATATACGGAGTATTACTTTTGGTGAACTTAATAACAAACCCATATAATGAAGGTAAAAGAAAAAAAACACATGTTACATTCATCACCCTCCGACAGAAAAAATAGGCATGCACGTACATGCCTATTTTAATTGGGGACAATCGTAGTACATTTATATTTTTTGTGTATGGTGAGATGATTATCGAACTCTATTTGAATGATGAAAACTAATCTAGGCCTTACCTAATACTATTCCTTATGATCAGAACCTACCATTACCCCTACCCTATTTTCTACAAAACCCCCTGAGAGGTGCTTTCAGGCAACAGATAACTTCTGGATCAAACGTCGTTTCGACTATTTTCTTATACCTCATCGTCGGTATCGACCGAAGAAAATTCAGACCCATCAATGGGTTCCATGTCCTGTATGTGCTATACTCCTGCATTCGTACCATCCTCATTCTTGAGTATAAATACAAGTTTCGATTTCTTCTTTGCTACAGTACGGAGAACATACCGCGGTGCTATCTTTTTAGCAAAATTGTTTGCAGCATCCGAAAGAACGTAGTTCCTCTTCCATACTTCATCACACACGAAGAATTCCATGTCTCTTCTGAGTGAATAATATCTTGCATTCCATTGATATGCAGAGGTTAGTTTAGTTTGGACATTTTTAAAAATTTCAGATTAATTGCTTAAATTTCGAACCCATCTTTCTCTATCACCTAAATCAAAAACTTCCACATTACCATCCCTATAGTACTTTCCTGAGCATGAAACTTCACGTCCGCAGTTAAGAAATGCAGGGCTATAGACTGTCACCTGATGAACAGCGGTCCTCATAGAGTATGCAATCTAAGGTGATTCTTTATCCCATGATTTATGGTTACCGTTGACATAACTTCTTATAGCCGTGCAAACTGTACGATTTGATCGTTCCACAAAGTTTGCCTGGGGGTGATAGTATGGAGTATATCTGAAATTTGACCAATGATCTTGAACAAGTTTTTTTATAGCTTTACTAACTAGCTGTTCACCAGTATTCACACACAATCTGTTGTGGTGTACCATATACCAGAAATACTTCATTCTCTAGAAATTCAATGATATTATTAGAAGTGGCATTACGTAATGGACATACCGAAGGATACTTGGTGAACCAATCAGAAACGACAAGAATATATTGGTAACCATTGAAACTCCGGGGACGTGGACCCATTGCAATAACCTGCCGTGGAAAACTAACACTACGCTCTGAACCCATCAATCCCAACTTGGCGTGGTTTGGTACCTTTTGTGATGCACACATTTCACAAGGTTTTACATAATGATTTATATCCTGCCACATTCAAGGTCAATTATATGTGAGTATGTCTCTAGAATAGGTTTTTAGATATCCAGCATGTGCAGCAGTACTGACATCATGATTATATGATATAATGGATGGACGTTGTTTTTTTGGCACCAATTACTTCCAGTCAGAGATATTTGTATCCAATGACACTTCAGATGGCACTTATTTATAGACATGATCGTCCTTGACAGCCCATTAAGGGTACTTGCCAGTGTGTTCCAGTATTCTTGACCTCATTTTGACATAAAAATAGTCTAAGTTGGTTGAATCGATATTCAGTGAATTTGACGTTATCTGAATTTATAACACAAATTTCTTCATCGGTTATGGGTTCATCAATATCCTGATTAAAAGGACTCCTTGAAAGTGCATCAGGGACTACGTTGAGTTTCCATTGCCTATAGGCAATGTCAAAATCGAACTGACTTAGCCTAACGCTCCAACGAGCCAATCTTCCTGTTGGGCTTTTCATGTTGAACAAGTAGTTGAGTGATGCATGGTAGGTGATAATGGTGAACTTTACTTCCTCAATTTATGGCCGAAATATTTCACACGCAAAAATGCATGCGAGGAACTCCTTCTAGTGAGCTATTACTTCTTATTGACCGTCCTGACATTGAGTTAACACGCACCCCAACCCAGTATCCGAGGCATCGCATTGGATAACGCAAGGTGAGTGAAAATTTGCATTTGTCAGCACAGGTGCAGGAACTAAGGCTCGTTTCACTTCACGAAATGCCTTTTCTAAATCAGCGTTCCAAGTAATTTTCTGGCATTTTTTCTTATTTTTCAATAAATTGTTGATAGGATTCATTAACGATGAAAAGTGTGGTATGAACCTACGGTAATAACTGCATAACCCAGCGAATCTTTTGATTTCAGTGGTATTTGTTGGTTGTGAAAACTCAACCATAGTCATACCTTCCAATGGGTCTGTTCGTAGTCCATACTTGTCTACTATGAACCCTAAATACTTGAGAGATGACTTGGAAAACTCGCATTTATCAATATTGACGGTCAAATTGGTATAACTCAACCATTTCGCAACTTCTCTTGATAAGGTTATAAATATGCTCTTCAAAACTTGAACTAATTATTATTGCATCATCTAGATAGACAAAAACATTCGGATCCATTTCTGGATCGAACAAAGCGTCCATTCATCTCTGTTGACATTGGGCAGCATTAGACAATTAAAATGGCATGACATTGAAGTAAAACAAACCTCTCCCAGGAATCGAAAATGCTGTTTTTTCTTTGGACTCCTTATCCAAAGATATCTGCCAAAAAGCACTCCTCAGGTCGACTGAGGAAATATAGTTAGCATTCCCCGAGAGTGACAAAATTCTATCTTCAACTGGTAGAGGATAGCTATTCTTTATTGTGAGAAAGTTTATAGCTTTCTTCCATCAAAACAGAAGCGATAATCGCCATTGACCTTCTTCACTAGTAATACTGGTGATGACCATGCGCTACCCGAAGGTTCAACTACATCAAGTTCCAAGATTTTATTCAATTCTTCGTTCAAATGTGACAACATATATGGCGACATCAAGTATTGACACTGTTTTACGGGTTGAGCACTCCCTGTATCGATGTGGTATACCATTTTATCGGTTCTTCCTAGGCTCCCATCTAAAGACAATTTTCTGAATTCGTCCACTATATTTTCAGCTGAAATTTTCTGATTTTTAGACATATCGGCTTAGCCTTCAACTCGATCAGCAGTGATAGAATTGTCGTTTGATAATCCGACTGAAGCAATGTCGACATTAGTACTATCATCAACTTCCCAAGTATTATTCCAAAAATCGACTTTTAATTGAAATTCACTGTAGAAATCACTGCTCAATGAAAGAATAATTAATAGATGAAACAACCAGAAACGAAATTATCCGACATTTATTTCCTGCACAAACTGGAATATCCACTGTATCTCTCTCAAATTGTTTGACCTCGTCTGCCGTGAATACGAATTTATGTGTAGGTTTTTTGCCCATAATATTCAAACGATCAATGAAATCCATCCCCTCTTTCCCTATTGTACAACTACTGGCAACTGAATCTGATAATGCAGTTATCTCTTTCCCAAAAAGAGACACTTCAACATATGGTCTATTATCTGAACTCTGTTTAGCAAAAATGGGTGCGGATAGACTTTGTGAAGTCTTAGGATAATTCTGGAAATAGTGTTAGACAAATTCCGAAGTATTTTCCCCTTCAGCAGTTCGATGAAGAGAATGTTTGGCCTTTATGCTAGGAGGCAAATCACGGACAGTAATATCTTGCTCCACCTCCAGGCCCCGTTTCCCGAACACTTGTCACACTCTTTTCGAGTTACTCCAGATTTCCCACAGGTGAAACAAAGAAGAGAGCCATTTGCCTAGTGGGTTACGCCACACTCACTCACTCTTTGACATCATTAGGACACCGTAGAAAGGTCGGCGATCTTTCACTTCTCTATCGATTTTTTCACGGGAAATGTTCTTCGGAAATCTCTGCTATCATCCCTTAACTAGCAATACCAGTCAGATGAACTAGACAAGCCCAGTCAGCACATCCTCTCGTTGTCAACCCCGAAAGATGTCGAACAGCACTTAATCAAAACTCCTTCATCCATAGAACGGCTAGGCTCTGGAATTCATTGCCCGAGGAAGTATTCCCGACAACATTTAATGTCCAAAAGTTCAAATAAATTCCAATACCTACCTCCTGTCCCTATCCTCCATAGGAACGCACGATGTTCTTCGAACATTATAGGGATTTCCTTTCGTGCGCTCCAAGCGATAAAAAAATACACTGCGCTTTTTCAAGGAATGGCGAAAATGGTGATTTATCTGTTTGCAATTGTAATAAATCATTGTTTTCCGAGGATAACAACTATTACTTGCAGTACCGCTAGTACCAGGATTATCTGAAGAACTATTTGAGACTGTGGCCCTAACATAATTATCCTTGAGATTTGAATTCCACAATTCCCTTGGAATTTTTTTTTTTTATCGCTTGGAGCGCACGAAAGGGAATCCCTATAATGTTCAAAGAACATCGTGCGTTCCTAGGGAGGATAAGGATAGGAGGTAGGTATTGGAATTTTTTTTGAACTTCTGGAGATTATATGTTGTTGGGAATACTTCCTCAGGCAATGAATTCCAGAGCCTAGCCTTGCTCATCATTGACTTCCATACCACAACTATCAAATTCATAGTCCAAATCACTAGCTATAGAATTGATTTGGGATTTTTCGAGTTAGATTTATCATGAAGATCTTCATAAACATCTTCCAAAATTTTCACATCATGCTCTTCCACTGTATTATATTTAATCAGTGCCAGTTTTTCAACAAATTCTGATCTTAGACCTCTTTGAACTTACTCAACTTTAGTAAAAACTACTGCTGTGGTATTTAACCGTGAAAAAAGTTGTTCCATTACTGCCACGTGACGGTGTTTTATGGTTTCCCAAAGTTCTTTATCGTTATCTTTACTTAATGAATCTTATTCAAGTCTCCTTGAAAACGTATCCCAATCTGTAACTATTTTCATTCCTTCAATCCTTCACCAGAGGAAAGATCAACCGCAGATACATAAAGTTGTTGTTTTGGGACATGTCTAGCTTCTGCCAGCTCATAAACCCTTTCCAAAAATGACTCAACACCCATAGACTTATCGGTACCATCGAACTTCAAATCCCACTCATATATAAGGACACTGGTTTTGAATTATTTCCAAACAAACTTTGTTGAAATCCTGAAGGAGAAGAGTGAGCCATAGGTGGTAATGCTGATGAAATATCAACTTTCAATCTTGCATCTAGTTTCCCTTCAAGAGCTGAACATGTTGCAATACTCATTCTCATATGCTAGATGGGTTCATCACCACTAATAATGCGATTAATCCTCAAATTGAAATGAACCAACTTAGATTTCAAAATGACCATATGAAGGATCAATTTCATTGCCTTCAAAGTCAAGAATTCTTGTCTAATATTGTCTAATGTAGCATCAATTCAAAGTTCTTCAGTAACAAAGTCATGAGTTGGGTCTACTACTAGAGAAGCTAAAATATTAATCTTATTTTCCCTTTCAATTGTATCCGATAGAATCTTTCGCTTTTCATTCATGTCACGATTAGTTATGATTCCTCAAAACATAAGCTCATGATCAACCTCCTCAATGTGTAAACGTCAGGATTTCATTCCAGATTCAATCTCAGAAGAAGTTTCAAGTCAGCTGTAGGTCAGTTTTGAAGATTGAAACTTGCAAGATTCTCTAATCTCTGCAGAGTTTTTCAACTTCAATTGAATCCCCGAAAGGGATTTGTAGAGTGTGATCTAACGCCTCTTGGTTCTTCAACTTCAATTTCTTGAAATTAAAATGGTAGTTGAAGCTGTTTCAAGCTGGTCTACTCAAAGTCCATAAATTTAATAGATTTCACTCTAAAATTACACTTAAATCAGATAAAACTAGACTTTTGACAAGTGTCCAATTCTATTGATTTGCTGATTTGACAGTTCGCATTATATGCACAAGGAATTAGGAAAAAGACTCTAACCAGCTGAGGTTAACTATAATGCACAAGGAAAGTTCCTAGGAAGCAAATGCACCATGTAATACTCCTATTCCGCCTCTCAAGATATTAGTACTTGAGAAAAAACACTCAGTACTTCAAATGAACTGTAATTTACTCAGTCACAAAAATTTAACCTCCTTCGGAACTTTGAACCTTGAAATTGAACAAAACACTATTGAAAATTTTGTATACCCTGTGCATCAAAAATTCAACCGAATTGTGTAATTCAATGTTTACTACTCGTAACATGAAATTTTTGGGCACCTCACATTGTGCGACAGTTTTTTATAACCCTTTTTTGCTACATTATGAATGTTATTCAGTTGATTGGAAAATGCAAGACTAGTGTGTGGTTGAGTTATAAGCACGGCAGGTCTTTTTTTTAGGGAGCAGGCTGTGGATTCAAGAAGTAAAGTATTCTTAGGGACCTTGTTTGCCAGGCGCCACTCAGTTTTTGATAGTAGAAAAACTACAAAAATCTAATACTGAAGATATTATTTGAAATTAATGGAACACCAAATAAATGTACCAGATATATCCTTGAGCTTGTTCAAAGTAAGTTTATGTGACAGGCAATTTTCAATGATACTGTCAGTAACACTTTATTGAGCAGAAAACTGATGAATCACCTCATCAGTGTCATATAAGTTGAATGCCTGAGCAGAACAAAAAAATGTAGATATCTCTTACTCTTACTGAGTACTCTCCTTCTATATAGGTCTATATATAATTATTCAACTCCTTGTTATTTTAAACTTCTATTTCGTTCTGTGTTCCATGTCAATTCGAATCAAAACATTTCTTAGTTCTGACTTGACGGGTGTCATTCTGATGTTGTGTTTCGTCCTCAGCGTCATTGTCATCAATTGTCATTTGTCGATTGTCATTTGTGATGAGTTAACCTAATTCAACAAATCCAGGTCCACATGTTGGTTCATTTTGATATTTGAATTGTATAACTTTCTCTTCAAAAACTAAGCTCTTATTGAGCTGTGAATAATGGTTCCCTAACATTTGCTCACCCGCACTATGCGCGGTTAGAAACAAAATTAATTTTTTCATGTTTATTGTTAAGTATTCTTTTTCCACCAATGAAGGTAGGTTCATTCAGATTTCTCAATCAATACTTATGTGTCTGCAGAGCATGTAGTGCTGATCTGTCTTTTACTGCCAGTGAACACCAACTTCCAAATCCTGGTTGGTACAATTGGAAAATAAAGGTCTCCTGGAGTTGCCAAGTCATCCTGGAATCATCTTGGAATTCCAACAAGGTGGGATCAGGTGAAAAACCTCAAAATGAGCGGTGGCTTCACAGCGTACGTGATGTTGAGGCTTTCTAGTCACCCCTTGGCTTTGTGCATGCTCAGGATGGGATCAATGGGTGCTCCAAAAAGTGAGATTCAACTTTCCACTCTACAATGGCGTCCCAACAAGACATTTGCCATGGACAGGCCACTGAATCTGGGAGAATTATAACAGTTTGAATATCTTGAATAGGTTTGTAGACTCAAAAAATGCTGACCTTCCGTCTGGAACGGTCAAAAATATGGGTTCCAAACCCCACAAAGGTTGGCAGGAGAATGGCAAACGAGCTGCCCATCTTGCCTACTTTCGGTAGAAAAGAAGGAAATCAAGAATGTTCAAGAGCTTCCTGTGCACTCAAAAAACAAAACTGTTTATGAAAAAATGCTTCAATTCACTGCGCAAGTACAGTTGGAATCTTGTTCAGCTAATGAATGTTACCAACAAAAACTATTGAAATACCTAGATTATCTAAGGAAATTGTCCTATTGGGCCATTGGGCCTCTGCCAGTCTTGAAAGGATTGTGAACTTAGGTCCGACACGAAACCACAGTTCTATTGGTCTAATCATGATGTTGCCAGTAGGCCAAAAATACAAGAAAAAGAAAATAAATTCACAGTGCTATGGCCGAAGCAAAATAACCTAATGCTCCACATGACTAATCAACTGTCAGACTAGAACTGAAATATGGATGAACATAACTTCCTGTGGATCCATAATCAAATTGAAAACATATATCAATCTCCAACAGGTCTGTAAAATTGTGCAGTTGGACTAGGTCTGTAAAATTGTGCAGTTGGACTAGGTCTGTAAAATTGTGCAGTTGGACTTTATATCCACTCAATCAGTCACCAGCAACTAGAAACGTGAATCGTTCTCCATTACAGCTATGATGAAGGACAGATCAACATCACTACTACGGTCACCTAGAAGATACAGCCCTGAAACTAATATCAGGTTACACCAGGAAGACTGAAGAATCTTCAAGTTCAGCTTACAAGTGGTTCAACACCAACAAGATATTCAATCTACCTGCCATAGCGAAATATGAAGAGTTGCCGTCACGTTATCTATTGAGCATCTTACCTCATCATGATATACTGAGTGTTACTTTTGGTTAACTCAATAACAAACCCATATAATAAAGGTTGAAGAGGAAAATCACATTAAATACTAACATAAGCATTGTTTCGTCCTACAGATTACTCATGTCCATGACCGTTGGTCAGTATTGAATTGTTTATGTGGTGGAGTTGTGACTGTTTCTATCATCAAAAATTTGAGAACCACGCGAGGAAATGTGGTTGTACCTGGTGTTCAAAATTTCAAGAATTTGAACAAAATTATCAGAAAAACTAACATGTCCAGTCTTGGAAGCGACACACGACCGGACGATGACATCGAGTCGCCGCTTATCATTTTCTGATTCTCTAACCTAATTATAATTATTTTTAGTCGATACAGGAGCCGATGTATCGATTATTCCAAGGAGTTTATTTACAGATTTCAAAAAAGACACAGATGTTCTTCTTCCTGCAGTTAACGGATCTTTTATAACTTCTTTTGGTGAAAAATTATTAACTGTCAATATTGGACTCAGAAGAGATTTTTCTTTCATATTCACTGTTGCAGGAATCAATCGCCCTATAATGGGAGCAGATTTCCTTTCACATTTTGGTTCAATTGTTGACATGAAAAATAAACGCTTGATTGATCCAAAAACTACGCTTTGTAAAAATGGAATTATTGGAAATTCAAATACACCCTTACCCAAGATATTTGTTATTCAAAATGAATTTTGAATTGTTACGACTTGGATGAGCAGGAGTACGAAATCCTCAAGCGAGATCTGTGAGAGGTCGTTAACCAGCGATAGGGGCCAGGCAGGCCCTGGCATCTTGACTAACGGCGAGGTCTGGAACTATACGACGTGACAGCGTGGCGAGAAGAGAGAGGGACTACGAAATTACCAGTGTAACAGTTTTTATTTGTCCACCCTGAAACTATCAGTCGATGACGAAAAGATATGGATAGCGCGCTATGATCGAGGCGGGAGGCAGACAATTCGGTATTCCATGATAGGATAGTGGTGAACGTGTTAGCGTTATTTTTACGTAATATTGTAATTGTTGGCATTTTTCATTCACTTGATAGATAGGAGAATCAAGTGTTAGTTACCAGAGATTGTTGTTTGTGTTGTTGTGTTGTAAGGTGTCGGGAAGTTGAATTGAAAAAGAGGATTGTGTGGAATAAGGTTAGTACCTAGTATATTATAATGTTAAGGCTTATTGTTCAATAGAAACAACTAATTATCAACAGAGTATTGATGATGCACATATCTGAGAGGTGTTACCTTGATATGTTGCGAAGGGATAGCCCTTTTATGTTAATAGTTTGTGGATTTCGCAGATTTGAGAGGTAATGCCTTGATCTGCGAATGAGAAAAACGTATGTAACTGTGCAGGGTTTGTTAGCATATTTGAGAGGTGTTTCCTTGATATGCGTGGGGTAGGATTGTACGACTATAGTGGGTCGAAAATATACTGAAGGCTGCATACGTCAATGTCAGAACAGGAACATAACTAGGTATTCGTACCTGTACGGTTGAATATGATTTATTATAATTATTATGAACCTTTTTGTACCCGTTATGAGACTGATGTTATATAACATAATCTATGAGAATGATTATTGTGGGTGCTATTGATATTTCATTCCCCTACGCTACATATCACTTCGTTTATGATGTAGATTTTTGGTTAGTCTTACCAGACTCGTGCAGTAGGAAATTATTTATTGAATAGAATTTGATATCTGACTGCTGTTATTTTCATTCATCGATATTGTGAGGCCGCCCCTGGCCATAATCAATTCATTATTGTTCTTTCACTTCTTTGTGGAATAAATGTTATTATGAAATTGACCTTGTATTTCATTTAAAAAAAAATCTAACTCCATATCTCAGAAGTGGGATCGACTCATCCCAAAGGCAATATATCGATGAACAACATTAACAGGAAAACAAGAGCTTCATTTTTTTTAAAAACTAGATTAAGATATTAACCTTATGAACTTTATATAAGGTTGGATAGGAAGAAATGGGAAAGCATCGCTCCTTCCATAAAGACCAGGGTAGGAGGTCACACGCAAGGTCTCCTAAGTCGCGGAGGTCTTCCTCTGAGTCAGAGTGTTCCTCCTCTGAGACGAGTTCCTCATCCGGGCGTACAAGGCGGTCAAGACGACGAGGGAAGTCAAGAACTAGTCATGACAGCGGAAGAAATCGAGAAAGTTCTATAGATAAATAAAGTACAGTTATGTCAAATTTTTGAAAACTCTGCCAACGGTCACGACTAGTGACGCGACTAAAGGAAACGCCGTGCCCGAATTCTATCCGGAAGGCAGTCAATGCATCAACACGTGGATTGCGAAAGTCGATGAGTTGAAGGAAATATTTCGGTGGACAGATACTACAACCGCTTACCATGCGCTTGCTAAGCTCAGGGGATTTGCAGCAAGTTGGTATAATAGTTTGCCTAGTATACGCTTCACGTGGGAGGAATGGAAACTGAAGCTGATCTCGGCATTTCCACCAGATGAAGACTGCCACAGCTTGCTGGAGAGTATGATGTCTAGAAAAAAATTGCCTACTGAAACTTATACCCGTTATTTTTTCGAAAAGACAGCCTTGCTCAACCGGTGTCAAATAACTGGAGAAAATGCTGTATCCTGTGTGATAGGTGGGTTAGCTGAGTCATTCATCTAAGCTTCAATAAGAGCAGGCATTTTCAAGGATCCAGATCAGCTTTACTGCTATTTGAGAACATTGAACACTGTAACCATGAATGATACAGGACTAGCAAAAAAGTCGACATATTCGAGGAAAAGGATGGGACAACATAACAGACGAATCGAGCAACAGAATAAGACTTGCTATACATGTGGAAAGGTAGGACACTTTGCTGAAATATGTGATAAACGTCAGAAGTTAACCGAACCGCCTCGATGTCAGTTCTGCAGTCGAGTGGGGCATACTGATGATAGATGCTTCCTCAAGGAAATAAAGGATGTTGAAACTGCAGAAAGTTTTATGAAACTATCATCTATTTTCATCGAGATATTCCTGATATGCTCCACCTACCTAGCCTATGAAAAACAAGACAAAAAAATCAAAGAAGGGGTGAAATCATGAACTTGAATCATCCATGAAATGAACGATATTTGATCTTGACTAGGTTGGAATGATTCAATAAATATCAAGAACTTAAAATAATAATTGTAGGTACTCACCTGTCTGAAGAAGGTTTTCGGAAACCTATATTTTCCTGAACACTTTTTCTGCTGTCACGACACCTTTCACCATTTTGAATTGAATGGTTTGAATTTCACTGTATTTCACGAATTTTCTACATAATTATCTACCTGCTACCTGAAAACTGAAAAGACCGAAAAGGCCGAGGAAAAGGCCAAGACACTAAGACAACACACGCTCTCTAAACTCCAAAATCCAAAGTTTCATTTGAAATGGTCAATGTCAATTTAATAGTACCACAGAACATCGTACCACAGATACTTCACAGATATAATGAAAATTCACGTCTATTTCATTAAATTAATCACTTTTTCTCAATGTTTTTGAATTACGAATTAATATACGTAAATGAAAACAACAAAACAAAACAACCATTGTGTAGCAAGATCACTTTGGGAACAGTGCCATCTAGCGTTAGTTTTGCGCGACCTCACTACGGTGATAAAATTCGACATAATCAAGTAGGCGGAGGTCTACAAAAATTTATAGGGTTTTGTAAGAGGGATCTATTTCACCATACCTATATCCACCTTTGGTGAGCCGGAACTATATTGCATTCAATAGCAGTGTTTTGCTGCACTCTGGTAGTTTATGACTGCATTCCTGCAATCAGCGAATGATATTCGGGTTGCAGGACGGCATGCAGGGAACTGCATTGCGTTCAGCAAATTATATTCGGGACGTAAGGTTGTCTATTGCTTATCGTCTCCTACCAGAGCCGATTTACTGTGAAGGTGCCTGGTGCTTCTGTCCTGCATTTAGCGAATAATATTCGGGTTGAAGAACATGGTACTGGAGGGGTACTTTGCAATACAGCGAATTGTATTCGGGTTTTGTGAAGGAACCTTTCACCTGCTGACAGTACCAGATACGTTTTGTATTGCACTTATCGCTTGTTGCTAGATCGGCTTCAATTAATAATCATAAGGCTCGGCTTTTGATGCATATATGGATTTTGCGAATCAGATAGTATATATTTATGAACTCTGCATGAATTCGTGGATCAACATGTTAAGAATCCGGGAAGATCATAGCATCGCGGAACGGAGTCAATTTTCAAGCTTCCCAAATGAGGGGGCTGTTGCAATTGGCGGCTCGGTGGTCGAGAGCGTGAAGACGCTGAGTTCGTATGGGGACTCCCACCGAGACATAGGTTCGAATCCTAGTTAGGCCATGGATGTTTGTGTTCGTATGCATACCTAACCCCGCACAAGTTTCGAATTATGGGGCGTTTGGTCCCAGTGCTGGGACCAACGTGGTAATGCAATTGCAAAAAAAAAAATCAGTATGTTATCCCTTTACCTGAAGTTTCCACTGATAGTCTATTCTTGGAGGTATGTGTCTCACGGACACGCAATTTGAATGATCCGGAAATCGCGCTGAATTCAAAGGAATGGAATTTGACTATTGTTATTGGATCATTTATTGATATTTATCATTTATCATATTGTCACAGTTGGAACAAAATGAAACTGTAACATGAAAATTTACCTTTATCTCAACTTGAGTATCAGAATGATACAGCTTTCCCTTGTTGTGCTCAAATTCATATCAAGTACATCCTAAGTAAACAGCTAGACTACTAGTTCACAATTTATTACAATACCTTACAAGATGTGGATTACATTATATGACAATTTTGGGTATTTCATCATGTTCTTGTACCTGTTGGATTGGTTGGCTCGCTGCTTATGTTTTTGGGAACTTTTATTAACTGAAATTTATAATATTTACTTAGATTTGATTATACATTTTGGAGCATAACTTACCTCAGTGCAGTCCAGGTATCCCTGGTGCAGGTAGATGAAATCCAGGAGGCAAGCTGAAGTCCAGAGTAGTCTGAAAGCAAAACAGGTTATTAGTTGGAATCATGGATTACCGATTTGGGTCCACCGAAGTTCTGTACTCACCAGCAAAGTCGTGCAGGCCCCATTACTTTCCTTAATTTCCCTGATAAATTCTTTGGAAAGCTATTTTCAAATTAGTGATTGTTTATTTTTATTTCCTTGTCTGTCACTAATCATCATGATAAATTCCAAGTATTTCACAGTCGATTTGTCTTATGTCAATGCCATAAGTCACGTTAGGTCCTCTTCCTATTTCAAGTACCGTTCTGTTCGAGACATACCTCTTCGGATTGGTACCAGACACTCCGGAAGTCAGGTCGATTTGAATTTTCAGTGAAAGTCATGGTCAGGTATCATGGATTGTCAATTGACATTAAGTATCACGTTAGTCGAGGCTTTTATTTAACTGGCGAAGATCCAACACAGGTGTCAAACCGTGATTGGTCTGGTGATCACGTGCTTCAGCATTCCTAGTAGCGTGGGTGCGCAATATGCAAAGTAGGCCGTGGATGTTGTTTTTTTGAATAGTTTTGGTGTCTGTTTCCGGCTCTTCTGGAGTTTGGGGAAGGGTTATCCGCCTTCTTCCACAACGATAGACGCCATAATGGTCGAAAGACGATCATTTTTGTTTCTGTCTTGGCAAAGGGCAAAACTCATATTTTCTTCATTGTTTTCTCGTGAGGTCGCTCCTCCGTGGAAGGTGAGTCTTTCAATCATTTTTTCTTAATGCAGTGTATGAAACATATGCATTTATCAATGTAGATTTGTCGGCTTCCACGAGACCCTCAAGCTCTGCTGTCTCCACGAGTCACCGCGTGGCCCCAAATTGAACCACCATTCATTTGGGATAATTCTGGCATGACCTCCGACACCTCCACCGGGAAAAGTTTTGGCAATCCTGATTTCTGGCACGATGCTGGCACCCCCATTCACTTTCAGCATGATATTCTACAGCGAGGCTTGTTCTCCAGCCTGAAGGCACGACAGGTTCACCATCTTATTGACTTTCTTCCGGCACTGGTGGCTGGGAAACCTCACTGTCATCAAAATGGGGCCCTGCTACAAGGATCACCCCTTGAAGCTATGCTGAGGATGGGCTGCACTGGGGCCAAGGGCCAATCTAGCACTGCAAACTGGTGAGCTCGTTCCAGATTCTTTTTTTGGTTTTTTCATGAAATAGTTTTACTAGTTTTACCTAAAACACTACAATCCACTAATTTTTTTATGTGCACATCATGAATAAATTGTGTGAATTCTTATTTTAATAAGTTTTGGTGAGTCATAGAATAGGGTTCTGTAGCTAAATGCAATCAGATCTAAGTATAGCTATCATATACCTGAAAGTTACAAATTTTAAGTCATTATCTTGATCTTTAGAAGTGATAAAAGTGGGCCTGTTATGTGAACCCTTGCAGCTGCATACGGTAGGTACCTCCAATAGGTTAACACTTTCATTATCAAGTCACATAATACACATAAAGTTGACTGCCAAGCACTTTTACTGGTTTGTTTCGAAGTTGAAATTTGATAACTTGTGAGCAATGAACGTTGAAGATCAATAGACTTATTTTGACCAAACTTTTTGATTTCTTATTTTTCATTTCAACAAATTCAAGTGGCGCCCCCTTTCAAAGTATCAAAGGAACTGAATAATGACATCTGACCATTAACTCACGACCCAGCTCTCCAGACACATTGGCTGCCGTTCCTTGGCAACACCATTTTGCAGAGCTTGGTATTTATTTGTGGTAAATCTTTACTAAAATGCAAAAGGTGACAAAACATGATGATGATGATGATGATGAAAATAGTATAAAATAGGAACTCAAATAAGTCAAAATTTCTAGTAATATGGAATTTGGTGAAAGGCTCATAATTCTTGACAACACGATACACATTACTTCCTTGAGCATTCCAAACTAATTGGTTTTCCACACTTTATACATGTTTGTATGTATGTATGTATGTATGTATGTGTGTGGGCGGTCCGGGACCTGACGCACTTAGGCCTCCCTTTTCGGGCCCATTGTGCACCCACATTCCTGGGATCGCAAGTCAGCCATGGAGAAGGCCGATCTCGCGAGCAAAAGAGAGCAACTTCCTAGGCCAAATCTTCTTAACATCCTCTGGGTCCAGGATACTGCTCCCAAAATGGATATCCCTTGCTGCCACTATTGCTGGGCATTCAGTGAGGATGTGAGTAGAAGTCTCTTCATCCTCTATGCACCATCTGCATTCTGGATCCTCCACAATCCCGATCATGCTGAGATGTTTGTTCAGGTGGCAGTGCCCTGTCAGCAGGCCCACCACCAGTTTCAGCTCCTTCCTGTTCAAAGCCAAGAGGGCATTGGTCTATCTTCGTGACGGGTTTCCTATATGGAGTTTGGACTGCCTCATTCGAGGAGCCTTCCTCCAACTGTCCTGAACCTTTTCCGTCAGGATTTCCTTCATCTTGGAGTTGCTCCAGGATCGAGTGACCCCTAAGATTGGCTCTGGGCCAATCACTGAACCTTTCGCCCCCTTTCTGGCCTGACCATCGGCCATTTCGTTACCTGGTACCCCTGAGTGCCCAGGGACCCACAAAAGACATACCTTATTCGTTGCTGACAGCCTTCGTAGGCTATCTATGCACTCTGACACCAAGGCGGAGGTCACCCTATACGAGGTGAGCACCTTGATCGCCGCCTGGCTGTCAGTGCATAACACTTTATACATTTATAGCTCGTATTTCGTTTTTTTTTTGTGTAGGGGCAGAGGCTACATTCTCGCCTTTTTCCAAGATCATCAGTTGTGTCTCTGCCAGTTTCTTTTGTGCTATTGCCAAGTACCCAGGTAACAATCTGACGTCATTTGTACGTCAATATATGGTCATTTATGGTCATTGACGTCATATGACCTCAAAATGACGTCATTTTGACGTACTTAATATGACGTTATATAGACGTCCTCGATATGTCGTCAATATGACGTCATTTGATGGTCATTTTCATGACTAATTATGACCATTATTTATTGAGTCATCTATATCAAGGAAAATTCATAATCAAGAAGTTTGCCATCTCTGTTATATGAAAACGTTAGTAGTTATGTTATATAACATATATTATTATGTCACTCATCATAAATCATGCTTTATAATAGTTTGTCCTCTAATCTGTGCGAGATGTTTGTTTTTGATGGTCTCTCTTGTTAATTATATACCTTCTGTGCAAAGTATTCTCCTTATAGCTATTAAAAATATAAGACCGAATTTCACGTCATAAAAAGCTTATAACGTTGTTATTCCGGAATGTGAATTCAAATCAGAGCGGGAGAGTGCGTAGAGAACTGTACTTGATTGGTCGGCACGGACCTTGCGCAGACATGCGGACGTCGACCGCCAGCGCCAAGCCGTTCATTTTCGCTTCGCCGTTGCGGCTGCGGCCATGATGACCATAACAACAAAATAACAATACATAGAAGGCCATCATTATCATGTTATTCGGCTATCTATGTGGTGTGGTGTGGTGGTCATACTCATTCATATTCATGTATCAAGTAGTAAAATTAGAGGATGGCAGCAAGGTCATTATTTTAGACAAGTGGTGTATGCCGAAAAAGCAGAATGTTAATTGGACGCCATTGAAGGAATACCATAGGGCTCTGAGAAATCTCTCCAGTGCATCATCCGAATGGGATAAGTTCCCAATAAAAAGAACATTATATGAAACTGGTAATTAATAATTATAGTACTAACCTATAATATTATTTTGTATTTAATGTGGTAAAGGAACATCAATATAATCATACAAAAAAATCTTATCTTTTCTGATAATATTGATACTACCCTAATAGGTAGGTACAACAGTGTTTTTTTCTACCTACAGAAAATTTCAAAATAGCACAAAATAAACTGAAACATGTAGAAGATTTCCGTGATATGGATAATCGTAAAGATCACGTCATTTTGACGCCATTAGGATGTCGTCATTTTGACGTCATTAGGATGACGTCATTTTGACGACATGAAAATGACGTCATTCGTCTTTGACTTAGAAGGTCATATAAACGTCATTATGACGTCATTTTGGAAGTCATCCTGACTTCGGGCCTGTCGTGATAATGACGTACAAATGACGTCAGCTTGTTACCTGGGTACGTCCTGAATAAGTGTTCTTAGTTCTTGTCGCATATTCACACTGAATAGTCTACGGTGTAGATGAGGCCAAACAAGGGTCAGAGCTGAATTTTCCGTAAAAACAAATCTCTTCAGAAGGGGTACATCTTGAAAGCATAAGTATAATATGTAACTATTTGCCACTGATATATTCACCAACATGTAGAAAACTGACAATGGCCATCGTCGGCTTCTCCTATTAGTTGAATAGTTCGCACATTTCTGATCCATGGAATCGATGCCTCCTCTGGTTGAATTATAAAATGCTACTATTTCAGGTTTGTTGCTTTCCATGTCCAAACTCGCGCAGTGTTGCATGCTTGGAACCATCGAAACAGCTTTGTTTTTCTTGGGCACGTAGCTCAGTAAAGTGATGTCCTTGGTGAATCCATACAACGAAGAACCAATTCCACGTTTTCTGTCGGGTGAATACTCCTTGGGCACTTCCCTTTAGTTTTTTTTTGAGAGTTCCAACATATGTCAGTTTCCGTTTTTTCAGCTCCTGCACTAACTCCATTGAAGAACACCAATTATCGGCAGTGATATTCCTATTGCTGTTGACAATTGGAGGAATCAATCCCATCACGGTTTGTGTAGGGATCGATAGTTTTTTCTCATAATCCGATAAACCTAGGCCATCTGTTCCTCTCCCGCAATAGAGATATGCGTTATAGAAATAACTAGTTCAAGCGTATGTGAGTGCCAAAACTTTGAGGCCATATTTATTTAGCTCAGCAGGCATGTAAACTTTGAATTTGCAACGGTGTCTAAACGGGATAAGCATTTCATCAATACAGGCATATACCCCCAAGGAATACAATTTTTGACAATTGTTCACAAACCGTTGAAATATATTGTATATTGCAGCAGCCGGATCATCTTTTTTCCTTCCATCTCTGGTTGCAGAATTGTCAAACCGTAGAGCCCCTATCAGGATCTCAAATCTTTTCACGGACATAACTGTACCGAAAATAGGGCGATCAGTCAATTTTGTTGAATACAGTGAAAGCATATCTTCGCGATTGGACTTATGAATTGCTGTCAACATGAGCAGTCCCAAAAGCGCTCTCATTTCTATTTCATCTGTAGCTTTATAATTACTTTTCTGATGCGCTTTCACTTTTGCTCTAATATCTTCAAGTTTTACGTTGGTTCAGGTAATAATTCCTTGAAGTATTTCTTGGTCTAACAGAAGTGACCAAATATCTTCTATTTGGGGTTAAGGGCCAAGCGCTCGTACGGTATTGGTCAATCCTGGAATGCCCCTCACAGTATTATGTTGACTTATTTTTTGTCTAGTTGGTGGTCCCGTACTGCTCCATTTGAATCCATTTTTTCCTAAGAAATACTCAGGTGAATTATCAGTTCTTCCTTGTGTAGTATGTGGAGGATGAATATCTTGGTTTTCAGTATCATTGTCCTCATTAGTGTCGCTATCATATTCATTTTCAGGAGAATCATTAGTTCTATAGAGTGTTTCTGGCTGTTCCTCGTAATCTGGATCGTCTTCCGAATCATCTATGGGTAGTTCGAGGGTAGAATCTTCTTCTGATTCTAGTTCTTCTAAACACTTCATTATTTTTGTTTCGAAATTGGGATCATCATAGCAAAAAACGTTTTTTCTGCGTCTTTTGGACGTACCACGACCGCATGAAGTACTTGGAACTGCATCCATTGTGACAATGGCTCTAAGAAGTATGCGTAATATTCCCGATGAAATTGAAATCTAAATAACTCACCAAGTATTCTGTGTACTATCTAGAAGAATGTTCCAGTCACTGGAAAAATTACGTTTCTAGAAGTATGTGTCTAATTGACACTGCAAGTTTTCAACCGTTTTTAGAAGTATGTGTCTAATAGACACCGTATCTTTTCACAATTCACCTGTATTCACTGAACGTCGAATCGTAACTGAATGCATCCAACGCGATCTGTCGCCTAAGATCACGTGATGAGGATACCTAGAGAGTGAGGTGATTGAATAAATTGGTATGTTCACAATTGCAAAATTTGGGAGAGTAGGTGTCTGCCAGGCACATACTTCGGGCTAAGGGCTATACATGGTAGTTTGCATATATGTCAACGATTGGGGAGTAATTTGGAAATAATAAGTATTCCCTTGGCTCGCCAGCCTCTTGTAAATATTGGGAGAATTAAATGATAGATGGGTTATAATCATTGTTTGTTTCACTTGTTAGGTTAGAATAACCAAGAGCAACTAATGATCCGGGGACAAAATGAAACAACCTAGATTCGTTCATTTTGACAGATAGTAACTTATGACCCCTGGATTATACTTTTTCCACTGATAAGTTGCCCGGTGGAAAGTGGACCTACCACTATGAAATAGGTGCGCCCGAGTTATTGATGCTTTACTAACCCGCTTCAAAGTGCCAAGATGACATCTCAGAGTAGATAACGTTACAAATTTGGCGCCCAAGCAGAGACCGATTTAAACCATGTTCAACCGAGATGAACCGAGTTCAACCGAGTTAAACCGAATTTATCCAAGTTGAACCGAGTTAAACCGAGTTGAGCGGAGTTGAATTCGAGTTGAACAAGGTCAGCAATTTGCAACAATAGGCAAGTGACCCCTTGTTCGGCAGAGTTTGATGTGAAGAAATTCATTACACTTACGCTTGAGTTGCTATGATCACCCCGTGTAGAGTTAGAAGTTCAGGTTATAATTAACATAGGTAGTAACTGTAAAGAGTGGTCTGATACGTACATTTTCTGATTCAAATCAAGACCTGTCATTCGGACAGGTGAAGAGACAGTTCGGCACTAGGTGGAGTTGATATATCGTTGGGGTTTTGAGGTCTTGGATTCAGTCTTCAAGTCTGTGAGTCAGCAAGCAGAATCTTGCTGTTGAGTTGGAGAAGAGATACATTCTAGCTTGTGACGTAGTAGTAAACAAACGTACAAAAAATGGGGAACGAAGACCATGCGAAGGCTCAAGAGACCACAGAAGGTCAAACTTCTCCACCAACAAGTGAAGAGTTAGTAGATGTCAGAGTTGGTTGGGTGTATCAGCTGATGCCACCAATCACTGAAGTGGCTTCACAATTTCGAAAGCCCAAGTGGCAGACTTGCACGTTGGAGTATGTACCTCCTACAATTTCATTTTGGGATCAAATACCGGACAGGTGTCCTGAACCGAGTGGCTGATGCTTCATCCAGACATCCGTCTCCGAGTAATGAACATAAAGATATATCCGCCGTTGAAAGGTCTGATGACCGACTTTACCGACATTTCTGGGATTCTACCGATTATTTCGAACCTGAGCTCTCTGATTCTCAGAAGTTATGTATCCCGAAACCAGCACGTCTATCCGTAATGAAGGAGAATCACGATGCTTCCACTGCTGGACATCTTGGGATTGCAAAAACAACTGCGAAAATTGGTAGTCGTTATTATCGGTCAGAAATGTTCATAGATATTGCTGAATATGTCCGAGGATGTACGTCATGTCAACAGTTGAAATCCTCTCAACAGAAAACTGCAGGAAAAATGCTGCCAATTCTGCGAGTCCGATCACCGTAGATAGAACCAACACTTGTGTTTGCATATAACACGGCCCGTCATGACTTCACCAGATACACTTCAGCGTTCCTCGATCATGAAAGGAAGTTGGAGATATCAGGAGCTTCATACCGATTCGTTGAGGTGATAATCGATGATGTGGAAAATAATCCAGGAGGATCTAGAGACCAGACCCAAAGACTATGCAAACTTCGGGAAGTATTCGTATTTGTACGAATTATCTTTCCCGAACTTTCACGACACAGAGTCATCACTACAATCTTCGTAGGAGAGAATGGAGGTGTTATGTAGGAGATCAGGTGAGGACGAAAGAACATCACCTGTCTTCCGCTATCAAAGGGTTCGCCGCAAAGCTAGCTCCCAAATACTCCGGACAATATACCGTTGTTGAAGTTGTATCTCTAATAGTCTATGATATGCAAAGTGGATTCTGGTAGAAAGCTCGTCCATGTGCATATAAAAGATTCGAAACCGGTATACGACACACCCGGTTCCAACGTCGACACGATGGTATCTCTCACAGAGCTCAACCATGCCGGGACAGCAGAAAACCGATATATCCAAACCGAGGTCCGAAGAAGTACAAATACCAAGAAGACATGCAGCAAGGAACAGGAAGCAAGCACACCGTCGCACCCGAGCTATTGGAGTTTTGGCCCGCGAGCTCACACAACGCTGCACCCCTAGACTGTCTGTGAATACTGGTACCACTGTACGCCAACCATGTAGCCGACACCGTTAGCAAAGACGATTTCAACTAGGGTTCCAACAAGCGCTGAGAGTACTGAAGGGAAACTGCCGGTGAAAATAGCCATGTCTACCTAAGTGACGATGGTGGTCGAAAATCATGTCGCTCAGACTCAAGCCGAAGTTGACGTTTCTGACCAGGCAACTATAAGTCACACTCACCTGGCAGGGATAAGCATGCCCAAAATAGTGTCTGAGGAACTTCCAGTGCCCGTTATGGTCAGTCAAGCTGATCCTCAAGAATTGAGTGAGAAACAGTTGCTGGCAGAAATTTTAGTGGGACTGCCACGTGGAACTACATGACCTCCAGAACTCCGGGAGAGGCTGCGTGCTCTCCGAAACCCGGGAACAAAAGGCCGGATACAAGTCAAACTAATCACCGCAACTGAACAAAGTGTCAAGGTCTCACTGCCAAAGTGAAGTAGAGAGGGAAAATTCTCAGGAACAAATGTGTTGTTTGAGTTTACATTATACGAGATAGCTGAAATACTTTCATTTAAAAAAAAAAAAAAAAATTCAAATCATGAAAAAGAGAAGTATTCGTTTATGTCCTTCCTGTTCACCATTCGAACCATTGCTTGTTTTACCTGGAAAACTTGTATCATTTCAGGTGATCCAAAATGGAGAACTCCACGCCAGTTGACAGCAATAGTCAAGAGATGAACGACATGGCGCGACAGCTAGTGCAAGCGATAGAGGAGTCGACGCATTATCAAGTAAATGTTATCAGCCCGGACTCTCGGGAGAAGCCGGACCAGCCAGAACAACTCCATACGTGCACCAGCTCCCAGCCTTTTAAGGAGGAAGCACCGCAGCAGACACTTCTTCCAACATCTCCAGCCCAATTTCTGACGACCTCCATCGAATGGTACAGCCCAAATGAACTAGATGTCTCGACCGAACTGGACCCACGGCAGAACGAATTCTGGACGCGAGAGGCGCATCAGAAGCGAATCCAAGACGCGAGGGAAAGGGCTAACCCAAGGACCAAACCGGTCTCACTCATAGTTGAGTGAACGTATTCGTCTTTATGTATACCGGGTGTTTCCAAAATTGGGGTAATGAATGAAATGGGTAATACACCACGAGAAGACGGAACGAAATGAAAGAATACATTTTTGTCATAAATAATATTCTGAATGATATCGCGATATGCGAGTTTTCTTCGCATGAAGTATGCTTCGACTCTGAGGACCCTCCACAGTATGCTGCGGAAATATCCGAGATCATTATGCTCAGAATGGACACAAACATACCTCATTCTTCGAAAAAATCATCACCATCGGAACTCTGATTCAACAAAAACTGTTCTAGAACTGTTGCCTTGAAACAAAAAGCCTACTATCGCTGGCAAAAAAAACAACCTCGCGGTTAGAGCAGAATACGTCGATTCCAGGAATACTTGCAGCCAAACAATAGATGCTTCTGAAGAAACATACAATGCCAAGATAAGATCGTATTTCATAGATTGTCCAAATGGCTCCCGTTTGTTTTGGTCCCTTGCTGAAGCGGTCGGAAGAAATTCCACAAATAGTTCATTTCCACCACTGTTCGAATCCGACGGTTAGTGAACTAAGAACTCACAACGCAGGCAGGTCAATGCTGTTAATGAAAACCTTGCTGAAATCAAAGCCTGGGAAACCAACAACCTAGTTGAATTCAACGCCACCAAAAATCAAGCCTGTATTTTCTCTACAGAGGCGAAACTCAGTATGCCCGATATGTAATGTCTGGCACCACCATGACCACCAAGCGCACCATAGCCATGCTCGGTATTTCCATCAGCAACACTCTTTCATGGAATGATCATATCAGATCCATCGCAAAAACTGCTTGACAAAAACTCGGATTCTTGTTCCGTGCGGAAAGCAACCATACACCCCAACAGCTTCTTATGATTTTTGAAGCGCAGATACGGCCTGTTCTAGAATACTGTTTCCACCTATGGGGTTCAGCACCAAAACATACGCTGATGCTATTAGATTCCATCCAGAGAAGAGCCATTTGCCTGGTGGGTGACGTCACACTCACTCACTCTTTCACATCATTGGAACACCCTTTCACTTTTTTATCGATACTTCCACGGGAAAAGTTTTTCGGAAATCTCTGCTATCATCCCTTCACTAGCAATACCAGTCAGACGAACTTGACAAGCCTAGTCAGCAAATCCTTTCGTAGTCAACCTCGAAAGATGTCAAACAGCACTTCATCAAAACTCCTACATCCATAGAACGGCTAGGCTCTGGAATTCATTGCCCGAGGAGGTATTCCTAACAACATTCAATCTCCAGAAGTTCAAAAAAAAATTTCAATACCTATCTCCTGTCTCTATCCACCCTAGGAACGCATCGATGTTCTTTGAAAATTATAGGGATTTCCTTTCGTGCGCTCCAAGTGATGAAAAAATTAAGTTTCGCAGCAACTTCTGAGAATAACTTCCCAAAGGTTAGCGGCCCATCACAAATGCGTCCGACTGCATGATGAGTTCGAACCATATGTGTGCTGTGCTGTTTTGTTTCGTAGTGAGAGTCAGAAAATAGCGGCAAAGAGCCATATGCAAATTTTCATCGAAAATGACCAACTGGACTTCAGTGAAAAAGTCAAAAACCTTGGTCTGAATTCAGACCCAAAGTTGAGGTTTGAGAAACATATTCAAATGAAAATTAGAACATCTTATGCTTCTCTTGAACTTTTGTATCCTCATAGACATAACATGAATATACTTACAAAAAAAATGTTATGCGATTCTTTGTTGTTGTCTCATTTCAATCATTGTGATATAGTATAATATAGACCTTTCTTACGCAAATCAGGTGCATATCGCATACAAAAAGTCATCGTTCAATTCATGGAATAAGAAAAAGAGATCGTATATCTCATAAACTCAAGAAAATGGGTTGGTTGAGTATGTACAATCGTCGTATTGCCTTCTCTATAAATTACTGAAAACTAAACAGCCAGAGTATCTCTTCAGGAAAATCACGTATAGGACTGATATTGACAATTCAAAACCTGAGAAAAAAGTATGATATCAACAAACCTTCGCATAATAAATAAATTTATAAGTCATCTTTTTCCTATCAGATTGCGACTGTGAGCCATTCTCTGGATAAACCGAATTTCTCCTTATTATTGAATTCATTCTAAAACAAATTTAGGAAGAAATTCCTTTCACAGCAGTGATATGAAACGAAAAGAAAAAATGAATCAATGATAGTTTATTTATAATATATTATTATGATAGAGTTTATCTTCTGAAAATAATATCGCCTCGATATACATTTACTTGAAAGACATAACTTATATTATTTGTATTTTTGTTTTCGTTTCTAGGGGAGTGTGGAAGAATCGGTCCATTGACCTATCACTTCACCTTTTGTTTGCCACCTATTCCTTTTTTTTGTACTAACATTATTGTTCAAACATGGAATTCGTTATTTTGTACATTGGCAGACAATAAACGATTATTATATCATTATTTCTTATATTATATAATCAAGGGTTTGATGCAGGCGCCGCTCAATGTTGCCGAACGTTCAATATTTTTGTGACACAATATTTTCCATCTGTTATTCGACTTGAGGTTCTAAAATGTTGTAGACATATTCTTGAGAATTGTTACTATTCTGAATTGAACAATTTCAGATACGATTGGAATTATACATTGAAGAATAATCTTACGAAAATGAAGATGATAGTGATTCGTAATGTCTGGAACTGTCAGAACTGACGGCAGTTTCAAAACGTCTCACATCTCGTAACCATTTGGGTGAGGTGGGGTTTTACATTATTAGGGTTCACTGGTGATGAATTGTTCATTTCGACACCAGCTATAAAATGAAAATATGGATGAACGAAAAGAGTAGTGCATTCTGTGCTGCTTTCTCGATATCACTTGGAAAGTCTGAACTAGAATCAGCCATTTTCCACAAATGTAAAGATCAAACGAGTCTATTTATTGAATTCCGTCGCTGATTTATGACCATATCATTGTTCGACGGCTACTTCAGAGTGACAAGCGAAGTCAACTTGCTGACTAAGAGTAAAACGTTTTGTACATAGTCGGTAGAACTTATGTAGAGCCGAGTGTTGAACTGGTCATTATTTCTGTTCAAGCGAAATAATTCATCGAAATTGGAAGAAAAGTATGGCACGTAACACGTTAAGAAACGCAACTGGTGTAACTCTGTGTTTTGCGGGATCTCGCTATGCTCCTACTGCCCAATTCCATTGTCACACAAAATGACGTGTCATTGATTGAGTGAATATCTATTCCAAATGTTCTCCACAACGTATTCATGGCAACTTGCTACTTTCACAATTGAATTTTTAACGAAGTTAGGTAGGTACTTAATTTCTTAGTATTCTGATAGGACACACTGTATATATCAGTTTTGAGAACTAATTGCGATAACCAACGAGGTATCGACACCGTTCTCTTTGGTGAGGGAGTATCAAAATACACCGGAACTATCGCTGACAGTATCTTGAATGTGCGGGGTTGCATTTTGATGAATTATTATTGATAATAATTTATAAGGCAAGACGTCATTGCGATCGCTATAAGCAAGTCTCGATGTTCATCGATGAGCGCTACGATGCCCCTCTGTGTCGCGCGCCGAGAATAGTTGGGCAAACATAGATAAATCTGCGATCGCGCCCAGAAATGACAGTGTTCTCTGAGACCGCAGCTGGACGCTACCGACCTGAAAGCCGATACCGAGAGAAAGCAACTACTTGACACCACAAGCAGTGAGTTGAGCCGAAACTATATTGCATTCAATAGCAGTGTTTTGCTGCATTCCGGTAGATGATGAATGCATTCCTGCAATGAGCGAATAATATTCGGGTTGCAGGACGGTACGCAGGGGACTGCATTGCGTTCAGCAAATTAACTTCGGGACGTAGGGTTGTCTATCGCTTATCGTCTCCTACCGAAGCCGATTTACTGTGAAGGTGCCTGGTGCTTCTGTCCTGCATTCAGCAAATAATTTTCGGGTTGGAGGACAAGGTACTGGAGGGGTGCTATGCATTTCAACGAATTGTATTCGGGTTTTGTGAAGGAACCTTCTACCTGCTGACAGATATGTTTTGTATTGCACTTATCGCTTGTTGCTAGATCGGCTTTAATTAATAATCATAAGGCTCGGCTTTTGATGCATTTATGGATTTTGCAAATTAGATAGGATATATTTATAAGCTTTGCATGAATTGGTGAATTGACATTCCGAGAATCCGGGAAGATCATAGCATCGCGAAACGGAGTCAATTTTCAAACTTTCCGAAGGGGGGTGTTGCAATTAGTATGCTTTGTATATATAGATGTTAGTTTGCATATATCAACGATTGGAGAGTAATTTGGGAATAATGAGTATTTCCTTGGCTCGCCAGCCTCTTGTGAATATTTGGAGAATAAAATAATAGATGTATTATAATCATTGTTTGTTTCATTTGTTAGGTAAGAATAACCAAGAGCAACTAATGATCCGGGGACAAAATAAAACAACCTTGATTCAGTCAGTTTGACAGATAGTTACTTATGACCCCTGGATTATACTTTCTCCACTGATGAGTTGCTCGATGGAAAGTGGACCTACCACTATGAAATAGGTGTGCTCGAGTTATTGATGATCAACGAACCCGCTTCAAAGTGCCAAGATGACATCTCAGAGTAGATAACGTTACAAATTTGGCACCCGAGCAGGGACCGAGTTGAACCAGGTTCAACCGAGATAAACCGAGTTCAACCGAGTTGAACCGAGTTCATTCGAGTTGAACCGAGTTTAATCGAGTTAAACCGAGTTTAATCGAGTTAAACCGAGTTTAATCGAGTTAAACCGAATCAGACCGAGTCAAGCCGAGTTCAACCGAGATGAACCGAGTTAGAACAAAACAGACCGAATCAAACCGAGTTGAACCGAGTTGAGCCAAGTTGAATTCGAGTTTAACAAGGTCAGCTATTCGCAACAATAGGCGCAAATGACCGCTTGTTCGGCAGGGTTTGATGTCAAGAAATTCATTACACTGACGCTTGAGTTGCTATGATCACCCCGTGTAGAGTTAGAAGTTCAGGTTATAATTAACATAGGTATTAACTGTAAAGAGTGGTCTGCTACGAACATTTTTTGATTCAAATCAGGATCTGTCATTTGGACAGGTGGAGAGACAGTTCGGCACTAAGTGAAGTTCATATATCGTTGGGGTTTTGAGGTCTCGGATTCAGTCTTGAAGTCTGTGAGTCGTCAAGCAGAATCTTGCTGTTGAGTTGGAGAAGAGAGACAGTCTAGCTTGTGACGGATTAGTAAACAAACGTACAGAAAATGGGGAACGAAGACCATCCGAAGGCTCAAGAGACCACAGAAGGTCAAACTTCTCCACCAACAAGTAGCCAGTAGATGTCAGAGTTGGTTGGGTGTATCAGCTGAAAAAGGCTGATTTAGACGTAGAATTGGCTGAGTTTGGCCTTGACATCACGAACACAAGCGGAAACGACTTATTAGGTTCCTCAAGGAAGCACCTTCGACACCGACTCTGGGAAATGTCCCAGTGACGTCGACTTGGACGTTCATAAATCTGAACACTGTACCTCCTGTGAACCTAAGTTCGCCTGGGGCCGTTTCAACAATAACCGTGCGACCCAGTCGCATTTCCGGAATGGCTGGACGGAATCAGATTGTCTCAGAACATACCGGCTTATAGATTGATCGCTGTATTACCAGACCTATTTTCAGGCGAAGTCGCCCTCTGGTACCGAAACAACCGATATGCCTGCACGACATGGGATACGTTCATTCCACTGTGAGCATTGTGGCTATTTCGTAGTTCATATCACGCCAGTCGGGCTGCCAGCCACTCCCGTATGGGAATTTCAGTTCTGGAGTGATTCTTTCCTCGGTTCTACTCAGATGGCGTTACTTTCATTTCATCGATGAAAGACGCCTCAGGGTAGATATAATGCCAACTTGATTTCTGTTTGGCTAGGCTTCGCTGAGCGGCCTGGCTTAATCGAAATCAATAGGCATTCAGGAAAGAATCACTTGTATCAGTATTCGTTTAAACGAGTTGATGAATAGATTTCGGGAGGATGTAATTCAATATCCTGCGTGGCATCAGCCAGGGAAGTAGTTGTTTTTCTTCCGAAATCTACCATTGTTGTTCATTTTATGAACACTGGGTGGAAATGACTGTGAGCTTTTTACATTTATTCACCAGATGCTTCCATGGCCAGAATGGCTAACGGCCTCCCAGCTCAAATTCTCAGCAAGTATCGCCTGAAACTACTAATTGAGAATTAAACTATTTCCGCCATGGTGAGGCATCTTCCTGGCCTTTCATCTGATTTTGTCATAGGGATGGATATTCTGAAACCGCAAAAATTCCAACTAGATTCGTCAGATGGAAGCATACTGATTCATGGAAAACCGATGAAGAACTCAATTCCGCCACCGATATACATCCAATAAGCATCGTTGATTACTCTGAAAAACTCGTGCTAACTCCGACTGAGAATAGTCGACTCCAAGCATTTCTGGACCGTGAGCTTGCTCAATTTCAGAGCATACAGGGGGTTACGCCGATACTCAAACATGAGATCTGTTTGATAAACTCCGAGCCTATCAAACAGCGTTACAGGCCTCAGAATCCTTGGATGCGAGAAGTTATAAATACCGAAGTCTATCAGATGCTGAAGGAAGGCATTATAGAACTATCTGATAGCCTATCGGTCGTCATAGCACGAAAAAAAGATGGGAATCCAAGGTTTTGTATAGATTTTCAGAAAGTGAATACTGTGACACATGGAGACGCATATCCTCTACCATATATCTATGCAATTTTGGATGAATTGAGGAAAGCTCAATACATTCCAAGTATTGACTTGAAGCAGGGGTATTGGCAAGTTGCTCTGACCGATGAGAGTAAGCCAGTTATTGCCTTCACTGTGCCGGGCCGTGGCTCGTTTCAATTCCGAGTCATGCCGTTCGGATTGCATGCAGCACCTGCTACATTCCAACGCCTGATCATTGGGTCAGAGCTGGATTCGCATTGCTTTGCTCATTTAGATGATATGATAGTACTCGGAGAAACATTTGCTCAACATTTGAGCATTCTGAAACAAGTATTCCGCCGCCTTCGAGCTGCTAACCAATGGTTGAATCCCGATAAATGTCAGTTTTGCCGCAGGTCACTCAGGTATTTAGGCCGTGTGGTAACTGGTAATGGGAAAGGTACCAACCTGAATTAAGTTAGGGCAATCCGCGAGTTTTCGACACCGAACACCGTTCGACAGTTACGACGATTTCTGGGATCGCTCCGTGGTATCGGCGTTTTGTGCCTGGATATCTAGATCTTGCAGCGCCGTTGAACCGTTCGCTCAAGAAAGGCTATCGTTGGCAATGGTCTACCGAACAGAAAAAAGCATTTAATCACCTGAAGACATGTTTGTCGCAATCACCTTTTCTTGGATGCCCAGACTTGAATAGACCTTTCATCCTACAGACGGATGCTAGTGATCAAGGATTGGGAGCAGTGCTCATCCAAAACAAAGAGCATATTCCGTGACTGAAAAAGAATGTCTAGCCATCGTGTGAGACGTAGAAAAGATGCGTCCGTACCTCGGAGGATACCTCACTGTCCTGTCAGATCACCAATCACTAAAGTGGCTTCATAATCTCGAAAGCCCAAGTGGCAGACTTGCACGTTGGAGTATGTACCTTCGACGATTTGATTTTGAGATCAAATACCGAACAGGTGTCTTGAACCGAGTGGCTGATGCTTCATCCAGACATCCGTCTCCGAGTAATGAACATAAAGATATATCCGTCGTTGAAAGGTCTGACATTGATTGCTCTTGGTACATCAGAAAAAAAGCTGAGATACAGAGTGATTCTGCTGACAACCCTGACTACTGCATTAAAGATGACCGACTTCATTGACATTTCTGGAATTCTACCGATTATTTCGAACTTGAGCTCTCTGATCCTTAGAAGTTATGTAGCTCGAAACCAGCACGTCTATCCGTAATGAAGAAGAATCACGATGCTTTTACTGCTGGACATCTTGAGATTGCAAAAACAACTGCGAAAATTGATAGCCGTTATTATCGGATAGGAATGTTTAGAGATATTGCTGAATATGTCCAAGGATGTACTTCTTGTCAACAGTACAAATCTTCTCAACAGAAAACTGCAGGTAAAATGCAACCCTCTATCAATCGGCAACCTTGGGAAGCGATGAGCTCCGATCTGGTTGGACCTCAGCCCCGATCGAGTAAAGGAAATAGCTACCTGGTGGTGTTCCAAGGCCGATCTACTGAATGGATCCAATGCCGTTCTTTACGGAAGGCTTCTGCAGAGGCAGTGAGTCAAGCCATGTATAAGGAAATTATTACCCACTTTGGCTGTCCGAAAACCATAATCATCGACAATGGCACCCAGTATACCGGTTCGCTATTTCGAAATCTACTTGAAGATTTGAAAATAGCGCACCGACTCACTCCACCATATACACCTCAGTCCAACCCAGTGAAAAAGACCAATAAAACAATGAAAACTATGATATCCCAATTCTGCGAGTCCGATCACCGTAGATGTAAACAACATCTACCCGAACTTGTGTTTGCATATAACACGGCCCGTCATGACTCCACCGGATACACTCCAGCATTTCTCGATTATGGGAAGGAGTTGGAGATACCAGGAGCTGTATATCGATTCGTTGGGGTGATAATCGATGACCGGGCCCAAAGACTGGGCAAACTTTGGGAAGTATTCGAATTTGTACGAATTAATCTTTCTCGAGCTTTCACGACACACAGTCATTACTACAATCTTCGTAGGAGTGAATGATGGTGTCATGTGTAAGATCAGGTGAGAAAGAAAGAACATCACCTGTCTTACGTTATCGAAGGGTTTGCTGCAAAGCTAGCTCCAAGATACTCCGGACCATATACCGTTGTTAAAGTTGTATCTTCAATAGTTTATGATATGGAAAGTGGATTCTGGCAAAAAGCTCTTCTATGCGCATATAAAAGATTCGAAACCGGTATACGACACACCCGGTTCCAACGTCGACACGATGGTATCTCTTATAGAGCTCAACCATGCCGAGACAGCAGAAAACCGATATACCCAAACCGAGGCCCGAAGAGGTACAAATACCTAGACGACATGCAGCAAGAAACAGGGAGCTAGCACACCGTCGCACCCGAGCTATTTGAGTTTTAGCCAGCGAGCTCACACAACGCCGCACCCCTAGACTGTCTGTGAATACTGGTACCCTTGTACGCCAATCATGTAGACCGACACCGTTAGCAAAGACGATTCCAACTAGGGTTCCAACAAGCGCTGAGAGTACTGAAGGAAAACTGCCGGTGAAAATAGCCATGTCTACCTCAGTGATGATAGTGGTCGAAAATCATGTCGCTCAGACTCAAGCCGAAGTTGTCGTTTCTGATCAGGCAACTACAAGCCACACTCACCTGGCAGGGATAAGCATGCCCAAAATAGTGTCTGAAAGCCTCCCAGTGCCCGTGATGGCCAGTCAAGCTGATTGTCGAGAATTGAGTGAGAAACAAATGCTGGCAGAAATTTTACTGGGACTGCCACGTGGAACTACATGGCCTCCAGAACTCCGGGAGAGGCTGCGTGCTCTCCGAAACCAGGGAACGAACGGCCGGGTACAGGTCAAACTAACCGCCGCGAATAAACGAAGCGTCAAGGTCTCACTGCCAAAGTGACGTAGAGAGGCAACATTCTCAGGAACAAATGTGTTGTTTGATTTAACATTATACGAGATAGCTGAATTACTTTTATTTTCTTAAAAAAAAATCAAATCATAAAAGGGGGATGTATTCATTCATGTCCTTCCTGTTCACTATTCAAACCATCGCTCGTTGAACCTGAAAAACTTGTATCATTGCAGGTGATCCAAAATGTACAACTCCACGCCAGTTGACAGCAATAGTCAAGAGATCGACGACATTGCGCGACAGCTAGTGGAAGCGATAGAGGAGTCGACGCCTCATCAAGTAAATGCTATCAGCCCGGACTCTCCGGAGGTGCCGAACCAGCCGGAACAACTCCATACGTCCATCAGCTCCCAGCCTTCTAAGGAGTAAGCACCGCAGCAGACACTTCTTCCAACATCTTCAATTTCTGACGACCTCCATCGAATGGTACAGCCCAAATGAAGTAGATGTCTTGACTGAACTGGACCCACGGCGGAACGAATTCTGGACGCGAGAGGCGCATCAGAAGCGAATGCAAGAGGCGAGGGATAGCCCAAGGACCAAACCGGTCTCACCATCAGGAGATCGCAGTCAGAAAGCCCGCTACGTGAGGATCTCCAAAGAAACCTGCTGGAGATTCGGACAAAGAGGACATCGCAGAAACGCCTGCCGACATCCTGCGATAGTCTTCTGCTCAAAGTGTTGTCTAGTAGGGGTTATGTCCAGGCATTGCCGGTGTAACCGAAGCGCACCTGGAAATGATTCGGCAGGTCATCGTCAGACGAACCACGTCCCTGGATCCAAAGGGTCTGGACGACCATGCTCTACGTGCGAGTGTCCTCATGCCCGGGTTCATCCCCGACAGTAAGAAAAAGCTCAAAATTGGAAGCCTGAGGGCAGGCAGAAAAGATGTTTCAATTTCACTTTATTGGTATTCTAGAGGTATATTATTGTTTTCAACTTTCTTTTATTGTTATCATATGAATTAGATTGATTGGGATAATCATTCATGGAAAAAATGAAATGATTTATCATTCAAGTAAGGGGGGGATTTAACGAAGTTACTCAATTTTTTAGTATTTTGATAGGACACACTGTATATATCAGTATTTAGAACTAATTGCGCTAACCAACAAGGTATTGACACCTTTCTTTTTCGTGAGGGAGTTTCATAATACACCGGAAGTATTGCTGACATTATCTTGAATGTACGGGGTTGTATTTTGATAGATATAATTATTGATAATAATTGAGTTGGCGAGACGTCATTGCGATCGCTATAAGCAAGTCTGGATGTTCATCGATGAGATGAACATAGATAAATCCGTGATCGCGCCCAGAAAAGACAGTGTTCACTGAGACCACAGCTGGATGCTACCGACCTGAAAGCCGATACCAAGAGAGAGGAACTACTTGATACCGCAAGCAGTCAGGTGAGCCGAAACTATCTTGCTTTCAATAGCAGTGTTTTGCTGCACTCCGTTAGTTGATGACCGCATTCCTGCAATCTGCGAATAATATTCGGGTTGCAGGACGGCACGTAGGGGACTGCATTGCGTTCAGCGAATTATATTCGGGACGTAAGGTTGTCTATTGCTTATCGTCTTCTACCGGAGCCAATTTACTGTGGAGGTGCCCGGTGCTTCTGTCTTGCATTCAGCGAATAATATTCAAGGTTGGAGAACATAGTACTGGAGGGGTGCTTTGCGATTCAGCGAATTGTATTCGTGTTTTGTGAAGGTACTTTTTACCTGCTGACAGTACCAGATATGTTCTGTATTGCACTCATTGCTTGTTGCTAGATCGTCTTCAATTAATAATCATAAGGCGTGGCTTTTTATGCATATATGGATTATGGAAATAAGATAGTATATATTCATAAGCTTTGCATGAATTCGTGAATTAACATTTTAAGAATCCGAAAAGATCATAGCATCGCGAAACGGACTTGATTTTCAAACTTCCCAAGGAGGGATGTTGCAATTAGTATGCTTTTTATACAGTGTGTCTCACTTACCATGCTCACCATGGCTATCTTTTTAACGGTGAGAGATACGAGGTCGGTTAAATGACACCAAATGTGGAGTTTGTCAATACCAACTATAATGTGGAGAAATATTTTAATAAAATCTATTCGTTTTTGTTTTATACGCAAAAAACAGATTCTGACCATTCCCATGTCTCCTCCATACCTTCTTTATTTATGAAAATATTCAAATGGGAATTTCACATTCTCATGGCAGTTTTTCAAAGTGATTTCGAAAAAATTATGAAATTTATACCAACTCTTCTAGAATTTGAGATATCAGCACCAACTTTGGTTTTTCAAATGTAGGTCATAGCTCACTATGACTTAATTGAAAATAACTTTTTTTTCTCTTACAGATGATATGTCGCAGTAATAGTTTTGTGTTGATAACAACGGAGTTATCGCCATTTATACAAAAACAAAACATTATTTGGAAGCCGTCATCTTGAATTTATCAATTTTATGAAGAAAATCATGATCTCCGACCTCGAAAACCCCTACTCATCAATTTTGAATGGAATCGGACAAAATCATGTCCGCCATCTTGGAGCAGCCACTTTTTTTAACTGATGGCGGACAAGATTTGGTACGATTCCATTCAAAATTGGTAAGTAGGGGTTTTTGAGGTCGAAGTTAATGATTTTTTTGTTAAAATTTATAAATTCAAGATGGCGGCTTCCAAATAATTTTTTTTTTGTATAAATGACGATAACTCCGTTGTTATCAACACAAAACTATTACTGCGACATATCATCTGAGAGAGAAAGAAAAATTATTTGTAAATAAGTCATAGTGAGCTATGACCTATGTAAGGATACCTTTATGAACCAGATTCTAGGCTTTTATTAGCAGAATACAAATTAGGAATACTGACAACTAATGACAACAGTTATTGATATAATCAAAATCTCAATGATACAGAGTGAACTAACTGGATAACACATACAGTATCATCACAACCTACATTTGAAAAACCAAAGTTGGTGCTGATATCTCAAATTCTAGAAGAGTTGGTATAAATTTTATATTTATTTCGAAATCACTTTGAAAAACTGCCATGAGAATGTGAAATTCCTATTTGAATATTCTCATAAATATAGAAGTCATGGAGGAGACATGAAAATGATCAAAATCTGTTTTTTGCGTATAAGACAAAAACGAATTGATTTTATCAAAATATTTTTTCATATTATAGTTGGCCTTGACAAACTCCACATTTGGTGTCATATAATCGACCTCGTATCTCTCACCGTTAAAAAGATACCCATGGTGAGCATGGTAAGTGGGACACACTGTATATAGATGGTAGTTTGCATATATATCAACGATTGAGAAGTAATTTGGGAATAATAAGTATTCCCTTGGCTCGCCAGCCTCTTGTGAATATTTGGAGAATAAAATAATAGAAGTATCATAAACATTGTTTGTTCCATTTGTTAGGTGAGAATAACCAACTGCAACTAATGATCCGGGGACAAAATGAAATAATCTACATTCAATCACTTTGACAGATAGTTACTTATGACCCCTGGATTTAACTTCCTCCACTGATAAGTTTCCTGGTGCAAAGTGGACCTACCACTATAATATAGGTGGCGCCCGAGTTATTGATAATCAACGAACCCACTTTGAAGTGCCAAGATGACATCTCAGAGTAGATAATGTTACAACTCAACAATCGAACTACAAATGAGGATACCCACATGAGAATCAGCTTTCAAATCATTTCTTTTTGTGCAAGAATCTCTTCATTCACTTATTAGCGGGATATTTCGTACTTTCGTCATCCACTCCAACAATTTGTGATTCGAATGTTCTCATCGCCATCTTCAACATAACTATCTCATTTGTGAACAAATCAAGTTCAACTTCAGATACCTTCATCAAAGGAGAAGTAGGAAAACCCTAAGTGAGGTGTACTTACCCAAACCGAAGTGACGTCACGGGTAAGGTTATCTGCTCTGACCATGACAGGTGATATAAACGAATTGCAAATTGTGATAGTTTTCACTCTTCAGTCGGTCGGTTAACTGAGTGCTTTCGTTTCGCTGTGCTCTTTGTATAGGACTATTAAAGCATTTTAGTTTTATTTGTGCAACGAATTTGTGCATTGTGCTTGTATCGAATAATTTTGATTTCTCGAAATGGCATACGCAAACTTGTATGGAAATAACGAACTGACAAATATGCTCCTAATCCATGGCGATACGCTACAAAATTCTGAAGACGCCTCTTGCCTTCATGCAGAACGTTTTCCTAATCGTGTTCATCCCCGTGGTCGCAGGTTTGTCGCACTTATCCAAAGAACCCGCGGTACAGGTAAAATATGCACTCACAGAGGACAAGATGCCGGTAGGAATAGACCTCTCAGAATCATAAACATGGAACAAAAAATTTTGGACATTTTTGAGGACTATCCAACCTCAAGTTCCCGCGGCATTAGTCGTCTGTTAGAGGTTTCGAATGAAGTTGTCTAGCGGACTATGAATGAGGACATGCAGCATTCCTTTCATTATCAGCGATTGCAGTCGTTGCAGCAGAAGATTATTCACGAAGGACACAATTCTGTGAATGGATACTAGGACAACATGTAGTCAATCAAAATTTTCTGAAAGAAATTCCTTTCACTGATGAGACAACATTCACCCGAATGGTATCTTCAATCATCATGATCATCACCCCTCCGATCAATCCATGAGGAGAAGTGATGGACGTAGTTCCAATTGGACTTCACGAGTTGCCGCCTAAACTGAATGAACTTTCCTATCTAGCTACTCTTTTAGTTGATTTGCCATTGAGACTTAGACAAATTATGCTCTTCATGCATGATGCAGCTCCTATTCATTACTGTGAAATATCCCAGGAATTTTTGAACGGTGAATTTCCACAAAAATGGATTGGTCGGGAAAGGCCTGTACCGTGGACACCACGCTCTCCGGATCTGAATTGTGATGGACTTTTTTGTGTGGGGTTTCTTGAAAAATTTGGTCTATGCGCCATCTTTTCGGAATATCAAGAACAAAGATATTTCAAGAGAAAAAATAAACAATGCGGTTCAAGTAATGCGACAACAAGGTAGCTTTCAGCGGGCTTGCGAATCATTACTACGTCATGCGAGACTCTTTATAGAAATAGTTGGCGCTGATTCTGAACACTTGTTGTAAACTGAAATCGGTGCATCTCAAAAGACAGTGGTTAAAAGGATAAAAACATATGTTGGCAACAGTGCGGAAGTAGTGCGAGAGAGCTCTCTGTACAAGGGAACCAAACCAGTGCTCCTAAAACTATGGTGAGTCGAATGAATTTTAGTTGACTCAAGAAATGTTTTCAATTGCCATTCATTGTGTCGTAATGTGTGATCGAACACTCTATTTCAATCATTACCCCAATTTAGGAAACACCCTGTATATTAATATCCGACATAATATTATATAGATAAATGGAAGTGATGGATCAATGGTGAAATGCCCATGTTTGAGGTCAACATTTATTGGGCGGTTGATACCTTTATTCGTCGATACCAGCTACCACTCTCCTGATTGGATGTATTTTGTTTCAATCACATGTATATGATGCTATTGTTCAAGATAAATAAATTGTTCGATTGGTTAATTGATTGATTGATTGATTGAACTCTCTTTCCTTCTCTCTTTCAGGGATCCAGTTGTTTCGGAGAGGGACATTCGGTATTTTAGATAATTCGAACCAAGAGGAGATCATTCACAACAAGTTCATGAGGTAAGTTTGATGAACGGTTGTATCATATGTTATTCGGAAGAGAATTTGTTTCATTTGGCTCGAGATGAATATCATATCTCTGTTCCTTCTCGAATTTTATACAAGTTTTCAGTTCTAACTAAACACACATCGTCGTTATTTCAGTTGTATCGGAACATAAAATTTGATTGAATTCCAATGTCATTATGTAATTTATCATCGATACATTATATCAAAAATCGTTGTGATATTCCGAATATAATATTATTTTGGATGATTATGTGATTGATATAGATATATACATATAAACCGTGCGGATTGAATACAATGCAAATTTTAGGAGACATTTTCACATATGGAGTATGACTAGGAATCATTCCTTATAATAGTTTTCCCTACAAATACATCTACTCCCTATATAATAATGATAATACTACTGATATGGGTTAGGATGCGTGGATATGAGTTATTTCAGATTGAAGTCCTTCCTTTGTTGTTCCAGCATGCTCTCTAAGTATGAACATTTCTCTTGAAGCGCTTTATGTTCCACTCGAAGTTCTTTCACGATCTCGTCTTTTCTTGCTATCGTAACTCGTACTCTGAAAAATTGAGAAATTATAGTAAAATATAATATACATACATACAATCAACTGATGCCACAATAACTTGGATGTTATGTTGAATGTTATTTGCGTCGCATAAACAATCTGATGTTATAATAATCATTCCATTTACTAATGACGAGAAGGGCGTAGCAACAGCGCTAATATTTCTGCCCCTGGCGTTCTGCGCATTGTTGATACACATTTGAGGTTAGGTTTATTTGCTTGATTGTCATTTAGATTGACAAAAGTTACAGAAGGAAATAATGGATAATTCGAAGTAAAAACGAGGGTCAAATCAATGAAGATTGTCAAAAAGAAAGTGAAGTTTTGCATAATACCTAGGTATGATTTTAATATTTCAATTGATACCTCCTGTTCAGAACTCATGAAGCTATTATAGTTATCTCGTCTACAGGTTTGAGAATATTATTGAAATGCGATATTTCTAGAGAGAAAACGAGATACATGGATCAAAATCCAGAATGAGTTCAATTCGAGGTTCACTTCCATTACAACTGGTTTGGAAACCCTGAATCGGGTATCAAAATCATTGTCATCATACATTTCGAATGGACTGTTGCGAATCCGAGAGGTTCTTGTCCTGGGAATTAGTAGTTCTTCTTCAGATAGTGAAGACAATGATGAGATAGACATTTTCTGTAATATAATAGTCATTTACTCACATTATTTTCATTTACCTACCCTACCTTTTCGATATGAAACAAGAACAAAAAACTCTAACCTTTTTTTTTTTTAGATTCTGCAAGAATTCTGCGGAATATTCAAGATAATTTGGCGGAACTTTCACGAGTCATCTGCTGGTTGTCACTTCAATCAGCACTGATTAAGTTGATGCCATCAATAAGTCGATTTGATGTGACTTCTAAAGCTGACTGGCCTTTGTGCAACCGATTTTTTAGTTGAATAGTTGTTATTATTATGAGTCAATCAGATGATCGAGTAACCATGCCATCAAGTACATGGTAGGCCTTTCATGCAACCGAATTCCATTTATAACGTCGCATCAAATATTTGAAGTGACATCAAATAATTGATGAGCTTTTATGCAATCGACCCGTAGACTGACGAACATGAATATGTTTTGATACCTATGAAGAAAAAAACCCTGCAGGAATTGATGAAGTACCAGCTATCGTATTGGAAGAATGTGTTGATGAAATCTCCATTCAATTATCTGAGATCACTAACCTATCTATCACCCAAGGTGTGTTTCCAAGTGAACTAAAAACTACCAAAATCATCCCAGTGTTTGAAAAGGATGATCCCCAATGTATCGGAAACTATAGAATGATATGTATACTTAGCTGCTTTTCCAGAATCATTGAAACAGCCGTGTATAACCAGATGATTAACTACCTCAATCAAAATAATATAATGACTCAATCCCAACACGGCTTTCGCCGCAATCACTCAATAGAAACCGCTTCAATAAAACTTAAACAATACATCCATGAAAATATCGACCAGGACAAATATTCAGCAGGAACCTTCTTCGACCTGACTCACGCCTTCGATACAATCAACCCTGAATACCTTAAGATGAAATAAGAAGCAATGGGCATCAGAGGACCAATCAAGTCGTGGATCCAATCTTTTATGACCGGCAGAAAACTCAAGGTTCAGATTGAGGATGAGTTCTCTACCAAATTCGATACCTCTATCGAAACTCCTCAAGGAGGGGTGTTAGGTCCACTGTTATTCCTGACCCATCTGAGCTGTAAATTTCAATACAAGCAGTTATGAGTAGCACCACACAATGGTGCAGAAGAAACCGTCTCATTATGAACGAGAAAAAAACTGTGATAATCGAATTTACTGCACCACAGGGGAATGAGAACAATATGAAACTATCAACTAGCAATAACACTATATTTCACTCATCCGAATGCACCAAATTTCTTGGAATGGAACTTGACCATACATTGAACTTTGACAAACAAATTGTGTAAAAATCTCCGATCTCCTTTTTTCTTCTTTTCTTGTATTTTTGACGATTCCTATACAAATTTTGTAACCTTGTCTCAGAGGAAAATGAAGATTATTATTATTATTATTATTATTCATTTAAGTTCATGTAATTCCAGTCACGACCCTGCGGCCTCCGACGTCACGCAGTGTCGTGCTGGATAAAATCCAGTGACTACTCCTCACAGCCTGTGAGCTGAGTAATCACTGGGACCAAGTACCGTGTGCCCTGAGTAGACGCAATAATCCAAGTATGACGGCCTTCTGCATACCACCAGCCAGGATGTGTGCCTTATCACGACACGCTGGGATTTTCTGGATCTCCGAGAGTAGCGTGTGTCGTGTGCCTCCTAGGGAGCCGATAATCAGGATGACCAATTCCACAGAATGGTCTTATTATTATTATTTAGTTTATATAATTCCAGTCACGACCCTGCGGCCTCCGACGTCACGCAGAGTCGTGCTGGATGAATTCCAGTGACTACTCCTCACAGCCTGTGAGGTGAGTAATCACTGGGACCAAGTACCGTGTGCCCTAAGTAGACGCAATGATCCCAGTATGACGGCCTTCTGCATTCCACCAGCCAGGATGTGTGCCTTATCACGGCACGCTGGGATTTTCTGGATCTCCGAGAGCAGCGTGTGTCGTGTGCCTCCTAGGGAGCCGATTATCAGGATGACCAATGGTCTGGATAGAGCCGGCGGAGTTCGAAGAGAAAATCTCGATATTTAGTCCGTTTTTCCTCCTCCTTCAAAACGATGTTCGGTTCGGCCGGCGCCGAAAACTCGATCACGAACATCGCTTTGGTTTGATGGTCGAGAAGGACTACATCAGGCTTGTTAGCTTGTATCTGCCTGAGGGTGGGGAATGAGAAGTTCCAATAAATTCGACACCTCTCATTCTCCACAACGGACTCAATATCCCCCGGAGCATAGGGCAGCACTGGGGTCTCGTCTATTCCGTACGAGTGCCTCAAGTGATAATAGAGCACTCGCAATGCCGCATTGTGTCTATGGATATAGGCCGAGACTGCATACACCGTGCAAAAAGACAGCAGGTGCATAATTGTCTCGGGCGCCCTGCGGCAGGCCCTGCAATTTGTGTCAGGGACCTCCATACCCATGACACAGCTACGGTAGACGAGAGTGTTGAAAACCCCATCCTGGCATGCCATGATGAACCCCTCTGTTTCCGATTTAAGCCCGCCTGACTTAAGAAAAGCGAAAGTCAGTTCTTTGGATAAGCCCCGGTCTTCAATGGTCTTGAAGTAGACCGAATGCATGGGCTTATCCATGTGAAGCTGCAGAAGCTTTTTCACTTGTGCAGCTTTGATGCGGGCTTTTCTCCGAGCGGGTTCTAGCTCAGTAATTGAGTCCTGAGCCTCGCGCTCGGAGTCGTTATTATTATTATTATTATTATGATTATTATTTGAGTTCATGTAATTCTAGTCACGACCCTGCGGCCTCCGACGTCACGCAGAGTCGTGCTGGATAAAATCCAGTGACAACTCCTCACAGCCTGTGAGGTGAGTAATCACTGGGACCAAGTACCGTGTGCCCTGAGTAGACGCAATGATCCTAGTATGACGGCCTTCTGCATACCACCAGCCAGGATGTGTGCCTTATCACGGCACGCTGGGATTTTCTGGATCTCCGAGAGTAGCGTGTGTCGTGTGCCTCCTAGGGAGCCGATTATCAGGATGACCAATTCCACAGAATGGTCTGGATAGAGCCGGCGGAGTTCGAAGAGAAGATCGCTTTGGTTTGATGGTCGAGGAGGACTACATCAGGCTTGTTAGCTTGTATTTGCCTGAGGGTGGGGAATGAGAAGTTCCAATAAATTCGGCACCTCTCATTCTCCACAACGGACTCAATATCCCCCGGAGCATAGGGCAGCACTGGGGTCTCGTCTATTCCGTACGAGTGCCTCAAGTGATAATAGAGCACTCGCAATGCCGCATTGTGTCTATGGATATAGGCCGAGACTGCATACACCGTGCAAGAAGACAGCAGGTGCATAATTGTCTCGGGCGCCCTGCGGCAGGCCCTGCAATTTGTGTCAGGGACCTCCATACCCATGACACGGCTACGGTAGATGAGAGTATTGAAAACCCCATCCTGGCATGCCATGATGAACCCCTCTGTTTCCGATTTGAGCCCGCCTGACCTAAGAAAAGCGAAAGTCAGTTCTTTGGATAAGCCCCGGTCTTCAATGGTCTTGAAGTAGACCGAATGCATGGGCTTATCCAAGTGAAGCTGCAAGAGCTTTATTACTTCTGCAGCTTTGATGCGGGCTTTTCTCCGAGCGGGTTCTAGCTCAGTAACTGAGTCCTGAGCCTCGCGCTCGTAGTCGAAAATCAGAGACAATTCATCGGCTGCTCGACGTGCTGCCCTAAAAAGAAAAGCTCCCACTCCTGCCTCTTCATGGGTTTTAACCATTTGCAGAAGGGGATCCGAACTCCTGATGACTTTGCAGGCGCCATCCAGAACCATTCTGTTATGGAGATACTCCAAGCTCAAGAGTACACGACCACCCTGGTCTCTAGGTATGTATAACCGTGGAACGGACGCATTTGGATGCAGACTCCTATGGAGATGCATCATCTTGCGAGTACTTACGTCAAGTTGTCGCAGCTCGACTTGAGTCCACTTTATCACTCCAAATGAGTAAAGTAGGACCGGAACAGCAAGCATGTTAGTCGCAGCGACTTTGTTCTTCCCCGACAGTTCTGACGACCAGATCTGTCGGAGCCGCTGCCGATACTTGCTGCGGAGAGCGTCTTTTACCCGTTGTGCCTCATGGATGTGAGTTTCCTCTACACCCAGGTAGGTGTACGTCTCTCCGGCATCCAGGTGGTGTAGGATGCTTCCGTCCACGAGCTGCGCGTCCTTGTCGTAGTTCTCGCATCGTCCTCTCTTGAGATGAACCAGTGCACATTTGTCAATTCCGAATTCCATTCCAATTGCCTGCGTGAACTCCTGTACCACCCTGAGGGATTGGTCCATATCCCTCTCATCAGAGGCATAAAGTTTGAGGTCATCCACATAGAATAAGTGAGTGACTTTATGCCTCCGGTTACTGGGTGGGCCGCAGTTGTATCCTCTGGTTTTGCGGAGCTCAACGGATAGTGGCAGAAGTGAGATGCAGAAAAGGAGTGGGCTAAGGGAGTCCCCTTGAAATACTCCTCTCCTTATGATGACTGGCTCTGTCTGAACTCTCGCATTACCTGATGTTATAGTAAAGCGGGTCCTCCAGACCAGCATCAGTTGTTCTATGCATCTCACTTCAGAATCGGGTACCGAGAGACACTTGAGCAAGTACACGAGTAACTCATGTGACGTTGTGTCAAATGCCTTTCGGTAATCGATCCAGGCCACAGAAATATTCCGCTTGTACTGCACGGAGTCCTGTGTGATAGATCTATCTATCAACAGGTTCTCCTTGCAGCCAGCGACACCTCTCTTTGACCCACGATGCTCAAAAATCCGTTGGTAAACCGGGTCAACTACTAGGAGTACTCGCATGTACAAGATGCGTGTGAACAACTTGTAACATGCATTCAGACAGGTAATTGGTCTGTAATTCTTTGGATTGGACAAATCTCCAGTCTTAGGGAGAAGCACGGTTCGCCCCTTGATAAACCACTCAGGGATTTACTGCTCCCCATTTAGCCAGCTATTAAATATACTGGCTAAATGGTGGTGGGTGGAGGGTAACTTTCTTCACCAAAAGTTATTGATCCCGTCGGGACCAGGAGCAGCAAAGTTCTTGGAGCCTTTGAGGGCTTCCTCAGTGGTTATCGGTTGGCGCAGTAATTCGGGCTCAGGCTCTCGGTATCTTTCGCAGAAGATACCGAACTGCGCCAGGGCTGGAGTATCTCTGTTGAATGGATGTCTCACCTCATAAATACCCTTCCAAAAGGTTTCCACCTGATCAGCAGTCGGCGGATTGTCAACCACACTTGGAGGCGGTTGAAATAAGCGAGAGGGCTTTTCGCGGAATTGTTTATTTTCCGCCAGCCCTCTCGCTCGCCTCTTTAGTGACTGTTTTGCAGCCACTAACATCCGTATCCTTTCAAGGCAGTGCTGTTTGATGCTGGATAGCACTGCCTCATTGAGTGTGTGATGGGTGCGACGCAATGTATTGGCCATCCATCGCACCTTCGACGTGAATGGCCTGTTGGCCCTCACATAATCCATCACACACTGGATACGGGAAGTGTGTTGTCTCGCCGACTGGATCTTGGCTTCCATCTCCTGTACACGCCGATCGGCCCTCTCTGTCGGTGAGACCGTTTGTATGGGTCTTTCCGGTAGAGAGGACCGAACGACGTCATACACGGCACAGTCGATGTGCCAGATGTCAGCCTCTTCCGGAAGTGTTCCTCGAAGTGATTCATCCATCCTCGCAAGGTCTTGGGGCCGCAGGGCCTTAATGTTGAGTAGGCTCCTGCGGTTCCTGATTTCGCTCACCTCAGGAAGCACACGGTCCCCTCTCCCGTTGTGAGGCAGAATGGGTGGAGCGTGTTGTTCCTCCACACCATCTTCCTGCCGAGAAGGGACTCTCACGTAGTGTCTAGCGCGAAGGTGAGATACATAATCCCGCAGATTTTGAGCAGTGAGTGCTCCATGCTCTGGGTGTTGCTCAATCCACAGAGCATGCATCCGCCTCATGTATCCCCTACGCCCTGGATTGCTGCTCTCGAAGCACTGTCCACTCAAGGCGTCCATTTTCGTCGCGGTCGTTATCAGGCTGTCCGTCCTGTTGGGCCCCACCACCTTGCCTTTGACCCCTATCCGGCTGGGGTCGGTTGTGGGGGCCCTGTCCTCTGTTTATGGGAACCAGAGTATTTGGGCCTGCCAGGTGGTTAACCTAGCAGGCCCACGGCTGACATAAAAGGAGAAATAAATTTCTCCTTCTGGGTGCGCTCTCGCTGCCAGTCCGATTTTGCACCCTCAGCTCGGAAAGGTGGTGTCGCTACTCACCATGGACAAACCTCTGAGAGATTTGCCTTCCTGCCTCATTATTATTATTTTTTTTTTGTTGAGTTTATATGATTCCAGTCACGACCCTGCGGCCTCCGACGTCACGCAGAGTCGTGCTGGATAAAATCCAGTGACTACTCCTCACAGCCTGTGAGGTGAGTAATCACTGGGACCAAGTACCGTGTGCCCTGAGTAGACGCAATGATCCTAGTATGACGGCCTTCTGCATTCCACCAGCCAGGATGTGTGCCTTATCACGGCACGCTGGGATTTTCTGGATCTCCGAGAGCAGCGTGTGTCGTGTGCCTCCTAGGGAGCCGATTATCAGGATGACCAATTCCACAGAATGGTCTGGATAGAGCCGGCGGAGTTCGAAGAGAAGATCTCGATATTTAGTCCGTTTTTCCTCCTCCTTCAAAACGATGTTCGGTTCGGCTGGCGCCGAAAACTCGATCACGAACATCGCTTTGGTTTGATGGTCGAGGAGGACTACATCAGGATTGTTAGCTTGTATCTGCCTGAGGGTGGGGAATGAAAAGTTCCAATAAATTTGGCACCTCTCATTCTCCACAACGGACTCAATATCCCCCGGAGCATAGGGCAGCACTGGGGTCTCGTATATTCCGTACGAGTGCCTCAAATAGTAGTAGAGCACTCGCAATGCCGCATTGTGTCTATGGATATAGGCCGAGACTGCATACTCCGTGCAAGGAGACAGCAGGTGCATAATTGTCTCGGGCGCCCTGCGACAAGCCCTGCAACTTGTGTCAGGGACCTCCATACCCATGACACGGCTACGGTAGACGAGAGTGTTAAAAACCCCATCCTGGCATGCCATGATGAACCCCTTTGTTTCCGATTTGAGCCCGCCTGACTTCAGAAAAGCAAAAGTCAGTTCTTTGGATTATTATTATTATTATTTTAAATTCATATAATTCCAGTCACGACCCTGCGGCCTCCGACGTCACGCAGAGTCGTGCTGGATAAAATCCAGTGACTACTCCTCACAGCCTGTGAGGTGAGTGATCACTGGGACCAAGTACCGTGTGCCCTGAGTAGACGCAATGATCCTAGTATGACGGCCTTCTGCATTCCACCAGCCAGGATGTGTGCCTTATCACGGCACGGATTATTATTATTATTATTATTATTATTATTATTATTATTATTATTATTATTATTATTATTATTATTATTATTATTATTATTATTTAAGTCCATGAAATTCCAGTCACGACCCTGCGGCCTCCGACGTCACGCAGAGTCGTGCTGGATAAAATCCAGTGACTACTCCTCACAGCCTGTGAGGTGAGTAATCACTGGGACCAAGTACCGTGTGCCCTGAGTAGACGCAATGATCCAAGTATGACGGCCTTCTGCATACCACCAGCCAGGATGTGTGCCTTATCACGGCACGCTGGGATTTTCTGGATCTCCGAGAGTAGCGTGTGTCGTGTGCCTCCAAGGGAGCCGATAATCAGGATGACCAATTCCACAGAATGGTCTGGATAGAGCCGGCGGAGTTCGTAGAGGAGATCTCGATATTTAGTCCGTTTCTCCTCCTCCTTCAAAACGATGTTCGGTTCGGCTGGCGCCGAAAACTCGATCACGAACATCGCTTTGGTTTGATGGTCGAGGAGGACTACATCAGGCTTGTTAGCTTGTATCTGCCTGAGGGTGGGGAATGAGAAGTTCCAATAAATTCGGCACCTCTCATTCTCCACAACGGACTCAATATCCCCCGGAGCATAGGGCAGCACTGGGGTCTCGTCTATTCCGTACGAGTGCCTCAAGTGATAATAGAGCACTCGCAATGCCGCATTGTGTCTATGGATATAGGCCGAGACTGCATACACCGTGCAAGAGGACAGCAGGTGCATAATTGTCTCGGGCGCCCTGCGGCAGGCCCTGCAATTTGTGTCAGGGACCTCTATACCCATGACACGGCTACGGTAGACGAGAGTGTTGAAAACCCCATCCTGGCATGCCATGATGAACCCCTCTGTTTCCGATTTGAGCCCGCCTGACTTAAGAAAAGCGAAAGTCAGTTCTCTGGATAAGCCCCGGTCTTCAATGGTCTTGAAGTAGACCGAATGCATAGGCTTATCCATGTGAAGCTGCAGGAGCTTTCTCACTTCTGCAGCTTTGATGCGGGCTTTTCTCCGAGCAGGCTCCAGCTCAGTAACTGAGTCCTGAGCCCCACGCTCGGAGTCGAAAATCAGAGACAATTCATCGGCTGCTCGACGTGCTGCCCTAAATAGAAAAGCTCCTACTCCTGCCTCTTCATGGGCTTTAACCATTTGCAGGAGGGGATCCGAACTCCTGATGACTTTGCAGGCACCATCCAGAACCATTCTGTTATGGAGATACTCCAAGCTCAAGAGTCCACGGCCACCCTGGTCTCTAGGTATGTATAACCGTGGAACGGACGAATTTATTATTATTATTATTATTTTTATTTTAGTTCATATAATTCCAGTCACGACCCTGCGGTCTCCGACGTCACGCAGAGTTGTGCTGGATAAAATCCAGTAATTACTCCTCACAACCTGTGAGGTGAGTAATCACTGGGACCAAGTACCGTGTGCCCTGAGTAGACGCAATGATCCCAGTATGACGGCCTTCTGCATTCCACCAGCCAGGATGTGTGCCTTATCACGGCACGCTGGGATTTTCTGGATCTCCGAGAGCAGCGTGTGTCGTGTGCCTCCTAGGGAGCCGATAATCAGGATGACCAATTCCACAGAATGGTCTGGATAGAGCCGGCGGAGTTCGAAGAGGAGATCTCGATATTTAGTCCGTTTTTCCTCCTCCTTCAAAACGATGTTCGGTTCGGCTGGCGCCGAAAACTCGATCACGAACATCGCTTTGGTTTGATGGTCGAGGAGGACTACATCAGGCTTGTTAGCTTGAATTTGCCTGAGGGTGGGGAATGAGAAGTTCCAATAAATTCGGCCCCTCTCATTCTCCACAACGGACTCAATATCTCCCGGAGCATAGGGCAGCACTGGGGTCTCGTCTATTCCGTACGAGTGCCTCAAATAGTAGTAGAGCACTCGCAATGCCGCATTGTGTCTATGGATATAGGCCGAGACTGCATACACCGTGCAAGAAGACAGCAGGTGCATAATTGTCTCGGGCGTCCTGCGGCAGGCCCTGCAACTTGTGTCAGGGACCTCCATACCCATGACACGGCTACGGTAGACGAGAGTGTTAAAAACCCCATCCTGGCATGCCATGATGAACCCCTCTGTTTCCGATTTGAGCCCGCCTGACTTCAGAAAAGCAAAAGTCAGTTCTTTGGATAAGCCCCGGTCTTCAATGGTCTTGAAGTAGACCGAATGCACGGGCTTATCCATGTGAAGCTGCAGGAGCTTTCTCACTTCTTCACATTATTATTATTATTATTATTATTATTATTATTATTATTATTATTATTATTATTATTATTATTATTATTATTATTATTATTATTTGAGTTCATATGATTCCAGTCACGACCCTGCGGCCTCCGACGTCACGCAGAGTCGTGCTGGATAAAATCCAGTGACTACTCCTCACAGCCTGTGAGGTTATTATTATTATTATTATTATTATTATTATTATTATTATTATTATTATTATTATTATTATTATTATTATTATTATTATTATTATAATTATCATTATTATTATTATTATTATTATTATTATTATTATTATTATTATTATTATTATTATTATTATTATTATTATTATTATTATCATTATTATTATTATTATTATTATTTAGTTCATATAATTCCAGTCACGACCCTGCGGCCTCCGACGTCACGCAGTGTCGTGCTGGATAAAATCCAGTGACTACTCCTCACAGCCTGTGAGGTGAGTAATCACTGGGACCAAGTACCGTGTGCCCTGAGTAGACGCAATGTTCCAAGTATGACGGCCTTCTGCATACCACCAGCCAGAATGTGTGCCTTATCACGGCACGCTGGGATTTTCTGGATCTCCGAGAGTAGCGTGTGTCGTGTGCCTCCTAGGGAGCCGATAATCAGGATGACCAATTCCACAGAATGGTCTGGATAGAGCCGGCGGAGTTCGAAGAGAAGATCTCGATATTTAGTCCGTTTCTCCTCCTCCTTCAAAACGATGTTCGGTTCGGCTGGCGCCGAAAACTCGATCACGAACATCGCTTTGGTTTGATGGTCGAGGAGGACTACATCAGGCTTGTTAGCTTGTATTTGCCTGAGGGTGGGGAATGAGAAGTTCCAATAAATTCGGCACCTCTCATTCTCCACAACGGACTCAATATCCCCCGGAGCATAGGGCAGCACTGGGGTCTCGTCTATTCCGTACGAGTGCCTCAAGTGATAATAGAGCACTCGCAATGCCGCATTGTGTCTATGGATATAGGCCGAGACTGCATACACCGTGCAAGAAGACAGCAGGTGCATAATTGTCTCGGGCGCCCTGCGGCAGGCCCTGCAATTTGTGTCAGGGACCTCCATACCCATGACACGGCTACGGTAGACGAGAGTGTTGAAAACCCCATCCTGGCATGCCATGATGAAGCCCTCTGTTTCCGATTTAAGCCCGCCTGACTTGAGAAAAGCGAAAGTCAGTTCTTTGGATAAGCCCCGGTCTTCAATGGTCTTGAAGTAGACCGAATGCATGGGCTTATCCATGTGAAGCTGCAGGAGCTTTCTCACTTCTGCAACTTTGATGCGGGCCTTCCTTCGAGCAGGCTCCAGCTCAGTAACTGAGTCCTGAGCCCTACGCTCGGAGTCGAAAATCAGAGACAATTCATCGGCTGCTCGACGTGCTGCCCTAAATAGAAAAGCTCCTACTCCTGCATCTTCATGGGCTTTAACCATTTGCAAGAGGGGATCCGAACTCCTGATGACTTTGCAGGCACCATCCAGAACCATCCTGTTATGGAGATACTCCAAGCTCAAGAGTCCACGGCCACCCTGGTCTCTAGGTATGTATAACCAAGGAACGGACGAATTTGGATGCAAACTCCTATGCATATGCATCATCTTGCGAGTACCTACGTCAAGTTGTCGCAGCTCGACTTGAGTCCACTTTATTACTCCGAATGAGTAAAGTAGGATCGAAAAAGCAAGCATGTTAGTAGCAGCGACTTTGTTCTTTCCCGACAGTTCTGATGACCAGATCTGTCGGAGCCGCTGCCGATACTTGCTGCGGAGAGCGTCTTTCACACGTTGTGCCTCCTGAATGTGAGTTTCCTCTACACCCAGGTAGGTGTACGTCTCTCCGGCATCCAGGTGGTGTAGGATGCTTCCGTCCACAAGCTGCGCGTCCTTGTCGTAGTTCTCGCATCGTCCTCTCTTGAGATGAACCAGTGCACATTTGTCCATTCCGAATTCCATTCCAATTGCCTGAGTGTACTCCTGCACCACCCTGAGGGATTGGTCCATATCCCTCTCACCAGAGGCATAAAGTTTGAGGTCATCCACATAGAATAAGTGGGTGACCTTATGCCTCCGGTAACTGGGTGGGCCGCAGTTGTATCCCTTGGTTTTCCTGAGCTCAACGGATAGTGGCAGAAGTGAGATGCAGAATAGGAGAGGGCTATGGGAGTCCCCTTGAAATACTCCTCTCCTTATGATGACTGGCTCTGTTTGGACTCTCGCTTCACCTGATGTTATGGTAAAGCGGGTCTTCCAGACCAGCATCAGTTGTTCTATGCATCTGACTATAGAATCGGGTACCGAAAGACACTTGAGCAAGTACACAAGTAACTCATGTGACGTTGTGTCAAATGCCTTTCGGTAATCGATCCAGGCCACAGAAAGATTCCGCTTGTACTGCACGGAGTCCTGTGTGATAGATCTATCTATCAACAGGTTCTCCTTGCAGCCAGCGACACCTCTCTTCGACCCACGCTGCTCAAATATCCGCTGGTAAACCGGGTCAACTACTAGGAGTACTCGCATGTACAAGATGCGTGTGAACAACTTGTAACATGCATTCAGGCAGGTAATTGGTCTGTAATTCTTTGGATTGGACAAATCTCCAGTCTTAGGGAGAAGCACGGTTCGCCCCTCGATAAACCACTCAGGGATTTGCTGCTCCCCATTTAGCCAGCTATTGAATATACTGGCTAAATGGTGGTGGGTAGAGGGAAACTTTTTCCACCAGAAGTTATTGATCCCGTCGGGACCAGGAGCAGCAAAGTTCTTGGAGCCTTTGAGGGCTTCTCGAACCTCCTCAGTGGTTATCGGTTGGCGCAGTAATTCGGGCTCAGGCTCTCGGTATCTTTCGCAGAAGGTACCGAACTGCGCCAGGGCTGGAGTATCTCTGTCGAATGGATGTCTCACCTCATAGATACTCTTCCAAAAGGTTTCCACCTGATCAGCAGTCGGCGGATTGTTCACCACACTTGGAGGCGGTTGAAATAAGCGAGAGGGCTTTTCACGGAATTGTTTATTTTCCGCCAGCCCTCTCGCTCGCCTCTTTAGTGACTGTTTTGCAGCCACTTACATCCGTATCCTTTCGAGGCAGTGCTGTTTGATGGTGGATAACACTGCCTCATTGAGTGTGTGATGGGTGCGACGCAATGTATTGGCCATCCGTCGCACCTTCGACGTGAATGGCCTGTTGGCCCTCACATAATCCATCACACACTGGATACGGGAAGTGTGTTGTGTCGCCGACTGGATCTTGGCTTCCATCTTTTGTACACGCCGATCGGCCCTCTCAGTCGGCGAGACCGTTTGTATAGGTCTCTCCGGTAGAGAGGACCGAACGACGTCATACACGGCACAGTTAATGTGCCAGATGTTATTATTATTATTATTATTATTATTATTATTATTATTAATATTATTATTATTATTAATATTATCATTATTACTATTATTAAAACATTGAATGAACTCTATTATGCGATGAATAGTCTGAAATCGAGTTCCTACCGATGTCACCTAATAAACATTTACTATGCTCTAGTCTACTCTGCGATCAGCTGCAATATAATTGGGTGGGACAGGGCGGCCAAAATAACGAGAGGATTCATTTTGCAAAAACGTTTTTTCCGCTTGATATTCAACTTGGACTATAGGGAATTATGTAGAGAGACTTTCAGGACGAATGATTTGATGAGTTGTACAAGCATTCACCACTACAAGCTATCAAATTACACCCACCAGCACAAAAATAGGTTTCAAAGAAATTGTGATGTCCACCAATACAACACACGAACCAAAAACAATGACCACTTAAGCAAATTCAACCGGTTGCACCTCAAAAAATCTTTACTCTATGCAAGGAGTATACTTCTATAATCTGCTAATCTGCACAGCATGGGGATCTCGGAAACGGTAGGAGATACGAAGTCGGTTGAATGAGGAAAAAGTTGCGCATCTGGAGGCTCATACCAACAGCCTTCGAGAATTTTAAAAACAATTTTTTCAGTTTTTCAGTTATATCGAAAGAAATGAATTTTTGGAATCTCAATTTTTTTTTTCTCCGTTATTATTAGAGATACAGGAAAACTGAAAATACTTTTTTATAGCAACTTCTGATGACGTTCAACGTGGTGATACCGATTTTTCTATGCTACGTTTCGTTTTCGTAGAACCATCACCAACTTTTGTTTTTTGAATACGGCCCTGATAATTCTTTCACAGATTCTGATAGCTTTTTTCATTCTGAATTTTAGCCATCATCAATGTTTTTTCCGAAATTCCAAAGGAAAAATGCCATCAGTTTAATCTATTTCTGATTATTCAGTCAAACATTGATAAACTAGTTGATCAATACTGACGAGTGGAAAAAAAAATCCACTAAATTATTCAATGCAGCGCTTCGAATTGTCTATGAATTGTATTCATATTTTAATACGGAGGAGCTTGTCATGATTAAATTTTTCGAACTAATTATTCCTATAAGTCTATCAATCGAAACTAGTTGATGAGGTATCAGTTTGTTGGCTAATTATCCTTCAAAATAAGTGGAACTGATGGCATTTTCCCTTTGGAATTTCGAAAAAAACATAGATGATGGCTAAAAATAGTTCGAAACACATTCAAACTACCTTGTATAATACATGGTTGGATTTAGAATAAAAAAAGCTTTCAGAATCTGTGAAAGAATTATCAGGGCCGTATTTGAAAAACAAAAGTTGATGACGGTTTTACGAATACGAAACGGCGCATAGAAAAATCGGTATGGTATCACCACGTTGAACGTCATCAAAAGTTGCTATGAATAAGTATTTCCTGTATCTATGATAATAACGGAGAAAAAAAAATAAAATAGAGATTCCAAAAATTCACTTTTCTCGATATAACTGAAAAAACTAAAGAACATTTCGAAAATTTTCGAAGGCTGTTGGTATGAGCCTCCGAATGCGCAACTTTTTCCCCATTCAATCGACTCCGTATCTCCTACGGTTTCCGAGATCCCCATGCTGTGCAACCTTATCTTGGACAGACTGTATATTGTATTGTCAGTTGTATATGTGTATATCTCGTTATCAATTTTCAATCAATATTTTGAGATAGTTGTATTTAATGTAAATTTTATCTTGATTCCCAACCGACCATGGTTAGATCTATCTCATGTCATGTAAATGATTCGAAGAGATCAATAAATCTATATATCTATCTATCTATCTACCAATCTTGAATAAAAATGTTCTGATATTCTGTGAACTCTTATGATAGAATGATCTCAAGAAAAATTTGGATTTCTGGCTCGCCGTGCATCTGCCTATAGGTACGGAACTCATTTCTTTTAGAAATTATGATTCATCAGAGAAATTGAATTCCAATAAGTTAAGTGAGGTTCAATTCAAACGAATAATTGATCAGAATTTCCATTTCTTGACATAAACATTACCAGATTCCATGAATGCAGCACTTTATTATCTGAAAAAGAGAGGCATTGTTTCTGCAGAACATTTATCTCAACACTTCGCCCTTCACAGAGGAATACGATTCAAAATATCGATAACTTTTCATGTAACATCATTTTCCTCTTCAGATATGAAATGACTCATGAGAGTAACATCCAATATGATTGTTCTCTTGTATCATCGATAATTATTTTCAGTTACTTCGTTCTTCTCACGAATTTCATTCCATTTGTTGAAACTGTACACAAAACTGAAACATTTGTATCTCAGAAGCTATCCATAATAAGAACTCCATGCTTAAATTGTTCTGAAATTTTTCTTATCCATCATTCTGTTGCCCCCTTACGAGCAACCCTCAGAAGTCCCCAAGCGAGACTTGTGCGAGCAAGGAATGCGGGGGTCTCACCTTTTAACGTGTGATCCCAAACACTTTCTTAGGTTATCAGAAAAATTTCTGCGGTCGTGGTGGGAATCGAACCCACTACTGGTAATCCTAGGTGGATGGAACATTGACGCTTAAACCAAGAGGCTACGCTGGCCACTATCATCTAGAATTGAAGCTTCACTTCGTTTCGCACATTGGAAATTCACAAATGATAGCTGAAAACTAATGATTTCTTCGAAATTCTGGGAATTAGCTTCAAATTCGAGAAGCTATAACTCTATTTTTGAATACCCAAAGTTCTTCACTATCGCAAACTGTTTTCTTGTTTGAGCTCTGTGATTTTTTCACATAGTTATTGATATTTCATAACATGAAAAACGCGAGAGAATGCGTGACATCATATACCGTGATCAATACACTGCATTGCATGATGTTTAGCAATGAGGAAAACATTTTCCAATACTTGGCTCACATTGGAAGTCAGACATGTGTACCCTATCGCTGAATGTCCTCGTTACGTCAAATGATGACCTTGAAATCCGCTGGAACGCGATATCTGCGAGGGGCAGTTCGTTTTTTATGAAAATCATTCTTTTAGTAAGCGAATGGTCCAGTGAGCTTTGGTTGAAAGTCTATGCGGGTTGACTGTGGTTAGACTGTGAAAAAATGTTGTCTCTTCTGTTCGCTCAATTTTCAGAAAAAAATATCTTCTGGGAATAAGGTAAATTCAGGCTGAATTAGATAGGATTGTCAATAAAAAGTGGTTTCTTCAGTTCGGCCAAGAGTAATATTCCGAGAAATATACTTTCCCGGAAGTAAGACCTAGCTAGGTTAGATTGTTTGGAAGACAATAGATCGTCGTCCTATCCGTTTTTGGCCTTGATTTGGCGCATATATATGGAAATAACCTTCAAGAATTTGTTTTCTGCTGATCGATTAACAAAATTCCCCTAGAATGTTCTTGTCTTGAGAATCCAGTTTCATCATCATGGTATTTGTTCAATTATTGAATTTGTATTCTAATTTTGCGGATATAGTGTCGCAGATATAGTGTCGCGGATATATTCGCATGCGGGTATGATATCGCGGATCTGATGTCGCAGATATTATGTCCGCGGATAATGTGTCGTAGAACCTATATTATGTACATTGATTATCTACATGAGAATGTTATAATATTCATCAGTTAGGTATACTCAATTATGATAATAGCAATGTTTGCTCTCAATCAAGAATAAATTGCATTTATCATTTCATCCTGCATACAGTGTCAAATGTGTGATTGTGTAATTAATTGGAAGATGGTGTTGTTTATCGAATGAATTGAATCAAATTAACCTGTATCTAGACAGGAATAACTTCGATATTTTATGTTTCTCGGAGCATTGGTTAGATGAAGCTGTCATTCAATCCATCCAAATACCAAAATATAGGCTAGCCACATTTTTCTGTAGAAGTAAACTGAGACATGGGGGTGTCGCTATTTTCGTTGATGAAGAAATCAAATGTAAAGCACTAGATTTGATGGGATTTTCTAATGAGTTACAGGCGGAATTCTGTGCAATTGAGCTCCTGAAAAATAACATTTTATTAATCGGTCTCCATAGATCTCCTAATGGGGACATAAACAGTTTCATCGATTTATTTGAAAAACTTATCCTACACTGCTCTACAATTCGGCGTGATGTAATTATTGCGGGGGATTTCAATTTGAATTTTCGTGGTTGTTCTTCTGCACTCACTGAACTTGCTCATTAGTTGCATTCATTTGGTATTGCAATCACGATCTCTGACTATACAAGAATAACCAATCATTCAGCTACATGTATCGACAACATTCTAACCAATCTAAATGAGAATAATTATAGCTCAGTTGTTATAGATCCTTGTTTTTCAGATCATCATGCACAGGTGATATATTTGAATTTAAATAAGAAAAAACAAAATGATGATGTGATTTGGAGAAGAATAGTTACGAAGAAAGGCATCGATAATATCAGATCATCTCTGGTAGAATTCAGCTGGGATAATGCTGGGTTGCATGATTGGAATTGCTCATCGATTGCTAGTTTTCTGGTTGACATTTTATGTTCATTAATTGAAAGACATTCTCCATTGAAAAAATGTTCCATTGTCGAAAAACCACCAGTCCAGTGGTTCAACGATGAACTGAGAACTCTCAGGGACACTTTATCTGAAATCAAATTTATTTGTAATATCACTAGAGACTTCAGCAATTATACCATTTTGAAAAAGCACTATCACTCAAGATTAGTTGAATGTAAGAAGGCAGCTCACGATAAATTCATTGGTGAGTCTGACAACAAGGCCCGGTACAGTTGGACGCTTGTTAACTTCGAGAGAAATGAATCGAGGAAAAAAACATCTGATCTTACTATACCTGCTAGCTCATTCAAGGATTATTTTTCCACTATTGCAGACAACCTGATTGGGACTATTGAAAACAATTATGTAAACCCTGAGAGTTTCTTGAAGGGTTTGCCTAGAACCAGTAACGGAACAAGAAATGATCGAGGCTGTGCGCAATTTAGAGAACTCAAAATGTACCGATGTGTACGGCATGAATAGTGATATCTTGAAACAAACAATAGATTCATTAGTCTATCCATTGGTAATTCTGTTCAATGCATGCATCACTGAAGGAAAGTTTTCCGATATTTTGAAGGTCACTAAAGATATACCAATATTCATTTTGAGAAAGGGGATGTTTCACAGATTGCAAACTATCGTCCGATATCTATTATTCCAATAATATCGAAGGTTTTTGAGATATTACTGAAACAGAGATTCATGAAATATTTCGAATCTAATGGACTCCTCAACTGCTGCTAGTTTGGGTTCAAAAGTAAATGTAGTACCACCCAGGCAGTTTTCAAAATCGTTAGTGAGATCGTCGAAGGCCTTGAGGGTGGCATGGATGTATCTATTACTCTATGCGATCTTTCGAGGGCCTTCGATTGTGTCTCACACGAGGTTCTCATTGAGAAGTTACGTTTTTATGGTGTCAGGGGCATACCACTCGATCTGTTTCAATCTTACCTCAACAACAGAAAGCAAGCAGTATATATTAATGAATCCCATTCAGATTTTTCCAATATTCTACACGGGGTACCTCAGGGATCTGTTTTGGAAAAAACAAACAACAAAAACAGGAATTCGTTTTCTACCAACTCTGATTTTCATAATTACCATACTCGTTATGCAAATAATTTGAGTCCATTACGTTACAGACTGAACAAATCTCAGAAAAATTCACTCGATATCAAACTTTATAATGTTTTGCCCCAGGAGCTCAAGGTTTTGAATTTGAATTGTTTCTACTCTAAATTGGAACGTCATATTCTCCGTCACTGTAATAGATATTTCTGAGGAAGAATTGAACTTTGTATCGAATGAGGTAATTAATTATTAACGTTCGGTATATTATATTGTATTAGATATAATGTTGATTCTGACGTGCAGCAGGTGAATTATGATAGATGGATTGGATATTGTTAAGTTCATGTGAATATCCATATATATAAATATATTTATATATACTTTTATATTGTATACTGTGAGCTCTACTCAATTTCGGAATGAAAAGACGAAAATGATTCATTGAACTTGTCCAAAGTCCTGATACATAACATGGTGATATTACCAAAAAACGTGGAGAATAAGAGATAAACAAATTGAACATCCTCAGATCTTCGAAGAGAATAATGATGAATAATTGAAAGTATTAATAATATCTCAGAAAGTCGGCATGGGAGGCAAAGATTCAATGGCAAAGTCATAATAGCGCAAGCTGGCAATAGTGGCGACCAGACAACAGAGACGTATTTTGGAACAGCAAAAGGGTTGATAGACTGTTGGCCCGCGACACAGGGTTCATCGATGTTCTAAGTCGGTATGCCATTCAAGAGACTCATTCACTTAGTCCTTGCTCCGGGCCTGACCTCACCTCAAAATCAAATCTAGAATCAACGCTTATTAGATGGAATGTCAGTACCAGAAGAAAACCTATCGAAAAAAGCCCAAGTATCTTGAGAGATCTTGATTAAGACAATCTGAAAAAGAGGAAAAGTGCAGAAAAAGTATATTGTGAGCTGAATGAGTTGGTTATAGGTAGGGAATTATGGGGAAAAATTCGATTCAGGTCAGCATAACTCGAAGATGAAAGTTATAGTTGTGAAATATGTGAAGGAAATAAGGAAAGCTTTGAGTAAGAGGTTGAATACGTTCGATTTTCGTTTTCTCAGATGAATGAGAAAGTAGATCAGCCTGGTGACACTCAGATCGGTTCCTTCGGATCTGAGAGTGATATTGTCTATCCGGATGAGCGATCGAATTCATCTACGTCAAAATAAGGGGTAACGAATTTGATTCAAAGACGGCGTGAAGCCTGTTGCCTGTGATGAATTGTTTGAAACTTACCATTGAATAGTTAGTCGACTCGATTGAAGGGTATGGTCTCTCTTGGATCAGGCAGAGAAGAGGTTGTTGACTACATATGTGCTGAAAACACGTTTGTTTGAGAAGGCAAAATTGAGGTTGAAATCAGAGAATCCTAGCAACAATATTTCAATTTGGGATATCAAGTCAAATTCCATTTCGAAACAGTCTCCAGCAGTCCTATCCGTGGAATTCAATTCAGCTGAACTGCGTGGATAATATTCAGGAGAGTTTGGTGGATCTATTCAGAATATGTGGATTGATATAACAATTTCTCAAGCAAATGTAGACGCTCATACTGCAGATGTCCTTATATCAGTCAATGATAAATTCGCTATAAATTCTTGCAAAAATGGGCTTCGAAACAACGATTTGCGCACTTACGTTATATCTCAAAATTTCCAGTCACTGATCGAAGTTCCAAGGGGTGCGAACGTAGTGGTAACACACGTTACACCTCAACCATTCTCTTATATGCGAGGGTATGTTGAAACATCTTGAGGGCAATCAAATTTCGGTGGACAATTTTGAAACTCAAGAGTACAACTGTTTTCAGTTCAGTCACCCAAGGGTAAATCCTGATGAAATCATTCAACGAGTAGTGTCTAATGTCAACAAACAAATGATACTGAGAATGAACACACATTTACTGACATGTTTCTCGTTACTAATCAACAATAAACAGAAAGTATAAATGTGTTGAATTTTATCAGTAATTGTTGAGACTCAATTGAGCAATAGAACAGAAGTGTGTCACGACTTTCTACTGACAGAATCATTCAATGACGATCTCAATGTACAGAATAGTTTTGAGCAAAGACAAAAGTCAAAAGTGCATAGCACAAAAGACGAAAGTCGCTCGAAGTTGTAGAACTCCGCAGATGCCGACACTGGCACAGCCTTTGTGTCTTTGGCAATATGAACAAACATTGTTCTTTGCGTTTGAGAACTACTTCTTGAACCAACTAGATTAAATAATAATCAAATTAGCTCTCAGGCTTCTTCGCCGAACTGATGAGACCTGGAAGGTCGAAAGCTCACACATTGCACCCTAAAATATCATTGGGTTAAGGTGAAACCCGAATCCCAGTTTACTGCTTCGGATTCATTCGACAAAAGCAAAAGAACTTTTGTGATTTCAATGTGTTCCGAGGTTACATTTCTTATGAACTACTCTACAATCATTGATTTTGCAATATGATCTTTCTGGATGAATAATGAGAAAGAAAGATATTATGGAGTCCGGCTCTGTTAGCGGTACTATAAACGTGCCAATAATCAGCTGCCACAGTTTATCTAAATATTACTGAATATAGAGAACCAAATTTTCCCAAAAGTGCAGTAGTGCCCACGTTCTGAGTGATACCCAGTGTCACCATATTACGAAGACAATTCTCGTGAGTAGTTACCTACTAGTAGATACTATATGCATGAAATATCTCAATCGAGTGAACGATAAACGTACAAACGAGCAGAAAAACAAGTAGTCAAAAAACCCGCGGAAATCATCCAACAGCACAGGCCTCCAAAGTCAGGCCCGTATTCAGAATATGTGTCGAGCGAAACCGACTCATAAACTTTGAATATGGGCGACAACACAACTGTGGCTCCTGACTACAGGGGTACACTAAATGAGGCAGTAAACCCACCAACACCACATCAATCAACTACAACCCAACAAGCAAAATCATACTCTGCAGCACTCTCCAAGCACCAATTTCCATCCAAGAATCAGGCTATAGTTTTCAACTCCATCGAAGGCGTCAAATTACAGGAATATATTTTCGGATTAGGATCAAAAGTGAACCCAAAAAACATACTGTTTTCATCTAGAATAACAAACAATAGAATATGTATATATCTCTCCAGCACAGATATAGTCGACTCTTTTATGGACCAACATGGTTCCATTACTATAGAAAACCAAACACTCCAAGCCAGACGCCCTATTACCCCATCAACTCGATTACTCATGTCGAATGTATGCTCAACAATACCACATTACATACTCGAGAATGAATTACAGCAACTCGGACTCAAACTCATGTCGGCAATAACATTCCTCAGAATAGGAGTTACAAACCCAGAATATAGTCATGTGCTGAGCTTCCAAAGACAGGTATACATCTCTCCTCCAGATAACATATTGATCCCAGACTCCATCTCTATCATATTTGAAAACACTTACCTACCTACCGAATTTTCCTCTCCCAAGCAGGAACACTTTGTTTCAAATGTAAACAGCCTGGACATATAGCTAACCAATGTAATTCCCCAAACACTCCGAACACCTCTACTAATCCAACAAACGATAATACCATCAATGAAATCAATAATATTTCTCAATCAAACACTACAGAACAAGAATACCCAGAACCATCTATCGAATCTAACCAAGCCGTCCGCACATGCGTCACAACAACTGCTACTATAGAAACATCGACTCAAGGGGTAGCAAACAAACGGAACATATCTGAAATATCAACCCCACCCATAGATACGAGCCAAAATCAAGAACCCAGATCTGAAGAAATATTTGCTCTACCTGCAGAAAAAAAGAAGACAAAAAAGCCAAAACACGCCACTTTCGAAGATTCACATACATCCAATTCATCTGAGAAAATGACAGCTCCAGTCAAAACATTCATCGAAACTCATTCCCCTCCATTCATACTCAACTACCAACAAATAGTTGACTTATTCGAAAATACCTACGGCTCATCAGAACCTGTACAAATTGCACTCAATTACACCAAAGACCTACATGCTTTATGTGGTATGCTGGAAAAAATTTACCCACTACTCAATGAGCGGAGTATAAAAACCCGATGCACTAAACTCCGGAAAAAAAATACTGAACCACCTAGACCATCAAATATCTGAAATTGAGAGTGACTCATCCCAAGACTTATTTTAAAACCCTTCAATGCCTACAATGGATTCCAAAAGTATCCTGCAGTGGAACATTAATGGCTACTATTGTCATCTTGAAATGTTACAACTCATCATTTCCGAATACAACCCAAGTGTAATTTGTCTGCAAGAAACCAATTTTCGTGATGATAAAGAACACAATCTCGAAAATTACAACAGATTCTCTCGAAATAGGGACAACCCACTGAGGGCTAGTGGGGGAGTAACCATATTTACGAAAAACTCTATCGATGCTGAACAAATACTTGTCAACACGCCCTTAGAAGCTATAGCTGTATCAGTGAACTCTGGCAATTTCAAGTTTAATATATGTAATATCTACCTCCCACCCAACCAAGACATCACCTACCAAGAATTGAATATCTTATTGAATCAAATACCTCACCCAAGAATAATAGTAGGCGACTTCAACGGTCATAACACGATTTGGGGAAGTGATCACTCAACCCCAAGAGGTAAACTGATAGTTGATTTGATGGACCAATGTGACCTCACACTCATGAACGATGGAAGTCACACCAGATTCAACTCTTATAATGGTAGCACATCCGCTTTAGACCTGAGCCTATGCGACCCAACAACGTACCCCCTACTCTCATGGGAAGTTCTACCTACCCCAACTAGCATTTATAGTCGCGATTACGTAATTACGACTATTGGGTCGACTATTAAGTAATATTTACTAGTTGCGGTTACGTTATAATTACGTCGTTACTACGTATTTACGACCAAAATGGGGAACAAATCACGAGTAATTATTACGGTTTGCCGACGTAGCGGGAACTCACACAATTACGTAATGCTTACGACCCGTCGACGTCAAAATTACGTAAAGATGTAGTAAATTTTCCTACCTGACTTTCTATTTCTTTTTCACTTCATAAAAATATTATTTTCTCTCTTTATTATTCTTCATTTCATCCATGAAGTTCACATTCACGAAAAATGAACAAGTCCAATATGCCTAACCATTCAATGAATAATACAAGGACAAACACGCGAAATAATGGATACTCGAACTTGAAAAATTCGAACAACATTCAGTTTTTCGATAAATGTGATGATTTTGCCTCGAAATTCAAGATGCGCCCACAAAATACGGCTCATTTCACCAAAAATATGGTTTTATTTCATTCGGCTATTTTTCAAAAATCATCGTAAATCATGTTAATTTCCATTATTATGCAATTTGTGATCGAACGAATGCTATTATTCTTCATAAAATGATGTTTATCAACAAGAAAAACCAAAATTATTTCCTGTTCAAATGGTTATCACATCAATCAATATGGCTTCCAATCGAAAATGAATCAGAAAGTTACTTTCGGAACTCGTCAGTTATGATAACCTATGTATTGGTAACTTCAACTGAATATAATTACCGAAAAGTTGTTTCAACTATGAAGGAATTGTTTGAGTAGGAATTACCAATATGTTACTTGAAATATCACCAAGAATTGACTAAATTATTAGGTGATCGATCAAGTAACGACAACGTCGTAGAAACCTAATTGGTGACCATAGAGTAATTGCAACTGTGAAGCCTTCTTGGGGTGGTAAGCGTTACCGTAATGATATATCCAAAGTTCCGAAACCTTAAGAGTAGTTTTGAGGAGTGACAGTTTCGAAATAGTTACTTCGTAATAAGCCATGAGAATTTCTCACTTTGAAGTTATTATCTAGTGTAAAAACTACGTAATTTTCACTCACTAAATAACTATCACTGACATTTATACTATGAAGTTCTGAAATAAGTGATAAATACGTTATTATCACTAAATATAGGTAATAGTTTCTTGAACCATGGTGCCTGTGACTGAAAATGCTAGTTGGGACCCTCTATGACAGTGATCACCATCCAATCCAAATTACTTTTAATTCAGGTAACTCCAGCGATAGCAAACCAGCGAACAAGTGGAAAATCAAATCTGCAAACTGGACACTATTCAAAAACCTCATAGAAGAAAATCTTCATCAATGGCACACAAGTGAAAATATCGACCAGCTCTTACAGCAATTCAACAACATAATAATAAGTGCAGCTGAAAAAGCCATCGGAAAAACAAAGCATATAACAAAACACCCCCCCGTACCGTGGTGGAGCCAAGAATGCCAAAAAGCAATTGAAGATAGTAAAAGCGCTTTCAACAGATTTAAACGTCATAAAACACCTGAAAACCTTCTAACATTCAAAAGACTCAGAGCCAAATCCAGATACATTATAAAAAAAAGCAAAAAGGAATCATGGAGACAATATGTATCAAATATCAACACATCTACTCCAATGACAAAGATCTGGCAAAATGTGAACAAAATATCTGGAAAATACTCATACACCGGCATAAATAGGTTGACTTATGAAGGTAATAAGATCACAAATAGTAAACACATAGCTGACATCCTGGCAGATAATTTCAAGAATCAATCAAGTAACAAAAATTACAACGCTACTTTCAGACAAACGAAGCAAATTGAAGAACATAACAACCCAATCACTATTCTAGACACTGACAATTCCCAACTGAACATAGATATAACCATGGCTGAACTTAATGGAGCGATTGAAACACTAAAAAATACAAGCCCTGGCCCTGATGACATACCACCGTTATTTCTCAAGAATCTCCCAGAGCTAGCTAGAAAAGTCCTATTGAACATTATCAATCATGTTTGGATTCATCGTTCTTTCCCACAAATATGGCGTGAAGCCATCATAATCCCTGTACTGAAAACTAGCAAACCAAAATCAGAAGTAGAATCATATAGACCAATATCATTAACTAGCAGTCTATGTAAGCTGATGGAGAGAATCGTAAATAAGAGACTTGTTTGGTTCCTGGAATCTAAAAATCTCATCTGTAACGAACAGAGCGGTTTCAGGAAGCAACGATCAACTACAGATAACCTCATCGAGTTAGAATCCAATATACATGAAGCGTTCCTTAACCAACAAAAATGTATAACAATATTTTTCGACATAAAAAGAGCGTATGATACTGCTTGGAGACATTACATTCTGAAAACCCTAAAAAAATGGGACATTCAAGGAAACATGTTAGCATTCATCCAAAACTCCTTGAAAAATCGTCATTTCCGAGTGAGAGTAGATGGAGAACTATCAAAGGAAACTCCACAAGAGAACGGCACCCCAAAGGGCTCTGTGATCAGCGTCACCCTATTCCTAACAGCCATCAACGATATTCTGAAAAAGGTCCAGTCTCCAGTGAAGGCCAGATTATACGTAGATGACCTTATATTATTCATCAAAGGAAAAAATATAGAATCCATGAGATCTATTCTTCAATCGCACCTTCAAGAATTGGAAATGTGGTCAGCAAGGACAGGGTTTGAATTCTCTGTACAGAAAACAAAATGCATACTCTTCTCCAAAAACCTGTGAATGATTACCCTACTCTTACACTATATAATGAAAACCTCGCATTCGTAGATGAAGTGAAATTTTTGGGAATGATATTTGACCGGCCACTCACATGGAAACCTCACATTGAAAATCTCATTATGGCTTGCCACAGGAGACTCAACCTACTGAAAATGCTATCGAACACATCTTGGGGAGCAGACTCAATTACCCTAATCCGGCTGTATAAATCTCTCATCAGGAACAAAATCGACTACGGCTCAATCATTTATGCATCCAGCAAAAGATCTGTCCTCAACTCATTAGAAACCATACATAACAAGGCACTCCGTATTGCATTGGGTGTATACCACACAAGCCCAGTCGAGAGTATATGCTGCGAATCAGGTGAACCACCACTGAAATACCGAAGGCAATATTTGACTCTTTCATACGCCAGCCTTATATCTTCGAATCCAACTCACCCAACCTTCTCTAATGTCTTTTCGACCCGATATAGTGACACCCTCTCAAGACACCCTAGAACTGATCCACCTTTCTATGAAAGAATAAACAGACTCCTGGCAACCCTTAGCATATCCCTGCCCTCAACATTTCCTCAAGATATGAATACTCCTCCCCCCTGGACCATTCGTATCCCAAAATGTGACACGAGCATGACTTGTTTCAAAAAATCTGAAACAGTCCCTGCCATCATGCTGAAATTTTACCATCAAAAAATATCAGCATTACTAAATCATGTATTCCTATACACTGATGCATCGAAAACCGAAGAGGGAGTGGGTGCAGCCATAATCACGCCAAATGATACACTAATGTTTAAGATGCCGAAAATCACATGCACCTACAATGGAGAACTTTACGCCATACTACAAGCACTGATCTATCTCAAAAACCATGAGGCCGATAATTTTATCATAGTATCCGACTCTCTGAGTGCCATACAGGATTTGAAAATAATCTACCCAAGTAATCCTATTCTCTTATTTATAAAAAAGGAACTCTACACTATCCAGGAATATCACAAATCTGTCCGCTTCATGTGGGTCCCCTCACACATTGGTATTCCGGGAAACGAGAAAGCAGATACCGCTGCACGACAAGCTATAACGAACCCAGCATCAAGAATCGTCTCAAGAGTAGAAGCAACTGACCTCAAAACTTTTGCAAAACAAAAAATATTATGTGAATGGCAAAACCAATGGCAACAATCCACATCTAAATTAGCTGAGATTAAATCATCCATATACCCATGGAAACGGGTACCGGAAAACCGAAAATGCCAAACAACCCTATCTAGATTACGGATCGGCCATACCAAAATCACCCATGAACACCTCCTTCTTCATACTGAAGCTCCAATCTGTGACCAGTGCCAAACGAATCTCTCGGTGAAACACATTCTAATAGAGTGCCCGAAGTACCGTAATGCTCGAGACATATTCAATATATCCACAGACAATCGTAAAATCCTCGGAAACGATTTCAGTGAAGTGAACCTGACGAATTTTTTATCGAACATCGACATAGCTGATAAGATTTGAGAAAATATTATTAGTGTAATCTGTTGATACTGTACCTGTTATTTTGTCCTGCGCTAATAACCACTTTGGTTGATGCGCATACTTGTAAATAAAAAAAAAAAAAAAAGATATTATGAGATACTTTGACAATTGTACAAGTGAAGATTGCATTGTTTCATCAGGAGAGAAATCTGTAGAACTCCTTGTCACAAAGTCATTTGATGAGTTCGAATTCTGCAGTTACAGCACCACAGATGAATCTGATGATGAGATGCTGAATCGTTTTCATATTTATTAATAGTCAACTCCAGGCAAATGATGTTTCTCAAGTCCCTTCCACTATTTCGAGTCGAAGGTATGGATTCATAACAGTTATACCATATTTTTCCGACGAAATCAGATGTTTAGTAGAAGAATTCAACGTTCTGTTTTGACAGTTCAGAGATAGGACTTGATTAGAGCTAATCGTCCTAACTTCTTTACTCCAGGACTCATCCTAGGTGTGTCAAAAACCCTGACAGAAGTGCTGATCGAACTTCATTCCCTGCACAGTCTCTGTGGTGAACGGTTGCTCTCTCTCTGTGTGTTAAAAATAATTCGATCATCTATTTTGGGAATTTTGATTTTTCAGACGAGTTTCAAACATAGTTTGCATACAGCTCGCTGCTTCGCTGATATTGTGTTGATTTTTGAGAATATTCGAGTTTTTCCAAATTTCGAATTTGTCGAAAATTTTGAGTTCTTGGAATTTGAGTGCTGATTCTTGGAATTTCCAATCGTTACATCTCACCGACATAACCTTCAGTTTTTTCTATATATAGTTGTGCTCACTTTGTCTGCTAACATTCGACGAACGTGTGATTCAACTGAGTGTTATATCCGTTATCATGGGAAAATTCTTAATTGTTAAAGATGAAATCACTGAAATTGTTATGAAAGCTACTGGATTTCGCGAGAGAACCAGCGTGGATATCATTCAAAAATGCAGCAGATGTTTCTGTGGACGATATTTTTGAAAAAATTCCGTCTATTCACCAATCGAACTCTTGTGGCCTGAATCTTGAGACCTTTTGTTTCAGTGTTAGCTCTTGTAGGTTACCTGCTGGGAAGGAAGAGAGCGCTGCTACAACTCTTTTGACGAAAAATGTAGCAAGCAGAGGAAAATCAAAGTTATCAATAATGAAGAAAATTAATGTCTTCCTCGGGCGGTTTTAGTAGCTCAGGCATTCATAGAAAATGACCCGAAATATAATGATGTGCGAAAAAATATTAGGAAACTGCAGAGCCAACGTGCTTTGCAATTAGTGTCTGATGCTGAGGTGACAGTACCTGCGGAGGAGGGGTGCGAAAAAACAGAGCTACAACGATTCAAGCAGCATTTTCCCAGCTGCCTTCTGCTGTGAGTTTTAGTGTGAGGAATGTCATGTCCCTTATGATCATCGAGATGAACATTACTATGGTGGTGATACTTGTTTTTCGTGCCGAGAATCATAGCCGTGTTCCAAAAATAGTGTGAAAGTTCCCTGCGAGTCTTGCAAAAGTTCTCTCCGTGGACAGAGCTGCTTCGATAACCATATTCAGGGGGCCATGAAAATATCAGATGTTGTGAGGTTTGTTTCGAAATTGTTCCCGTCAATTGAACCCACATCTGCGGAGAGGTATTCTGCAAGATTTGCGACAAACACTAACCATCTGGTCATTTATGCTTTATCCAGCTCGACACGAACGAACCCAAGTCTGATAATCTCCTGTTTGTCTTCTATGATCTAGAGACTCGTCAGGATAGGGTGCAAGCCGACGGATTTCCCCCCCATGAGCCCAATATGTGTGTCTTCCGTCAATGCTGTGACGTTTGCATCAATACCACACAGCAAATTTGTTCAAAATGTGGGGTTCGTCACAAATTCTCGAATGTAACGACCTCATATCTCCATTTGTCAATCATGTGTTGACAATAAGGTAGAAATTCAAAAATGTCATCGTTACAGCTCACAACGGCGAGAAATTTGATAACGCATTTATTTTGAATTATAATCTTACCAAAACCACTCTGGAACCTGATGTCATAATGAGAGACACACAATTGATTACCATGACTGTTGGAAATGTCAAGTTTGTGAACTCTCTCAATTTTTTCCCAATGGCCCTGGCAAAAACTTCCTACCAAAAACTACAAGGGCCCTTTACCTTCTATAGGAATTTTCTCAAACCAACACCATAGGTATAATTCCCAAGGGTGACTGAAGACATCGTGATAATTAATCCGTTATTGCCACCCAGGGGTTACTATAGGAATTCTCTTTCCACACAACGGGATATAAAAATCCAGCAGGTCTTCCGATATTCAGAGGCCCTTATTGGTAATCTCAAAGTTGATGGGTATTATAACGAAACGAATCAAGTTTTCGAATTTCAAGTCTGTTTCTATCATGATTGTCCCCGTTGTCATATCAATCAGAGAGATATTCTTCTCAGAATCTGCCCTTCCGAAACTATGAACCATCGTTATGACACGACCATTTTCAGAATCAATAAAATCGAATCCTCAGGGTATGAGGTTATTGAAAAATGAGAGTGTGATTTTTGCCAGTAACTTCTCAGCAGTGACGAGCTTTGCAACTTTGTCAACTATCATCGCCTGCTTGAGAATCTATCAATTGACCCCCGAGATGCTTTCTATGGTGGGAAACGGAAAACTTTGTCGAATATCACGAGGCCGGGGATGGTGAACGAATGAAATACGTTGACGTTTGTTCGCTCTATCCCTGGGTAGGTGATTATGGCATATTTCCTGTGGGTCATCCGAAAGTACTCGTTGGTGAAGAGGCTTCTACTGTACCTCATTGATCAATCCCAGGGCTTCTAAAATGTGCGATTCTTCCGCCTCAAGATCATTTTCATCCTGTTTCATCACAGAGAATAAACAACAAGTTTGTTTGTTTTTTCTCGTGTATGTGGTGAAAACTATGATACAATTTGTTGTCATCACACGGATGAGAAGCGTACATAAAAATGATCATGGACTGTTGAAGAGATATTGAGAGCCATCGAGATGATGTATCGATGTTCTTACGATAGTGTGCAATCTGGTGAAGATCTTTCAGGCCATTTCACCGATATAATGAACAAATTCATCGCAATAAAACAAGAATCATCAGATTGGCCCAAGAAATGTAAAATCAAAGAGGAGAAAGATAGGTTCATTGGATAATTTTCACAACGGGAGGATGTTTCGCTGGAATATTCTGGAATTACCGATAACCCTGGTTTGAGAGCCCTGGCCAAGGTTATGCTGAAGTTTGGTAAAGGTGGGTAAGTTTGGTCAGCGTGAAAACCAACCAAAAATGTCTATAAACAATCAGCCCACGGAATTCTCTTCAATGATGACGGATCCTTCCCTTATTGTCAAAACAGTAGTCCCGAAGAACGAGGATGCCATCATTGTTAATTGGGAGTATGAGAAGGAAAGATATGACACTTTCTCTACAGTCGATGTGGTAATAGCTGCATACGTAACAGCCTTAGCTCGGTTTAAGCTTTACAGGTATTCATAGCAGCTTGGGGAGAGGGTGTTATACTATGACACGGACTCAGTTATCCATGTTTCTAGACCAAGGGAATTTGACATTTCTACTGGTTAATTCATTCGCGATATGACTCACGAAATGGAATATTACGGCCCTGGTATCCATATCACAGAGTTCGTGTCTGATGGTTCAAAAAATTATGCCTATGAACTATGGTCAACCAAGGAACAGGAGTTCAAAGTTGTTTGCAGAGTTAAAGGTATTTCACTCAACTATGCTGCTTCACAACTGATCAACTTTGAAACGATCAAAGATATGATTCTGAACCCTAGGACCCCCGTTGAAACTTTAGGCAAACAATTTCGACGAAACAAAGGACATGGTCATCACAGTTGATTTCACCATAAAGTACGGGCGGTTAGTTTGAGGCAGAATTTTCTCGAAGATCACACTTCCGTACCTTATGGTTCTGAAAAGTTGAACTAATCATGAATATTTTTTGATATCACAATATAATCCTGCTTTTTCTTCCTATATCAGTCAGAGATGAAGAACTCACAATTGGTGCTTCCAAATCAGTGTTCGACTCGGTGTTCTATGAACAATTCGAAAAAAAAAAAAGTTGCCGGAACAAAAGAGATTGAGAGCAATCGTTACGACGATTGGTTTTGTACAGTGAATTTTGGAAAAAAACAGTTGATTTTATGGCTACTCTGGAATTTTGAGGTGGATATTCCAATAAAAAAAGACCAAAACCATGTGGCAAATTGAAGAAGTGTTTCTGTTAATTTAGAAATCGATCTCCGTGCGGCTAGCAATAAAACAAATAAAAACTGCTCTGATTCCATATCAACAGTCACCTGTGTTCTAATGAAAAAGAGGCATCATCTGGCAAATTAATGAAGTTCTCCTCTTGAATCAGGAATCGATGTTCGTGCAGCTAGAAGAAGAACAAAACTGATCTGCCTTCATATCGCTCCTGTTCTGTAATGAATTATTCAACCGAAATCTTAAGAGTGAGTGGTTTTTGTATTGGCCTATAGAAAATGCTTTTCCACGAAAAAAAAAAGCAAACGCGCCAAGGCTTCATCTCGAGGAGGGTGGGAAAACAAGCCTTTTATACTTCGTTTCAGGTCTTATACCAACTGTTAATGTCAGTGTGACAGCTCTTCAGTATTTCGCAAGCTCTCCGACAGTACAAACGTAATCAGCAATGCCAAACTGTGATTGGGGTAGACCATGCAATTGCTGTGACTGCAAACCTAGTTTCTGCTCTTTCTGTCACGAAGAGGGGGTTCATCATGTAATAAAAGTTCACAACAACGATTTAAAAGGGATAGGCGCCTACAATTCATTCACAGCGTGGTGTGAAGATTGTTTCAAGAAAATGATGGAATGAATCGTCTTATGATTGTCTCATGTGTCAATTTAATATTCAATAGATATTCACATCTTTCATTGACCCCATCACGTCCATTGAATTCCTTAACTGTATATGTAGGCGTTCACATCGAAATCAAGACATAAAATCGAAGGTTGCAAAAAGAAAAACAGCTATTTCTGAAGCACCTTCAGGATAATATCAACATCATGTTCATTTCATGCTCTCAATATTTGTCGAGCACAAAAATCCGAAGACATTCAGTATAGTTCAAAATGTTAAGTTGAGAAACTCTCACTCGATAATATTTCTGTATATTTTTCGCAACTTCCAGATGACCAAAAACACACTGTATTCACCACGTCGACTACATAAACAATTCTGGATGAAAATTAAATTCCCACTTCGCTTATTAGGTGAAAATCCACCGAAATATAGAGCTGAAAAAATCACAATGTTTCACGAAAATAAAATCCTTTCTCTGTTATTAACAGAAATCTAGAAAAATATAAAGAAGGAAATCCCGATGTTTCACAAAACACCCTGTACATCAAGTTATTGATATTCACAGCTTTCTCGGAATGTTAGTGTTATCAGCAGAAATATGGAGGAAATATTTAAAAAAAAATACTAATGTTTCACAAAACACCCTGTAATGCGAGTTATTATCATTCACAGCTGTCTTGAAATGTTCCGCTTATTATTGTTGATGTTGTGAACTGTCCTATGTAGCTTTTGCTCATGCTTAGTATTTTCAGAATTGCTCAATTCAGTTCAATATGATGATCTTCTCAGACATGTACCTAAGCACAATAATTTTGAAGAAATAATTGAAATCGCTGCTGGAATAACAATGCAGCAGCAAGCTATTAGCAGGTTTGCAGAGGTAGCCTGATCATATCGATAGTTGTTATCTGTCAACGATGGCCATACGTCTAATCTATGTTCAACACGAAAGTGGGGTGTTCTTAATTCACCTTGTATATTCTTGCTATTCAACTCAAACACCCTGTCGATGATGGTGATGTCATTCCTTCGCGCAAAATATTACTTTTACAGATCTAGCTCTACTATGGTCCCCATGCCACACGAAACATTTTTAGCTGGCAGTCTGACAACATTGTTCAAGTCATCGACTCTTATCAGAGACCAGCATTTGGTTTGTTATCGGTGATCTATCATGAAAATATTTTACAATTTCATTTCGTTGTGATAAAATGATGTCTTATCTCTAAAACGGATCTAAAGCTTTGCTCGCCGATGTGTCTTCTTCATTGGTTATAATTTCTCTACCCGTTTGGAGAGCATCATCATGTTCAAAACTCTCATGGACGCCTGGATACCACAGTGCGTAAATGGGTTGCCCTATAATGCGAAGGTCCTCAGTTTGATCTCCAAGCAGCCTTTTTTCTTTCATTAAGTCGATGATGATGACGCGTAATGAATTTCTTGCCGTTCGCGAAGCCGCGCGAGTAGCTAGCCGAGTCAAGCTGGCCTGTGATTAGCTAGCCGAATCACGTGGTTAGGAAAAATGTGGAGGGGTGGGGTAGGGCTATACTCCAAGGATAACCATTGTGATCAAAGAACCCAAGTCACTATGGTCGTCGCCCATATTAGAAGTACTAAAGCATGCAGATCTAAAGAGAAATGAAAAATGACGTAAAGCTTCATTTCACAGACTTTCAAATGATTGTATCGAAGATGATACATTTTCTTCGCCTCACATTACCGATATTTCAGATTCCACATCTGGATGAGTATATTCTTCACATCTGAGCTTGTCCTTCACAAGGGCTATGTCAATTGCGATGGCAAACTCGAATAATTCGTCGTGTTCCATCAACCAAGACGATTCAATTGTTCTTGGTGACAGCTCAACGAAGTATAATGAAAATTTGGTGAGAATACTACAGATATTAAGGCAAGGCAACTCGGAGTTGAATCCTTATGAATCTGAAATTCTCAAGCAATAGATATAATATTCAGGTTATTTGATATCAAGAGAAGAAGTACCTCCTGATCCTGATCGAACTGAGGCAATTTTAAACATTCCGGTTCCAAAAAATGCAACTGAAACCGAGAAGCTCTGTATCATTCGCTTATATCTAGAAGAGCATATTTCAAACTTTGCAGATGAAGTTTTATTTCAGAATTTCCTAAGTGAAATAGGAGTCTCATCCAGGAGGGATTTATGAGCCAGCAAGCTTCTGAATCTCTGGAGCAGGCATTAATTCCAGATTTGCAGTACACATTCTTTCCATAAACAGATTTATTTTTAGAACCATGCTTCCAGTGGGGCATCAGAGTCGATTCTGTCAACTAACAATAACGAACCTGAGGCTTTTGTCAGCAAAACCTTGAATATTCATGTGATTAATCATCCAATCATAGATAAAGAACTTCGAGCTCTCTGCTCTCTAATGGAGAGAAATTCACCATAAATGAGAAACATAGGCCTTAAGTCTGCTTATTTGGCATGACTAACGCTTTCGGTCGAATAAAAAAATTAGGATCACTTCTAGAGGAGTACACATATAAAGAACGATATTCGAAGGGTTGTACTGATGTATCAACAGACGCTGCATCTCATACCACAATCTCGTCGTTTGCATTTGGGGATATGTGAAATAGTGGTGGCCAGGTAGCCGTGCGGACAGAGTGTCTATATTCTAATTCGCATTCGCTTGCCGGTCGTGGGTTCGATCCCCGTCGACTGCAGAAATTTTTCTGATGGCCCAAGAAAGTGTTTGGGATCACACGGCAAAAGGTAAGGCCCCCGTCATTCCTTGCTCGCACAAGACTTTCGAAGACTTTTGAGGGTTGCTCGTAAGGGGGCAACCGAATGACGGATAGAACAAATTTTAGAACAAAAATTTTAGTGTATGTTGGATGTTTGCTCTAATGAGACAACCAGCTGAATCCGTTGACGATAGCAGTTTCATTAGCACTATCCAACAAAGACTTGATCACTCTGGAGTGATAGAGCTATTGAAACTGTCTAAAAGTTATGTTGAGGCTAACGTCACATCAGTGGATGATTTCAATAAGATCATGAGCGAAAGTAGATACTGTGCAGGAAATGTGATTCATTTGGAAAAAGTCGGAAGAGAGTTCTTTCTCAAATTGTTGCACAGCAGAATCAGATTGCAGCTCAGCAGGAGAGGATCGCCACTCAATTTATTTGTCAAAATAGGAAGAGGTTTTGGCTCAAGTTTGATGAAGATAATGGTGACTGCTAATAAGGAGCTGCAGAAAGAGATTTTATTGAACTGGGGGAGCAATCTGCAAGGACAGTGTTATGGAAGGCGTCAGGAAATGATCAAGATATCGCGACGGAAACAAGAGTATGACCAGCCCCAGTGATTGATGAAGATATATCGTGATCAAACTATCTGGAGTAGTTCGGAGCAGCTTTTGAAACCAGAAGCTGAAAGAAAAATTGAAGTGTCTATCAAAGTAGCTTTGCGGGATGAAGAACTGAACATTCGGGAAGCTATTTCAGGGGATGAAGCCAATAGCTACAAATCATCTCATCAAGCGACATGACATGCGGTATGGTTATGAACTTCAGATCCAACATGTTTCCCAATGACAGTTGAAGAACTATCAACAGAGCCAACGGAAGCCTGTTGAAATTTGAAGTAGACGTAGGCCAAATGATTCATTGTGATTATTCTTCAGTTCCAGAATTCCTCATTGGACTAACTCTCGAAGATGGAATGCGTGATATCGCAATGCAGCATGCACTTTTTGTGGCTTGACTCAATAATGTCAGCAATGCTTTTTCAGATGCGCTCGAGATCGAGGCTCTAGCAAATGGTTCACAAGTATTCGCGAATGCCCGGAACATGAGAGCATAGACGAAATCCACAGGCAATATCTCACTGAAACTTTGATTGGCGCCATCAAAAGCATCTTAGATAGAGAAAAGAAATCAGTTGGTTTCTCTCGTTCCGGGGAGTAGAACCATCTCTGAAGAGCTTGTCAAGGTGCCAAATAGGATGCTGACAATTATTTTCAACGCAGCCGCAGAAGAACTGAATTGGGTCTACATCAAGAAGGCAGCATGGACTTGTCAAGACTTGTCAAGACCCCACCACTTTAGGGGCATCTCTATAGCATAATAACAGCAGCGTCATTGTGATGAACAGTTCGTTGAAATGAACACTCCTGGTGAAACGACAACACTCTTGCCACATGGAGTTTTGACGTCTCCAAGGAAGCAACTTGTGTACCCAAAATGGCATCATCTAATTGCTACAGGCAAAGCTGTGACCATCTATTGGAAAATCGATGGGGTCAAATCGATTGCGATAATCAAATTTCCACATCAAGTTATCATGGCACATATCAAAAAATGAGTCATTCTTGGAATGGGGTGGTGAGTGAAAAAACAAAGGACAAATTAACATTTCAATCACTGAATGCACATGAGTTTCAGTCTTGTAACATGGTATCTTGAATCGCAAAATGCCCTTGTCACGACTGTACCGAGCACTGACAAAAAATGCTCCGATCACTGAGCTCCTATCACAATTCTTCTGTGAATTGATGATAGCAGATGAATATCTCAGAATTTGAGATCCTTTATAAATTGTCGTTGAAAATGAGATCCTTTTGTCTCTGGATGTTGCTAGGTATGCCCTCACAACTAAGTGGAGATTTTCAGTGAATGGAGCGTCACCCACTTCATAATGCTCCAGCATAGCCCTATATGGATATTTTTGAGAACCTGCAGTAGGAAAAGTCATCTTAAGGTATCAGCAGACTCATTCAGTCACACTCATAATTCGAACAGAAATATTATGAAATACATTTTGTATTCTTGATGTGAATCATCAGGAATTCATCAATAGCTGAAAAATTCACCTGTTAACCCTTATGTACGGGGTGATCCATCAAAATGGCCAACTTTTATATTTACGTTATTTTCCATCGGAGAAAAACGAAAGATACACGGAATTTGAATGCCACAGAGAATAATTTTCACAGCCCTCATCAGGAGTTCAACAGATTGATCCCTGCAGAGTGACAAACCACAAATTGATTTTTTCAAATGTAACACCCAGTTTTTATATTCTTCTCAGGATCTCTGAGTCTTTGTTATACCAGAAGTATGTGAAAGTATAGTATGATATCGCCTTTTTCCACTCCAGTATATTAACACGCTTGACCTGAAGAAAGAAACAATGTTTTGACCTCTCTACTCTCTCTCTACTCTCTACCTCTCTACTCTCTTCTCTCTATTCTATATTATCTACTCTTGACTCTTTACTCTCTACTCTCTACTTTCTACTCTCTATTCTCCACTCTCTACTCTCTACTCTCTACTCTCTACTCTCTACTCTCTACTCTCTACTCTCTACTCTCTACTCTCAACTCTCTACTCTCTACTCTCTACTCTCTACTCTCTACTCTCTACTCTCTACTCTCTACTCTCTACCTCTACTCTCTACTCTCTACCTCTACCCTACTCTCTACTCTCTACTCTCTACTCTCTACTCTCTACTCTCTACTCTCTACTCTCTACTCTCTCTCTACTCTCTACTCTCTACTCTCTACTCTCTACTCTCTACTCTCTACTCTCTACTCTCTACTCTCTACTCTCTACTCTCTACTCCTACTCTCTACTCTCTACTCTCTCCCTCTACTCTCTACTCTCTACTCTCTACTCTCTCCTCTACTCTCTACTCTACTCTCTACTCTCTACTCTCTACTCTCTACTCTCTACTCTACTCTACTCTCTACTCTCTACTCTCTACTCTCTACTCTCTACTCTCTACTCTCTACTCTCTACTCTCTACTCTCTACTCTCTACTCTCTACTCTCTACTCTCTACTCTCTACTCTCTACTCTCTCTACTCTCTACTCTCTACTCTCTACTCTACTCTCTACTCTCTACTCTCTACTCTCTACTCTCTACTACTCTACTCTCTACTCTCTACTCTCTACTCTCTACTCTCTACTCTCTACTCTCTACTCTCTACTCTCTACTCTCTCTCTACTCTCTACTCTCTACTCTCTACTCTCTAACTCTACTCTCTACTCTCTACTCTCTACTCTCTACTCTCTACTCTCTACTCTCTACTCTCTACTCTCTACTCTCTACTCTCTACTCTCTACTCTCTACTCTCCTCTCTACTCTCTACTCTCTACTCTCTACTCTCTACTCTCTACTCTCTACTCTCTACTCTCTACTCTCTACTCTCTACTCTCTCTCTCTACTCTCCTACTCTCTACTCTCTACTCTCTACTCCTACTCTCTACTCTCTACTCTCTACTCTCTACCTCTCTCTCTCTACTCTCTACTCTCTACTCTCCTCTACTCTCTACTCTCTACTCTCTCTCTCTACTCTCTACTCTCTACTCTCTACTCTCTACTCTCTACTCTCTACTCTCTACTCTCTACTCTCTACTCTCTACTCTCTACTCTCTACTCTCTACTCTCTACTCTCTACCTCTCTACTCTCTACTCTCTACTCTCTACTCTCTACTCTCTACTCTCTACTCTCTACTCTCTACTCTCTACTCTCTACTCTCTACTCTCTACTCTCTACTCTACTCTCTACTCTCTACTCTCTACTCTCTACTCTCTACTCTCTACTCTCTACTCTCTACTCTCTACTCTCTACTCTCTCACTCTCTACTCTCTACTCTCTACTCTCTACCTCTCTACTCTCTACTCCTCTACTCTCTACTCTCTACTCTCTACTCTCTACTTCACTCTACTCTCTACTCTCTACTCTCTACTCTCTACTCTCTACTCTCTACCTCTACTCTCTACTCTCTACTCTCTACTCTCTACCTCTCTACTCCTACCCTCTACCACCTACTCTCTACTCTCTACTCTCTACCTCTCTACTCTCTACTCTCTACTCTCTACTCTCTACTCTCTACTCTCTACTCTCTACTCTCTACTCTCTACTCTCTACTCTCTCTACTCTCTACCTCTACTCTCTACTCTCTTCTCTCTACTCTCTACTCTCTACTCTCTACTCTCTCTCTACTCTCTACTCTCTACTCTCTACTCTCTACTCTCTACTCTCTACTCTCTACTCCTCTACTCTCTACTCTCTACTCTCTACTCTCTACTCTCTACTCTCTACTCTCTCTACTCTCTACTCTCTACTCTCTACTCTCTACTCTCTACTCTCTACTCTCTACTCTCTACTCTCTACTCTCTACTCTCTACTCTCTACTCTCTACTCTCTACTCTCTACTCTCTACTCTCTACTCTCTACTCTCTACTCTCTACTCTCTACTCTCTACTCTCTACTCTCTACTCTCTACTCCTCTACTCTCTACTCTCTACTCTCTACTCTCTACTCTCTACTCTCTACTCTCTACTCTCTACTCTCTACTCTCTACTCTCTACTCTCTACCCTCTCTACTCCTACTCTCTACCTCTCTCTACTCTCTACTCTCTACTCTCTACTCTCTACTCTCTACTCTCTACTCTCTCTACTCTCTACTCTCTACTCTCTACTCTCTACTCCCTACTCCTCTCTCTCTCTCTACTCTCTACTCTCTACTCTCTACTCTCTACTCTCTACTCTCTACTCTCTACTCTCTACTCTCTACTCTCTACTCTCTACTCTCTACTCTCTACTCTCTACTCTCTACTCTCTACTCTCTACTCTCTACTCTCTACTCTCTACTCTCTACTCTCTACTCTCTACTCTCTACTCTCTACTCTCTACTCTACTCTCTACTCTCTACCTCTACTCTCTACTCTCTACTCTCTACTCTCTACTCTCTACCTCTCTCTCTCTCTCTACTCTCTACTCTCTACTCTCTACTCTCTACTCTCTACTCTCTACTCTCTACTCTCTACTCTCTACTCTCTACTCTCTACTCTCTACTCTCTACTCTCTCTACTCTCTGCTCTCTACTCTCCTCTACTCTCCTACTCTCTACTCTCCACTCTCTACTCTCTACTCTCCACTCTCTACTCTACTCTCTACTCTCTACTCTCTACTCTCTACTCTCTACTCTCTACTCTCTACTCTCTACTCTCTACTCTCTCTCTCTACTCTCTACTCTCTACTCTCTACTCTCTACTCTCTACTCTCTACTCTCTACTCTCTACTCTCTACTCTCTACCTCTACTCTCTACTCTCTACTCTCTACTCTCTACTCTACTCTCTACTCTCTACTCTCTACTCTCTCCTACTCTCTACTCTCTCTCTACTCTCTACTCTCTACTCTCTACTCTCTACTCTCTACTCTCTACTCTCTACTCTCTACTCTCTACTCTCTACTCTCTACTCTCTACTCTACTCTCTACTCTCTACTCTCTCTCTCTCTCTCTACTCTCTACTCTCTACTCTCTACTCTCTACTCTCTACTCTCTACTCTCTACTCTCTACTCTACTCTCTACTCTCTACTCTCTACTCTCTACTCTCTACTCTCTACTCTCTACTCTCTACTCTCTACTCTCTACTCTCTACTCTCTACTCTCTACTCTCTACTCTCTACTCTCTACTCTCTACTCTCTACTCTCTACTCTCTACTCTCTACTCTCTACTCTCTACTCTCTCTACTCTCTACTCTCTACTCTCTACTCTCTACTCTCTACTCTCTACTCTCTACTCTCTACTCTCTACTCTCTACTCTCTACTCTCTACTCTCTACCTCTACTCTCTACTCTCTACTCTCTACTCTCTACTCTCTACCTCTCTCTACTCTCTACTCTCTACTCTCTACTCTCTACTCTCTACTCTCTACTCTCTACTCTCTACTCTCTACTCTCTACTCTCTACTCTCTACTCTCTACTCTCTACTCTCTACTCTCTACTCTCTACTCTCTACTCTCTACTCTCTACTCTCTACTCTCTACTCTCTACTCTCTACTCTCTACTCTCTACTCTCTACTCTACTCTCTACTCTCTACTCTCTACTCTCTACTCTCTACGCTCTACTCTCTACTCTCTACTCTCTACTCTCTACTCTCTACTCTCTACT